>CM032060.1:0-600000 GCA_018831715.1 Matsumurasca onukii
AACACTTTAGATCGCCTAGCAGGGGAAAAATATCATTTCTTCCGTTATATACGGTATTTTTGTAATCCCCTTGACCCTTTTTATAAGGACCGTGAAAATGGTAACGATAAGAACGTTTTTTTCGGTCAAAATTGAGAGATTTTCCATACTATGAATCATGAAAACTTGGCGATTTTTGGTTAAAAATAAAACTATTCTGATACTAACCAAATTTACTGTGCTTGTAGAAGAAGTCGCGGGGATGACAAAATAACATATATGGTCGGAGGAAATGTTTTTTTCCGTCTGTAAGTCTCTAAGAAAAAACAGGTATTTTTTTAGAAACACTTTAGATCGCCTAGCAGGGGAAAAATATCATTTCTCCCGTTATATACGGTATTTTTGTAATCCCCTCGACCCTTTTTATAAGGACCGTAAAAATGGTAACGATTAGAACGTTTTAATTTTTGGTCAAAATCGAGAGATTTTGCATACAATGTATTTTAAAAAATTGGCGATTTTGGCAAAAATAAAACTATTTTGATCCTAACCAAATTAACTGAGCTTGTAGAAGAAGTCGAGGGGATGACAAAATAACATATATGGTCGGAAGAAATGTTTTTTTCTAGCTGTAATTAGCCTCTTAGAAAAAAGGGTATTTTTTCATAAAAACTTAAGATCGCCTAGCAGGCGAAAAATATTATTTCTCCCGTCATATATGGTTTTTTGTGTAGTCTCTCGACCCCTTCTATAAGGACCGTGAAAATGGTAACGATTAGAACGTTTTTATTTTTGGGTCAAAATCAAGAGATTTTGCATAATACATGTATCGTAAAAAATTTTGAAGGCACCTGTCAAACAGATGATATTATTCGGTGTAGCGGTATTTTTAAATATTGGTTGGAGTAGCCTTAGGTTAGCCTATAGCGGTATTAGGACATATAGCGATAGAATATGTCTGGGATGAACTTCTGAACTATTGTGGTGAGTCGAGGTCAACTCCAAAACCACATCCTTCTTCTGGCCTTCAGAGCTTTGTAAACACACACTAACTTACATCAGTTACCATACAAGTTCATGTGACTTTAGGAAACACCATGTTGCGGACGAGTGTACTGCTCCTTTTGCTGGTTTCCTGTGCAGCTGTTTCAGTTTTACCATGTTTTGAATTAGATTTACATAATGTTATTTTTTGGAATAGTCAGTCAACTTGTGCACTCATTGGGGAAAATGTAAGTACAACTTTTTTGTAGTTGTATGATACAAATTTATTTATTTGGAATTTAGTTACAATTTATAAAACTTTACCGATAGTCTCAAAACTCCCTAACAATATGCTATTCCAGCTTTTCATTTGTAATTTTTTGTTTTGAAATAACTTGTCATTACTTGGAACTTAATATGAAAAAAATCAAGCATAATAATACAAATGTTTAAATATGATGAAATCTATGGTACAGGGATATAATGACAGCTGTTTATGTTAAAGCATAGTTGTACACAACCGATATAGAAAAGAACTAGTTAACTTTGGTCTTAAATACTTTATTAATTGTTTTATTCAATAATATTGATCAGGGATGGAAAACAACAATAGTTCCATAGGAGCACAGGAAGCAGTTTCTCTTTCTGTCATATGCAGTTGGCTGTAGATTCCTGAAGTGCTCCCCTTATCAATGATAATATTATGGTAAGTAGATAGCGCTTAGATTCCGAACAGCTGAGGGAGGAAAGTCAACATAGTTGCGACAGCCCGAACACAGAGCGCTGGGAGGGAATACTCGTAAGAGTTTCAAGTAGAGCCACTGACAAAAGCGTAAGTTCGTTCGTTCCTGATAATTGTACGTTTAAGTAATGGACATCGGACAAACTTGAGTAAGTGGAGCCAAGGGGAAAAAGACAGTGAGAGAAGGCAGTGCTATCTGTGCTTGGGCTGCCTTAACCATGTGGCATCTATGCGCGATCTACTTACCATAGCACTGTCTTTGCCTCTACTTAATAACCTTACTGTCACATGACTGGGACTCGTGGCGTGGTCATGTAATCCAGCTTCATGGAGGTCAGGTTTTGAGGATGATATAGGTCTAAAGCGGCTCAGATAGTCTCAGTGATCATCTGATGATACCCGGATCAACTCCCACCATCGTCTAGACATATCAAACCATCACCTGCGGTCACGTTAAGCCGTTGGTCCTTGTATTTCCATTGGTCATTGGGTTATTAATTATTAATAACCCATTCTAAGGAAGAGTCGGCCTTAGTTTGTAACAAGACTACACCTCATAACTCATTACTACCACTCATCACACTCATCCTTCACCACATATTCGCATTAAAATACCCCCATGAGAGCGGTCGGCATCTCAAATAGTGATTTAGTGATTTGCCCTTACTTAATAACCTTACTGTCATTAATTTAAGTGTGAGGGTGGAGTTTACCCTTGGATCTACAGAGATAGTTGAAACCAATTTTACTTTTTCAGTGTGATGAAACCACTCCCTGCTGTGAAGGTCTTCTCTGTCTTTTTTACACTCACAAGTGTGTCTCTGGCTCGGTGATTTCAAACCACACATTCCATTAAGAGATGATTAAACCACAGTAAGTCAATGGTGGTTAATACGGTTTCAAAACAAAAATCAAATGTAGAATACTCGTATTTCTGTACTCAGCTTTGTTAAGGTTGCTTATACGCTGGGATGCGTAACAGGCAAGGATGTTAAATGCTAGACAGTGGAGTCAGCTGACAAACTTTGTAGATTGTTGTTTACATTTCCCAACCTCTGCTTGTTGCCCCACCTGAGTGTGTAAACTTTGTAATATTTATCGTTTGTCCGAACTAAACTAATAATTTGAGTTTAAACTGTGAATTGATTTGTTTATGTTTACGTTTTACTGAGCTGTTTAGACATTCTCACTGTTATTTTCCGTTTGTTATCATTTATTATTAAAACAAACATTTTCTGTGAAACTAGTTTTATCTTTTCCTCCGACTATCTTTTGTGGTAAATTTAGTTTTTGCTCTTAATTATCTCATTGCTCCAGTTTGTCTAATCAAATGTTTCTTTCAATGAGCTACAGAGTGTTAAACTAAAATACGTCCAGATTCAACCAATTTGAACATTCCTTTATACAGTATATGATTTTCTTAAGTAAAAACTTAAGTAGTTTATTAGTATGTCGATTCATTATTTTATACACATTAACAAAGAACTTAATTTAATTAATTCCTCATTAATTTTTAAAGTTTCATACAATTAATTAAAATAGCTGTCTTGTATTGCTGCTTTAAGAGTTTGCCTTTGCAAGGGAGCTCCATACACGGGTATGAGACAAGAATCAGAAAGGATTTTCGAGCTCAGCAACACAGAATAAAATGGTTTAGTAAATTACCTTCTCAAATTGATGCAACATTTTTTAATTCATTGCCAGAGGATATAAAATTGGAAAGTAATCAAAATTTTTTCAAGGCTTGATTAAAGAAATATTTAATATCACGTGCATTTTATGATATTGCTGAGTTTCTAGACCAATCAAAATCCTAAAAGCAATAATTTTACCTTTTTTCCAGGGAGTGAGTGACTGTGCGTATGAATGACATGCCTGCGTGCATGTGTGTGAATAGAACTACAATTTGTTTTTTTTTTCAACACATTATTAATGTAAAATGCAAATAAAGTTATTTATAGCGCTTTTGCTAGTTAAAGCTATAGTTTCCTAGGAAGCGGTGACCGTTACATTACGGCCGTAATATGACCGTTAGTTCTGTTTTCAATACAGTTAGATGAGAGTGTTTTCCTAGAGATTGCTGGTTGTTAAGTAGTGGTGAAAACTAGTTAAGGTTTTTCTCGTTAGGTGACATATTTTGTTTATGTGAACAAAAGTCTAGCTTTTCCATTACTACCTACATACATAAATAAACTTTGACAACCAAAATAAACAACATGTCAAAAGCTGTTTTTGTTCACATCTGTTTTAATATTGTGTTACCACCGTCACTGTTACGTTGACCGCTACATTACGGCCGTAATATAGCGGTCAACGCTTTCCTAGGAAACCATAGCCTATGGCATCATCGGCGGTTGTAAACGCAAGACAGTAACATCTGTACGAAAATAAAAACTTGACTTAAAACACCCAAATACAACTAAAAAAGGTTCAACCTCAACTTAATGATCAAAATTGAACAAACAAGTTTTGGCCACTTGAACAATTTCGTCTAGAGTGTTCTGATAGTCACTAGATGACTCGTAGAGGCACTGTCTGGTTCCAGCAAGGATGTCCGGGATGAGGCTTTTCACTTGTGTGTAGAAATCCCTCACTTCAGAGACAATAAACTTGACATCCTCGAAGATACGAGCAGGCGCAAACAAAGCACACTGCAGCCAACCTGCATGGTCGATACAGGCTGTGACTTCTGCAACTGCGTTGGAACCGTAGTCATAGACAATCAAAGCATATGCGCCAGTTTCAACAAATATCTCGCCGATGTTCTTGAAGTAAACCTTGAACAATTTGCAATCAGCAATTAATTTAATATAGACAACAGTTATGTTTTAGCAAAAGATTGTGTTATGGTAGGTAGTTAGTATATAGACTAATAGCTGAGAGAGGAAAATCGCACGATTTAAGTCATCGACATCGGACAAACTCGAGCATGTGGAGCCGAGGGGGGTATAAGACTCTTCACAGCGCAAAGTATGTGTCGGCTGCCCCAACTATGTCGATTTTCTGCATCTAATCAATATTGTTCAGATCTACCAACCACAACATTATCTTTGGTGTTAGTCAACAGATATGAGAACAATAATTTATAATTGCTGCAATGATGTGCATGCGTGGTTGAGGAAGATACTTGCCGACTCTCTTATAATTCTTGGAATCTCTTCTGCGACCACATAACAATTGGTGTAGGGCAACTACAGGGTGTTTTTTACGAGTATAAAACGCAACCCAATTTTTTAACTATGGTAGGTCATTTTTTAAAAGCCCTATATGGTCATTAATATTTAATTGTATCATTAATTGTTTGTTCATAAATGTCCATCAGATGGTATTTATTGTCGCAGTAATATAGTGGTTTTAATTTCATAATTTGATGTTATTGTAAAATAAATGCAATCATGGGTTTTAGCAAAGATCAAAGAGTGTTTATTGTTGAAGAATACTTAAGAACAAGAACATTTTTTTTTGAGTCAAGAGTCATTTGAGATCAAGTTTGCAGGCGTTACAAGGCTACATATTTGCTTAAGTTGTTCCAAAATTCTTAAAGATTTTTTAGTTGAATTCTCTAAACTAACCCTAAAATCCTCCATCCCTACTTCATTCAGTACAGTCCACATGCCGGACTGTATGTTTACTGTTCCCCACAAAACCAAATTAGTTAAAAAATTTTAACAAATCCGTGAATTTTAGATTTGTTTGAAATATGAACACCTGTAAACTTAACTCCAAACGCCTCTTAAGACAAAAAAATTATCTTGTTCTTAAGTATTGCTCAACAATAAACGATCTTTGATCTTTGCTAAAAGCCATGACTGCGTTTATTTTGCAATAACATCAAATTATTAATCCAAAACCACTATATTACTGCAACAATACATACTATCTCTGATAGATATTGAAGTGAACAAACCAATGATACAACTTATGACCATATAGCGCTTGTAAAAAATGACTTAACATAGTTTAAAATTGGGTTGCGTTTTATAAAAAACACCATGTACTTTGATAACTTTTACTCGCAGCATACGCTTTTCACAATTACTCTACATACATGCGTCTCGTGGTTACCTTTCTTCTGCACCGGGAGAACTTCCGCAACGCAGCTACTTGAGCAGCTTGCACCTTGTCGTAGTGAGAGAGTGCGCACTGTGCCGGCAGAGAGGACAGGAAGTGCTGCACCTCCATAGCCTGCAGCTGCAGTGATACCTGTAACTCTTGGTTTTTATCCATCATCAGTCTGTCATTTCCCAAGAGTGTCTTGAGTCTGGAGTCGGCTCCAACCTGCGTCAAATCAACAAACATCTTCCTCGCTATTTCACAATCGTGGTTTTTATAGGCTAATCTCCTTTTTTGGAGGGAACCGATTTTGCTGGTTAATGAACTTAACCTAAATATTTGCAAAAGGAATGAATTGTACCGACTTTTGTGAAATGTAACAAAAAATGTTACCTGTGAGTGGTCTACCACACACACACACACACCCTGTATATATAGTGTAAAGTTTTGCCTTTTGACCCCTGGACGAGGTATTGGGAAACTCAAAACTACAAACCGTTTTGTTCTGTTTGGCAATAGAAATGAATGGCTCTGTTTTCTAAGAAAATTTGCTAATAAATTTTTAAAATCAGAAATTTTAGGAACAAAAATGACAATTGTTGTGGACATCTCTTACCAAAGCTGCAAACAAGGACACCAACAACACCTTTGCAAGCATTTTGAGGTCTTGCTTTATCTAATCCAAATGTAATACTTTGCTGTTAAGTGAGAATTTGTATTTCAACTTCAAGTGATGTACATGACAATTTTGCGTTTTTCAAAACTTATTGATAATCTAATCAAAAACTGATTGTAAAATTGATTGACATAGAGATCTTTATAATCATCATTCAAACGTATAGCTCTCAATAAACAAACTATTTCAAGCTTGGTGACATGAAAAACAGAAAAAGTACAACTATTTTGTTTCTAATATTAATTATTATTAATTTATACACCCTTTAAATTAGATACATTAAAATAAACACAACATATTATTACCTGTTTTTAAGTAAATTAAAAAAATTTACACATTGAAAAGTTGAACAACTGAATTTTTTATTTTCTCTTCTTTGCCATTGTTGTTATTTAGAGACCAGGGAGTTCGGGAAACAAATTGTTTTAAAATATGTAAAATCATGGTGGACAGTTTCTCCAAGTAAAGCTAGACACATCTTCTACTGCTAATAATAATAACTTGGTAGAACAAATGTTACAAAATCAAATAAAAATAAGTTTTTAAGGAAAACTGGTAAATTTTTATTGCCCAATTATTTTTAATCTCAAAGCAATATCTGCTTCTTCAAATATATCTTTGCCTAACTATACTGACAAAACTGTCGTTCCTATTAGTGTTCGAACTTCTACCACTTTAATTAACTAAATTGCTCCAAATAAGTAAAATAGCTGTGTATTTTATCAAGGGTGCGGTAAATTGTCCTGTGTTTGTTTATCTAAGTTAGTGGTTTTATGATGACAGATTTGAAATTACATCTCAACGTCAGTTGTTTTCCCAGTACTTGAACTGATTAATTATTCAACACTTTAAAAGATAATGAAACCACTCTTCTCAGAGTTTCCTCTGTTACGAGGAACGGCGTAAGTTTTTTCTTTGTTATTTATATCGCAAATAGTGATTTAGTGAAAATCGATAGTTTGGCTATTTGTAGACCTCAGGTGTGTTGAGTTAAGTATATTTTCAGCATTTTATACCTGAGAGGTATTGGAGTACCAATAAATGATGCTAATTCAATCTAAAATCTGTTACAAAGCAAGAAAAACAAATTTTACTGTATCACACAGCATTGAAATTTTCTTAAGAACAAAGAAAGTCTAGCAGAAATTTTAAAAAAATATTTAGTATTGCCTGAGAGTTAATGATGCTTTAGGGTCATTGTCTGGCTTGTAACGTGAGTACAGATAAATTAATAAAACTAATTTTAAAATATCAAAAACCAATATTGTAAATTTTATTCATGACAAGCATTTCAAAGACAATGCCTTCACATCAAGTCTGTACAAAAGTAAAAATACATTTAAAAAAGAATAAATACATTTTTGTATGGAGCTGACAATGAAGGCATTATCTTTGAAAGGCCTCGTCTTGAATAAAACCTAAAATATTGGTTTTGATATTTTACTATTTCTAATATTGAGCACTTTCTGCCTTCACAGATATATTAGTTTGCTTGTTTGATAAGTAGACGATTTTGAACTTTCTAACTAATGAACTCAATTACTTAAACCAAAACCTTGAAAAAACATCGAGGTTGAAAATGAAAATGAGTCAAATTAACAACGGAAAACATGATTTATTCAGTTCCTAGTTGTGAGTGAGGCTAGATAGGGTAGTTTGTGTTGGAGGTTAGGTTTTTGACAGCGTCGAGGAAGGCATGGCGTGAGTGCTCAAGCATGCTAGTGTAAGATCGTAGGTCTTCCTGCTTCTCTTGGTCAAGATTTGTCAATCTAGTTTGCAAATATAGCACCTCCTCCTCCAGCAGTTCTATTCTGGAACACGATAATGATGATTGGTTGTATTTTCATTAATCAATGTTTGCGTAATCTGTGTGCGGGTTAAGGTTTGTTTGGTTTATAAAGTGGAAGCTTTTACTTCAAAGTCTGCTTTATCACGTAACCTCAAAGGCTTAAGAATATCTTAACTATTAAACCATATTGCTGTGATACCCCTACCAGTATGAGTAAATACACTTCACTAAAAGCTGTGGTGTGGATTCAATTTATTTCCCTGGGCACAGAGAGAATGCTAGAAAATATACACTCATTGGGTTTGATTAACATAATTAATTCGTTTTCTTGACTTAAAGAGGGAATTTCAAAGTATTGCCTGAAGAGACATTTGAAGTCATAATGTATAAAACCAAGTTGTTTCTGCAATTGTTTCTGAATTGATTGTTAATGAGGATACAAACAGGTTGTGTTTCATTAATTTGCAATGAAATAGTGATCTTCACACTATTTAAATTCTCCTCTGGCTTCATAAGTATCTGAGACCCTAGACGCTTCAGACAAGTAGAGCATTTACTTTACATTCTCTTGGCGTACGCTAATTGACTGGGACTCGTGGCGTGGTCCTGTAATCCAGCTTCATGGAGGTCAGGTTTTGAGGATGATATAGGTCTAAAGCGGCTCAGATAGTCTCAGTGATCATCTGATGACACCCGCATCAACTCCCACCATCGTTTAGACATATCAGACCATCACCTGTGTGGTTCGGAAGTCACGTTAAGCCGTTGGTCCTTGTATTTCCATTGGTCATTGGGCTATTAATTAATGACCCATTCTAAGGAAGAGTCAGACTTAGCTTGTAACAAGACTACACCTCATAATTCATTACTTCCACTCATCACACTCATCCTTCACCACATATTTGCCTTAAAATACCCTCATGAGAGTGGTCGGCATCTCAAACATTGAATTGAATTGAATTGAATCGTGTTAGATGACGCCATTATTTTGCCCAGCATGTACACCAGTCAGCCGCAAATTCAGTGTGTCTATACAGATGAAAAAAGTAAAGATGATCAAGGATAGTTCAGAGAGCTATGTGCTTCAAAGGAAAATTCCCTCTGTCCTGGAGAAAAAACCCAAACCAAATCCTTAACACACTGCCAAAGTAAGAAAACCAAATCAGTTTGCTTACAAATCTCTAACACCAACATTAATTTTGACACTGACCCAAAAAATAACTATGGAATAAACCGTAACGTTTCTTAGCTATATTGCTACAGAGAAAACCCAGGTACATAGCACAAACTACAACTATAGAACAAAGTCAAACTAAACAATCCTGGTACAAACAAACCAACCAATACGAAACAAACAATTTTTGGAACTCCAAAAGAAGCCAAACTGAAGACAACTGGAACTGGAGACAACTGAAAAACAACAATTTGAACACCTGAAGACCTGCTACAAGATCAGCCTTCCTTAGTGAGTTGTATAACTTTGACACTGTACTTATCTTGACGATAATGTAATAAAGATACAGTACAGTCTCTATAATCCGGCCGTTCGCCACTCCGACATGTCCAGTAATCCGACGCTGTAACCCCGTCAACTAGCCACCTGTTTTCAAGTATCTACTTATCTGTAAAGCGTGTGACATATGCCCTCTGTATCGATTACTTCAGTTCACTGCGGATAGCCAGAGAATTGTGCGTTGTTTATTGCTAATCTGTGCTTCCGTTCAATACGGGCTGTGAGATGTCGCAAACATGTAAACATTTTACTTTGACATAGACAAAGAGTAAGTGATTTTAAAAAGATTGGATTTTAAAACGATAAGTTAGCTTCTCTATTCAAGGAATTCAACATCAGCAAACTGTACACTCACATACATAAGGAAAAAAAAATTAAATTGAATAATTTTTTAAGAGTAGTGAATTATTTTCCAACGTAGTAAAGGTTATTCCTGGCAAATTAAGTCTTTTTAAGTGAACCTCCACTAATCTGGCATTTTTGCTAAACCGGCGCTTCCGATCCCGATATAGGGCCGGATCAGTGAGACCAGTCTGCAATTTGATTTTCAAGTTCACAGTTTGACTACAGGTTGTGACATGGACATACTTGCACTTGAGTTCCTCGGTGAGAGCTTCGCTGACTTTGTGTGGAGAAGTGTTGTGGTAGCCGTTGCGTACATTCACTCGCTCCAACTCCTGACGAGCAAGTTTAGTCTCCAGCCGAGCAGCCTTGTGTCTTTCTCTCCGTAGTATATCCTGTAGCAAACATCAGTATCTTTGTAAGCTATCATTAAAAATGAGGTTATAAGCTGCAACACTCAAAGCAAGGTAACAACTATAAAAGATATAGTTCTGCTAAGACAAACTAAAAGAAAAAAGGGAGTTCTTACAGCAATTATAAGGTAATGTTACACAAAAGGTGAGTAACCTGAGTTTGTGCGTTTACTTGACGCTCGTGCTCGAGTCTCTTGTTGGTGACGGCGAGCAGCTCCAGCAGTCTCACTCTCTCCGCCTCTGCAGCCGCCCCCACTGTCTCCTACTCACAACACAACAAACAAGGAACCATAGATGACAATGTAACATTTTAATTAGGGATACCTTATACAGGGTGTCCCATAAGTAAAGTGCCAGACTCTAGGAAAAGGTTATATAGGTCAAAATAAAGAATAAAAATTTGTCCAAAACTGCTTAACCAGATATTTGCCATTTTAAATTTTTCACTAATTATTTAATATTGTATCGGATTTGACCCAAACTTAACATAAATTTGGATCTAAGTAAGACCATTTGTGGAAAAAGTTACCAGGATGAACTAACTTATCATTTTAAAACGGTGGCTATCTTATGGCGTTTTTGGGGTTATACCTTAAAAAGCAAATAAACGGTGAGTTTAACGTAAAGAATAACGTTTTGTAGTGAATTTTATTACCTATCTACTGACACCAAGGTCAAAGAAATTGATTAAGAATCAACAAAGTTATAGTGGAAACTGTGGCAAACATCAAGATAATCAGGTGGAAAGTTGCCTGCTTTCAGCCAGAGTTTCCTGTATAACTTTGTTAATTCTTAATCGATTTCTTTGAACATGGCGTCGATGGATAGGTAATAAAATTTGCTAAAAACAGTATTCTTTACATTTTATCCTAAAGCTCACTGTTTATTCACTATTTAAGGTGTAACTCCAAAAATGCCCTAAAATTACCATAAAATAGCCACAGTTTTAAAATGATATATTAGATCATGCTGGTAATTTTTTTCCCTAAATGATCTTACTTAGATACAAATTTATGCTAAGTTTGAGTCAAATCGGATAAGTGGTGTGGGAGATAATAAATAATTAGTGACAAATATAAAATAGCAAATATTTGGTTAACTAAACGTTTTCGGGAAAAATTTCATTCTTAATTTTCTCTTTATTTTAACCCATACAACCTTTTTCTAGAGTCTGGCACTTTACTTATGGGACACTCTGTATAAAGCATTATTAACCTTTTGTGCGCTAATAACGTGTAAACACGCAACGTTGGTTGCACTTAAAGTCTATTGACACCTCAGCACACAGTACTGTTGAGCTTATGTTGGCAAAACTAGGTAGTATTTGGACTTACCAGCGTAGAGTTGCTATGATTTGGTTCAGTAGATCCACTTCTAGACTTGTCTAAAGGGTCCTTTTCTCTGTAAAATAGTTTCACTTATGTTTAAACTAGTCGTTATAATTCTTTTCTAGGATTATCATTTGACCAATAACGATAGTTTTGTGTATTTTGTGCTTACATTTAACTGAAAATAAGCTTTGTTAGACATGATTAAATATTGCAGACAGTTTTCATAACCAACCAAATGCAATAAACTTTAGCAAAAAGCCCCTAAGGGTCAGTCGGATTGAGTTTTTGAACAAAGGTTCTAAAGTAAAAGTATGATGGTGCGATTATATTTTCATAAATGCTGCAATGAGGTCATTCACTTACACTGAGTTCTGAAATTCACTGAGCTTTTGTTCTACAGCTGCCAGGGTTTGGTCTTTCTCGAGCAAAGCGCTTTGGATGTGAGTGAATTTAGTTTTCTCCTGAAATAAAACAGACAAATATAAATAAGAGCATATGTTAACAAAATCAAGTTAAAAACCTTAATAACTCAAAGACGATTTCACAATGCAGATCTTCAAAATCACCTTAAATATTTATTCCTTTGCATGTATTCTTTATAATTATGACTATTCATTATTTGCATAAATACATAACATTTAACATATTAATAAAACAAATTAAATTAAGCTTTGTTCAAAAGTTCTAAACCAACACAATTTGTAGAAAATAGAAAAGTTACATTATATTCATATTAGATAGCAGTCTTTTAGCTATACTTTGACATATTATTGATATTAATAATGAAGATCTGAACTTATCAAACTAAGGCACAAAGTTTTCTGTGCTGTTGCATGACATAACTAACTCTTTAACCTGCTTAAGTTTGTAAAACATTAGATTGTATTCTAGGCCTCCGGTATCATACTGTGTCATAAAACTTACATTAAGGTTGACGTTTTGCCCATTCTGTGATGTGTCATCCTCAGTAACGACACAGCTGAGGCAGCATTTTATGACACAGTACGATAACGGAGGCCTAGAATAAAATTATGACTCCAACCGCTAAAGCCTACGTATTAAGGCTACATTATTCTTTTAAGTTGACAGCGCTATTTTTTAAGGGGCAGAAATATTACGAATACAAATAATGTTGTGTCAGTATTTTGAGAGAATAAAAATAGAAAAACAAAATATCAAGCATTTTGTAGGATTCACGAGTCAGCCAACGAAGTATAATTTGACAATGGTTTCACTCGCCTACGAACTGCAGGCCCAGATTACCCATAAGGCCAACCTAGGCCATGACCTAGGACGCAAGCTTGCAGGGGGCGCAGTCGCGGGGAAAACGACAAATTGCTGCACTGTACTTAGTTAAGAGAGTAATGAGTGTCCAGGCACTAACCTTGAGTCTTGACATTGACACTGGTTAAGCTTTCACGACCAATGTGAGTACAGAGGTAATTGGAATTCTATTAACAAAATCTTTTGAGCTGAAGATATTAATTATTGCTTACATTTCTCTTAATGTTATCAATTGATTCAATGAAAAAATTATTAAAAGTATCTGGAGAAATTTTAGCAGTTTTAGGATCAATTAAAGAGTTGCTACTAGTTTTAATGACTTGCCAAGCAGTTTTACATTTGTTTTTACTATTTTCTGTGATATGTGTGTTATAATCTATTTTGGCTTTAACTATATTGACTGCTTATATTGGGTTTTCAAAATGTGATAAGCTTGTTTGGTCTCTTGTGAGACTCTCCTGTTATTTTTAACTATTCTGTCCAAAAAGATCAATCTTTCTTTCATATCTCTTAACTTACTGCTATACCAATTAATTATTTTTACTTTGTTTACTATTTTTTTATTTAATTTTTATAATTTTAGACAAATAGATGTTATCTCTTAAAACTTTAAAGGTTATACTAAAAATATTCTCAGCTGTTACATTAGTACCACTTAACACTTGTGCCAGTCGTAACTGCCAAGATTATCTACTAATAAACTTATAGATTGTTTTGGTAAAATTAATTTTGAGAAAGATGAAGATGAATTTAGGGCAGCAAATTGGTTACAGTCTTCCACATTCAGATTCAATGGTAAGTCAATTTGTAAGCCATTATGATCAGAAAAGGGAAAATAAAAAATGTTACAGTTTATTTCTGTATTTTTATTGCAGTTAGTTAGGGCATTGTCCAAACAGTTACTGCCTTGAGTGGGGGAGTGATTTAGAAAATGAAAGTTATGCTGTCTTAATATATTGTTGAGTTGCTTAGAGTGGTAGTTGTTCTGGGTTAAATCAAACTGTTTATTAAAATCTCCACCAGTAATTGAAATGTAATTAGATCGACTAGAAATAAAAGTTAACAACTTATCAAAATTTTCAAGAAAAACTACAGGATTGCCAGAAGGAGAGTGATATACAGAAACAAAATTATTTTTAAATCATCAATAAAAACTGCTGCTGCTTCTAAACTCATTTCAGAGCAAACGAGCTGATGACAACAGAAGGTAATTTTTTAATCATCCCTCGTATCTTACCTCAGACAGCTGTTGTTCCAAATGTCTATTCTGCTGCTCCAAACGGTTGACGAGTGTGTGCTCTTGACTCTTGTTGTTATTTGTGCTCAGCTGCGTCTGGGAGACAGGACAAAATATTTCAAAAAATAAAACTATTGTTGCTATGTTTTTTTCCAATATAATGCACCAAGATAAAACCTAAAGAACACTTGAAATGGAATTCCTTTAAACAGTAACCAAGGTTATTCTATTACAGATGGTTCAGCGTACAATTGGCTGCATAATTTTGAGGTTTTGAGAAAATTAAGCTGGACTTTTAGTTCAATGCAAGAGTTGTTGGCTTTGCTAGAAAGTACATAAAATGTTCATTGATTTTTACAGAAAATTAGAGCAACTGCATTTTAAGAACTAAACTATATCATTTTAGTTTATGGATTATTTTAGTAGCTAGGCTACTACAGAGCTTGAAATTTCAGGTTTAACTCCCCATTCTAAAAGTTTCTTTTTTGCACATCAAGCAGTCCCTTGAAGTCCACTGGGCTGTGTGAGGCAAGTGACTAGCCACGCCTAGTAGCACATTCTAAAACACTGAAATCAAAACGTCAAGTTCACATAGAAATAACCAGTTGTCTCAATTCAAGCGACATCCATGACTTATTGGCGGATTACTATTATTATTTTTGTTTCAATTAGTTGAAAGTTAAATTCTTTGTGTACAGTTACTTTACTCAAAACAAAACTTAATGTTCAATTAAAGGTGTCCTGTAAATGTTGTCAACCGGAAGAAACTACGTAACACACTCACAGTGAGAGCAGCAATCAGCTGATCATCATGTGCAGTCTTGTCAAGCAGTGTAGACAGCCTAGCTCTCAACTCGGTCAAGCTGTTCTCCAACACGCGAGTGCGACACTTGGCTGCCTCCAGCTTTCTCTGTTTCTCCTCCAGCTGATCTTTCAACCCCACCACAACTCGGTCATGCTCCGCCCGCAACTCCTTCTCCAGCAAACGAGCAGCCGACAGAGCCCTTTCTGTGGATGTTTTAGAAATTAGTATCGTAAATCATATTGCTGTTTTACAGCTTTATTTTGCCAACAATTAAGGACAGAGGGGCTAGATTATAAAGTTGGCTTGTTAGGGTGAAGTGATTTTAGATGTGATTTGATTAAGGAATTAACTAGGCCAGGATATACTATAAAAAGGAAAGTAAATTGTATGTTCAAGTAATTGTATGTTAGTTTTATGTGTATCAAAGTGCTGAGTTGTCCCATTTTCCTTATAAAAAAAATAATAATTTAGAGACGGGTTTTTGCTCTTGTGGAAACAAAAAATCATGGAATACACAGGGATTTTGGTTAACAATTGTGGGTCTTAGGAAAAGTGTATAGAGTTTATTTTAAATATTACAATTTCCCATAGGAGTCCAGTTTTTTTTTTGCTTTGGACAAAATGTATACACATTTTGGACAAGAAAATCCTTAAGATTAGGTTAAAATGTTCTAAACACTGCTAACAGTATCTTATTCCTTTCATTTTAATGTGTGTTAATCTTGAAACCCTAAAAAGTGATTACTGCAAAGTTTTGAAAATAATCTTAAAACCCTGAAAAGCCAGAGTTTTGTGCTGAAAATGTGACAACTGTGATTGATTTAATTTGTAATTACTTTCGAGGCAACTAAGGTACACCCTACAAAAATTGCAAACAAAACATATTGTTACTAGGATGTATAATTTAAATATTTCTTACTGGCTTCCTTCTCCACAGATTCAGGGTTGGATGTCTTCTCACTCAGTTCGTTCAGTCTCTGTTGTAAGGTTTGGATCAGCTGAGCTCTCCCCCTCCAGCTCCCCCCTCCACTGACCACATTGGCCACTGTCGCACCCTCCCCTATCTCACTCACAAGTGCCTGTCATATAAATAATACAATTCAGAACATCTCAAATTTTTTTAAACATCCTTTTGAGTTGGCAGGAGTGGGCAGCTGTATTGGATGGACTACCTTAAAAACAGTGTATATAATAGCAAAAGTAGAGTTCACACAGCTCAACCATTAATTAAAATACAGCGTGTCCAATAATAAGGGGATCATAAATCAATAAATAAATATTTTATTGAATTGACATGTTTACAAGCATGTATCTCAATCGTATACTATTTGATATAAAATTTTGCATTCATCCACATCTAGATCCTTTTCTGACATACATAACTTACATTCGTACTGTTCCCATTTACGCGAATTTCTCCAGTCCTAACCCTGTTAGTCTGATTCTCCAATATCCCAATTGTGTGCCAAAAACTCGTCTTTATTATAAAATGCTTATGCGACCAAAACTGGTTTTAGACGAGCTTTGAAAGCCTTTGGCTCTGTAGCACTTTTGATCGAATTTGGAAGTATATTGAATCAAGAATCAAGAACTTTATTGTCATTAAACACTTTACAATGCAATAGACATAGTCATTTTTTATATCTATGTGTTTAAATATACTAGGCTTACTTATTAAAATCTACTTAACTTTAGCCTTATTAAATAATCAAATGGAAATTCAAACTGAACTCCTGCCTGTGAGGGCAAACGTTCATGAACCATCGTTCTGTGTCTCCCAGTTCGATAGTTCTCCCTGTCTCTGGTTTCGTAAGAGTGTACATCAATTCCTCTTACAAGGTCGCATTTACATTTGAAAAAAGACATGTTTCTAAAATGTACAGACAGGGTAAAGTCACCAGTTTTAATCTTTTGAATGCTGGTCTGCACGATTCTCTCCATTGCAGTCTTGCGATTGTTCGCACTGCTTGTTTTTGAAGAATGAACACGCTGGAAAAGTTTGTGCTTGAGCAGCCTCCTCACAACATTAGTCCGTAGGCCAGGTGTGGGTAGATTAGTCCATAATACGCCGTCATCAGTACCTGAGTGAGGCAATATTTGGACAATTTCCTCAAAACATAAATGCCTGAGGCTAATTTTGAGCAGACACTGTCTACGTGACAATCCCAAGTCAACCTTCGATTGAGATTTATTCCAAGGAATTTGGTTGAGTAAACATCTTCGATCACAGTTTCACATGACTCAAGATCATACAAATTTGCAATTTTTGAGAACGAACAAACTTGCGCCTGCGTCAGTGGCTCTTGAGACTCTTAAAAGAATTCACTTGTAGTGCTATCTGTGCTTGGGCTGCCGCAACTATGTTGATTGTCCTGCCCCAGCCAATCGATTGATATATATATATGCGCAATCTACTTATCATAACGTTACCTCTGGCAGTACTCACCTTGTGAGCTAGCTTGAGCTCATGTTTCAACTGCTGACACTGATTACGGTACTCGCACACCTTGAGGTTGGCACTGGACAACTTGTCCGTCAACTCTTTCACTTCGTTTTCTTGCGTCTTGGTCTCCGGCTCTGCTGGTTCTGTTAACAACTTTCTTGTTATTTATTTAATGTCCTAAACTGGTAATAATATTAAAATCTTGGCTCTTTAGAGATTTTCCTTTTAAAAAATCTACAGGGTGTTTTTTTAAACGCAACCCAACTTTCAAACTATAGTAAGCCATTTTTTACGAGCGCTATATGGTCATACATTGTATCATTGGTTGTATCATTACTGCAACAATACATACCATCTGATACATATTGAAGTGAACAAACCAATGATACAATGTATGACTATATAGCACTCGTAAAAAATTACTCACCAGTTTTTTCAAGTCTTCAAATTATTGTATCTTTTAGTTAATGAAATGCAAGATATATTATTTAGAATTTTTAGATATAGTTCTAGCCGTAGTACAATTGTGTTAGTTTTTGAGATTGTTTTTGCTATTTTATAGAAAATAAATATTTTTCATTTAAATCCTTTTTAGTGATTTTGTTTTTTAATACTTGAGAAGTGGACAAGTAATTAACATTTTGAACAAGAGATCAAAATTATTCACAAATAAATTTTTGCACAGTTCCGTTTCAGGTGGCTGAACATAATAAAAATATTCATTCATCAACCATCATGGACCAGCGTAAAAGGAATAATTTCATTTGAGATACACTGGGCATTAATGAATGTTGTGTGTTATACAAACCAGTTTTATTACAGTTACCTTGGTTGAGGGCCTGTAGATCCTACGGTGCAGGTTGTAGTCTATACACTTGTTTCGCAGCGCTTTTGCTGCATCATCAGTAGACACTCTAAGTCACTATTTACAATGATATTAAAACTAAACACTATTAAAACTAAGAAACTTAATTAGTACTATTTACATGGTCCACGGCACCTGTGCACTCGCGGTTCCGCAGGCGGCCTTGTCGGGTGGCCTGCGCAGGCGCATATTTGAGGCGGAGAGTGCGACTGACTGTCGATGAAATGAGGTCAGGGCGGGCGGTGTGGCTGAAGGGCTGGCTCGTTGTTCCTGGGAAACCCAAGGACAGGTTGGTCAATCTCGACTGCGAGTTGACTGAGTTTGAATGGTTCTGGCAAATTTGGAATAAAACTTAATTTAACGTCCTTTTGCTTCATTTAATAGAGTATCCCCACCATGAGTGTCGATGTATTTAAATATTTCATAACTTTCGCTGCTTTTTATTGCTGATTGATTTTAGTACTTGAGAGATGCTGGAAATTCTATTTTATGTTGTTTCAAAATGTATTTTTCATGAGTTTTATAGTGTGCTGTATTATGTTCCTTGAATCTAGTTTTGAAATCTCTGTTAGTATATCCAATATATTGTTTGTTGCATTCAGGATTTTGATTCGAGCATGTAATTTTGTAGACCCCTCTTTGGGTTTTCTCTGGTATGATTTTAATGCTCAAATCAAAGTCCTGAATGCAACAAAATATATATTGGATATACTAACAGAGATTTTAAAACTAGATTCAAGGAATATAATACAGCACACTACCAAAAACCATCATCTATAGTTGCCATGCATTTTAAAAATAACCCAACCAATAAAATAGAATTTCCAGCATCTCTCCAAGTACTAAAATCATTCAGCAATAAAAACCTAGCCCTAGCCCATGAAAGTTATGAAATATTTAAATACATCAACACTCATGGTGGAGATTCTCTATTAAACAAAAAAGAAAACGTTAAAAATTCAGTTTTATTCAAATTTGCCAGAACCATTCAAACTCAGTCAACGCCCGCAGTCGAGACCGACCAACCTGTCCTTGGGGTTTAGGAACAACGAGCCGCCAGCCCTCAGCCACACCGCCTCTGACCTCATTTCATCGACAGTCAGTCGCACTCTCTCACTCGCAAATATGCGCTCCTCGCAGGCCACCCGCGCGCCGCCTGCGGAACCGCGAGTGCACAAGTGCCGTGGACCATGTAAATAGTACTAATTTAGTTTCTTAGTTTTAATAGTGTCTAGTTTTAATATCAGTGTAAGTAGTGACTTAGTGTGTCTACTGATGATGCAGCACAAGCGCTGCAAACACGTGTATAGACTACAACCTGCACCGTAGGATCTACAGACCCTCAACCAAGGTAACTGTAATAAAACAAGTTACCAAGGTAACTGGGAAAATAGATATTTATTGAACCAGTTTTGGCAAACATGTATGAAATCATTCAACTAATAACAATACAGTAATTCTTTAAAAAAAAACTATTTTTCTTTTTTGTATTTGATTTTGTGAAGAGCGTTATCTGACTTTTTGGTTTTATAGCTCCTTAGTAATGGTCTGTACCTACTAAAGCAATGTATTGCTGTGTTTAAGACTAAGACTTTGACTTCTGAAAAAGCTCAACTTCAAGAAAACCATGATGAAAAGATAATCCTATAAGGTTTAACACATATTCCGGACCGTATACTGTTTGATTAATGTATTGAACAAATAAAAGTTAAAACGTTGATTAATGTTGGAATGTTTGCCTTGTTGCAGTTGAGGTGTATCCGACTCAGAAGTGAGGGAAGAGAGCTCGAACGTGCGACAACGCATCCGCGCTACTTCCAGGTCAGCAGTTAGTTCCCGCACTCGCTTGCTCAGTTCCACAATCTTGCTGGCAGCCAAGTCGGACGCGCGACCGTGGGACGACATGCCGGGCGGACACTTGGTAACCACGCCGCGCAGTCGAGCCTCGGCCTCCACCAGGGACTTGCGCAGCTGCCCATTCTCCTCCAGAAGAACCTGGTGCCAACAGGAAACTCGTTAGAATCAAATCAAATAATCTTTATTAAAAAAAAATATATACAACATATTTCAATACATACAAATTTCTGAAGAATAAATTCCCCACAAGGACTATACGTCTGTGTGTGGGGAAGAGTCATTAACAATTTGTACAGCTCTTTACAAACATATATATCAACTAAATTTAAGAACAAAATATTATATTAAATCATAATTATTAAAAGTAAATATCTAACTAAAAAATAATGATTACAAGTCTAGGATGTAGCTAAATAGTACACAGTATTGCACATCAGAACACATTGAGATAACATGATTGCGCCCCGACCAAGGCACCAAACGTTCCTGGGCTGGACGCCAACACAGACACTGTCTTCAAAATAAAAGACAGTCGGCTTTTCCAGCCCGTACTGAACAAGAGTAACAAGAACCAGAGAAGCGAGCACAAAGCTAAAAATAACTTACATACGAGAAAACTAATGGCTAAGTTAATAAAATCAATGATTAAATAACACATTATATTTACTAACTATAGTGAATTAGTCACCCGACAAATACTAAATTTAGATAATATCACCCTGTTTTGTCTGAGCTAGTGATTGTATGGTGAATGTAAAATGTACCATACATTTTACCTACCTAGAATGTATGAGGTAGGTCCGAAAGTAAGTTCTGTTCAAGCACTTTAAAATGTTCACCATTTGTATAACCTGTATTATTCTCATATTAAACTATTCTTTAAAGCATTCTTTACAATTTAAAATATTAACAGTCAAAATCGGAATATTTTTCAAACTATGGACATGCTCCTCTGTGCTGTTCAGGGCCTGGCTCGTTATTTGACTAACAGAACTGTGTCAATCATGTAAAAGACACTCTGTATAGACATTATGAGTGCACAAAATTGGCACATCAATACGTTATGCATTTGTTTTCGCAATGAGTCAGGATATTAAAAGATGAAAGGTATAACTTGTCTGCAATCTATACAGCAACAAGCATATTTTCCTCATAGCTCTTGTAAAAATAACTTTCCTTGGAATATAACTTTTAAATATTTAGAGATAAAGTTTGTACATTGCTTGTTAGCTATTACTTACCTCCACTTGGTGTGAAAGACGTTTTGAGGAATCGAACGGGAACAGTATTTCATCATCTTCAAAATCAACCTAAGTGAAAAAAAGGTAAAATTATTGTCATAACAAGAACATTATGTTGAGGTTACCCTTATTTCTTTTGATCTTGGATTGTGTACAATTATTAGAGTTTCGGGTTGATTACAATGTTTTATTATTTGATTAAATTTGACCTTTTAAAAATGTAATTACTTATCAATGAGTATTCGCTAATTATAACTGGCATTATTATTTTGCTATCAGGTCAGCTTTAAGCATCTAACTGATGGCTGAGACACAGATGAAATGAAAAGGGTTAGGCACCGGGAGGTTTGGGGCACTTGGAATATTCCTTAGCGATGAGAGAAGTTTATCTTCTCGGTTAACAAAAGAAAAGGCACATTAAGTACTAAGCTTATGTATAAGGACTGATTAAAAATTAAGTTCTGCTCGAAAATTCTAAAACACACACTATTTCTGGACACGTTATATTACAATCATATTAAGAGGAATTCTTTCACCTGATATTTGACATGTTCACGATGACGATCGGAGCTTATGACACTGAAACACAAGGCTTTCTACGCCATTGCATGACTTTCCGCCGCCACTATCCATAAGTCATAACAAAAAGCGGACGTAATTCACTCTTTAGTCTGCTTACGCTTGCAAAATGCTGAATTATACGCAACTTTTAAAAGTCAAAGGCTTAATTCAAATGAGTTTTGCTAAACAAAGGATCGAAAAACCCCTTTCAAAAGAAAATTGGAGGCCAACATTATTTGTAAAGTAAACAGGGCTATTATAATTTACTGGTGGGAATGCTAGATGTAGAGATATTTGTGTGTGTAAAATTTTCAAATCAAAGTGAAGAGCACTATATTACTATTTGAGATGCCAACCACTCTCATGAGGGTATTTTAAGGCAAATATGTGGTGAAGGATGAGTGTGATGGAAATACAAGGTCCAATTGAAATACAATGAAATACAAGAGCACATTGTAGGATCCACAATGACTCAGGCTTTTTGACTTTGACTACCTAAGAAGTTAAACTAATCACATCAGTTATTCAAACGGTGTTATGGGTGTACCACTATAAATGATAACAAGATGTTTCGTCTGGAATATGCCAGACATCATTAGTTTAATTTTAATTATATTTAGGCTACCTTTACACTTTTTAACCACTTTATACAATTTTAAAATTAAACTGATGATTTCTGGCATAGTCATTTATAGTGGTACAGCCATAAAACTGTTTGAATAAATGTCTCACCACTAAAGCCTTCGTTTGAAAATTCATCACATCAGTGATTACCAAGATACTTGTATGTAGTATTATAATTCAGAGACACAACCAATGAAGATAGTTTGCAGGCTTCCATGGACAGTGTATGGTAGTTGAATAAAAAATGCCTATACTGCATTTTCATTACAATTAATTACAAGTTACAAGCAAAATATTTTTTTTATGGATTAGCATTATAATTGTATTAGTGCATGATTAATCCAAAATTTGGTAGTTAAAAGTTTGTTAGCAACTATCTAACTAGTTTTATTATTATTTTCATGAACTTATGTCTTAAAATAAATGACCCCTATTACCTCTTCAAGGCTCAAATTCCTGCTGATTTGCACTTCCGGTTTGATTTTCCTCAACTGGTCTGCACTTCTGCCTCTCTGCACTTTCTTGTACTCCTGGTCCAAAGTTTCCGTGTCCGAACAAAGCGATGCACATTTCTTCAGCTTTTTACTCTTGGCCGTATTCGGTGAAGAGTCTTCCGACACACTCATAACTCGGGCTTATTGAGATAACGATCTGTGACCCATTTGTTAGACGCAGGTCAACAGAAAAAACTAGAGATTAATGTTGTATTGATTCTGTTGATATTTATAACCATAGTAAACAAAGCTAACAGTAACAACTGAGCTCAAGGCTGGCTGAATTCCTTCTACACTGTGTGAGAATAACAATGGTGTTGCCATGACGACGGGATCACCTGTATTGACAGTGTTCATAAACAAGCCAGAGATGACACCTGTGACCTACAAGCAAGGCTTTGTGTGTTTGGCACGATCACTATATTCAGACTTAAATAATTCATTTGCTGAAAAATGAAAAGTTCATTGAGCCGATGCAGTCTACGAAGATTAGACGTTCAGTGAGACAAATATTGCAATCTTCAGGTAATATTTTAAGAGGTGACCAGATTTGGCGAAGGTAATGTTTATTGTTGATCAATATTGTGACAGAGCCATGCGATATCCCGCTCACGCTATCTGATATACGATATCGGGAAATTCTACCTTGAGATGCTAATAGTTTGATCCAAGGTCAGAGCTGTTAGTTGATAACTTTATAGGCTTTAATTGGCTAGGTTTAAACTAGAATGCATTACAGTCATTGCAACGTAGTTGGTATTGACTTTCAATTTACTTGTACATTGATTATTAGTTATTACTAGAAGTTATCTGACCTAATTTCTCCTGTCAAATAAAGTAACAAATTTAAACTTAGGAAATGAGGCACTAGGCCAGGATATGCTATCGAAAAATAAGTACAGCAGGCTTATCTGCATAAAGTAACAGCTTTGAAAGTTGAAATAATTGAATCAGGGGTGAACCATTCCTTTAGGGTGGACATTTGGCAAAAATACTTTTCTTTACTTTGACACTTTACTTTGGTTTGAGAAACCGACCCCCTTAGAGAGTCTTTTAAGGTGAATATGGAATGATGTTGAGTGTGATGAGCGTTTTGATGGATGATGAGATGTAGTCATGTTACAAACTAGGGCCAACTGTTCCCCAGATTGGGTCATTAATTAATAGCCCAACGACCAATGGAATAGACCAACGGCTTAACCATGGTGAGTGGCAAGCAGTATACCACTGAGCTATGGCCACCCCCTACGTTTCTTGTTTGATTTTGGGAAATTTTTGGATGGGATTAAAATTTAATTGTAGTAATTACAAAGTAAAAAAAAGGTTTAAAAATAGAACAGCTGTTTTGGATAGTTCAAATGAATAATAAGTACATTAAGTTATTAACCATATTGCAGTTTTGTGCCTTTAAGGAAATACATGTACACAAGAACTGAAAGTTGTTAACAAATAAAAAAATTACCTAGAACTATGTTTGACTAAGCAACCTGTATTTTTTATTTACAAATATTCTTCAAAATAAAACTGGTCTCATTTAAATAACAGATGGGGCGGAAATACCATGTGAGGACTTATAAGAAAGCCAGTTTTCAATTTATAGCTGGAAACTAAATGCTATGGAACAAGACAGGCTCCAAAGATTTTATGAAATTTGATTTTTTGTTTGATTTTACAGTTTATTGTTACTGTACAAAAAGTTTTTGTTAACAAAATTAACTAGTAAAAATTACACACAGTAAATCATTAAATCACTATTTGAGATGCCGACCACTCTCATGAGGGTATTTTAAGGCAAATATGTGGTAAAGTAGTAGTGGTAGTAATGAGGTGTAGTCTTGTTACAAACTAAGGACGACTCTTCCTTAGCATGGGTCATTAATTAATAGCCCAGCGACTAATAGAAATACAAGGACCAACGGCTTAACGTGACTTCAGAACCACGCAGATGATGGTCTGATATGTCTAAACGATGGTGGGAGGTGATGCGGGTGTCATCAGATGATCACTGAGACTATCTGAGCCGCTTTAGACCTATATCATCCTCAAAACCTGACCTCCATGAAGCTGGATTACAGGACCACGCCCACTCTTAAAAAGCTTAAGTCACTGTTTTGAAAAAATGTCAACTGCAATATTGTTTAAAGTGTTCAGGAAGGGCATGGAACACTTTATCAGGAAGGGTATGAGAGCATGCGATGGCAGTTTTTCATTCAGACAGACGGAGTCTGTGAAGTAAACCTATTGATATTTCTATTCCGCATGTCATGAGCTTGTATTATCTATCTGCCTTCATGTAGTATACATTTACTAATGTAGAAAGTTTTTCAGTTACAAGTTTGATATATATTTTACAACCTTGTTTTATTAAACTCAGCTTAAGTCAGGAATTGTAACTTTAAAAATGCATTAAGAGAAGAGCTCATAAAATTCAATTTACAAATGATTTTGGTCGAATCTTTTTGTCAAATAAATACTCTGAGAATCTTTACTTCAGGGCATGACCAAAAATGAGGATGTCTCGATCGATAATAAACTTCAGGACATAAGCACTGCCAATTGAAAAAAAAAATTAAAATATTAATTTTATAGTTAATAAGTATTTTAATTCTACTGTCAACTGATTTATGTTTTATAAATTTACATGGTTGAAAAATTCTGGGACTGCCAAACATCTTGTGAAACATAAGAAGAATTAGATCGACCCAAGACTTGAGACCTTGGCTTGGGGGTTAAAATACTTTTAGATGGTAATAGTTCTCCTCCCCACCCACTAATTCTCAGAGCCTTAAATATTTTGTGGGAAACATGCAGCTTACTCCCTCCCATCACCCATCATTCAGGAACAAGTTCAGTGAGTTGGAAGGGGTTCACAGCACTTACATCCACCAATCATTACAGTTGCTGTTTACATTTGTAATGTGATTAGGGGTAAAAAAGACTCAAAAATCAGAAAATTCCTGACAAAAATTAAAATTCTGAAAATTGGGCGGGAATTTCCTAAAAACAGGATTTTTTTGGGGCGGGAGAGATTTTTGGGGTTTTTTTGCGACGGGAGGAATGTTTTTGGCGAAAATGGAAGTTTAAAGGGAGTTTTTGGCATTTCTTATAATTAGAGAGGATTTATATACAATCTCATTTTTAAAATTTTACTCTGATCCATAGATTAGTTTTCTAGATGAATTCCTATTAAAAAACACCCCAATTACAAAAAAAATACAATGAAATTTTAAAAATATTTTTAAATGTTTACATCTTTTCAAAGAGTAAATGAGCTATTAATTTAACCCATTTAGACATCTTATTGTTCACAATGTTCTGTAATGATTACAAAGTTTAATTATATGACAATGTCACTAGTACAATCAATAATGATATCAAATCAAAGGACAATCATGCTACATATACATATTTCGTTCTATGTACATATACATATTTCTATTAAAACTCACAAAAGGAACACAAGATTGGAATTTATAGGGTGTACATACTTTTTTTTACTATAAAAATCCTTTTTCAATTCTCTGCCCTTTTTAATTTGTGATTACTAAAATAAGCTTTTAATCCCGCCCGAAAATTGTCCACCACTCGACAAGCTAGTAACAACTTTGATTCTTACACAAGCAAGAAAAAATGTTCCTCACACAATTCCTGCCCGAAGGGAAAATCCAATCCTTTTTACCCCTAATAGTAATGCTAGGTAGACTTTGCAGTCGTAACTTCGCCTCGTTAAACAAGACAAACTTCATCATTTTGAAACATAAAAAAAAACAACAAATCCATCAATTTAGTAAACATTGTTAAATTTTAAAAAAATGTCCAAGATTTTTACTTTTATGTGTGGTTTGAATCTAAAAATTGAATTTTCATCATGAATAAAGTTATGGAAGTTTAACGTTTAAACTTTATTTTGACAACGATTTATAACTCTAAAAGTTTAATATAACTTAAAAATAAACATAAACATAGAAAACCCATTTGGTATTTGGAAAATGTATTATTAATATCACAGACACAATTTATGAGTTATACAGATCTATAAGATGCACTTGGATTCCAAGCGATCACTTTACGGAGAGAAGTTCCCGACTTCCGGAGCACTGAAGTGAAACACTTCGTACAATTCACACACTGGAACAGAACAGAAATGTGTAAAGCACAACATAGCACCAGCTTTGTTGCTGTAAAAATCGAAATGGTATTTTTTATTTTATTTCCAACAATTGCTGAATTTAGTATTTTTATTTTGTTATTAGTTTTCTTAAAGTAAAAAAAACTACATTAGTACAAGTTTCATTCTTACACAAGCTGAACTCCAATGTGCTGAAGGTTAAAATTGAAATTAACTGCCCCTTGTTTAACCTTTTGCCCAATGGCGAACTGAGTCCGACATCACTATTTTGCCGTTTTGCTCTGATGTCGGGCTCATCGTTTATTGCATATAGGGCAAACGATAGGCAAGGACTAGGCTACACTAACGGCACCTAGCAGAGATCACCTAAGCTACCACTCCCCGACGCCAACTCACGTGCGAGTTTGACAGCCCACGACAAACAACCCGGTGGTTTAGTGGTTATAGTGACTGACAGCTGGCCCCTGTCTGTCACAGCGTGTGTTCGAATCCCACCCGGGTGCGCTCTGATACGGTGTAATTCTAATCATTGGATCATTTCAGGTGCGGTGGCCACAATGACCCGCTGAGGATCATTGAAGAGAAAATGGCTCATCAAATCCAGTGAGGCAACGAGTGGCACTTTTTGAGCTTAGGGAGGCGCTAAATCCTCGCGCTTAGAGGAGTAGTTCAACGACTGGTAATGCGCCGTACCAGAGAACGGTTTTGCTGAAATTTTGCTTACAGGGGACTGGGGAAACCCATACGAGAGGATTTTATGAAAATTTAAAAATAAAATGAGAGTGCAAAGGGTTAATCCTTTGGGGTTGAGCGCAGATACAGGGTCAACACACCCGTTTTTATAGTTATAAAAACATTTTTATTTTACAAATATATTGTTTTATTGTACATTTTTTTAAGGCTGGATTTAGGAGGTTTGGTTGCGTAACACGGTTGAAACATCTTGTCTAATATCATCAGGTAAATGTGACATTTAACTTTCTACCTCTGAACCTCTTTTGGTGTCACAGCGTAACTTACACGAGTGCTCTGGACCTGCAGCCTCCTTGAAAGCTCCGAGAGAGTGCTCCAGGGCATGATAGGCTCGACATATTCCTCCTCCAGAGAGCAGAGATCCTCGTCCGACAGGTACTGCTCGCTGTCGCCTCCCACAGCTTTGCTAGGGTGGAGCAAAGCCGCAGCAACTGTAAATAAACAATTCACTCACATCTAGATCGCATTATATATCACTATTTGAGATACCGACCACTCTCATGAGGGTATCTTAAAGCAAATATGTGGTGAAGGATGAGTGTGATGAGTGGTAGTAATGAGTTATGAGGTGTAGTCTTGTTACAAACTAAGGCCGACTCTTCCTTAGAACGGGTCATTATTTAATAGCCCAATGACCAATGGAAATACAAGGACCAACGGCTTAACGTGACTTTCAAACCACGCAGGTGATGGTGTGATATGTCTAAACGATGGTGGGAGTTGATGCGGGTACCATCAGATTAACAGTTTCATATTCTTGAACGCTGGTCTGCACAACTCTCTCCACTACAGTTTTGCAAGTGTTCAAACAGCCTCTTTTGAAGAATGGACAAGCTGGAAAAATTAGCGTTTGAGCTACCTCCCAAAACGCTAATCCAAAGGAAATGTGTGTGTATATCAACCAATCATACCATCATCAGTATCTGAGTTGGGATATCATTGCACACACCCAGACACAACGTATCTGAGTTTAAAGGATACCAGAGTGTTGCAAGGAGCTAGTAAAGGAACCAAAGATGAGATGATCATTAAGCTATCGTAGCCTACCTTTATGATAAAGCATTCAATATAAGTCTTTTTATGCTGCAAGCAGTGTACTTTGATTTCATCCAGAAACTTGTTGTGGGCTGTGAACAGAAATATGTCAAAATTAATTTAAAATTATCAACTTTTTGCTCTTTTACTTTTAGGTAGTGGTTTGGACTTATTATCTTAGTGATTAGTTACCCTAAGTTACAAGGGCCATTTTTTTCAATCACTGTTCATGCCGTTTCATTACGAGAAGAATGGGAGAAGATCAGAATGTGCAGTACACTATTGAGCATCTTCCCCCCTCCATGTTCCCTCCTTAGTAGGAATAGTGTTGCCAACCTGTCAACATGGCAATGGCATAATAATCAATGATCCCGCTTAATGTGAGTTAAGCAGTTTCATGTGATTTTTGATTGGCAGACACCGTTTTCAAACTTGTGTGATTAACTCTTTGATGGTAGATTTCTTCAAAGCGGGTATGGGGAAACTTTCTTACGAATATGACAACAAATGTCTCAATTTTAATGGAAATTATGTTGAAAAATAAAAAGATATTTATCTAAGTTCTGATAGTGAAAAAACTATTTTATGTTTTTATCTTAATTATGCCTTATCAGAGGTTGGAAAAATCCATAATAAATCCAACGATCACGTACATATACGTACTTACACGTACATATACGTACTTACACGTACATATACGTACTTACACGTACATATACGTACTAACATGTACATATACGTACTTACACGTACATATACGTACTTACACTAACAAAATCTACAAATAAAACTCAGCGTTGCCAAACCGGCTTTTCCTTTCTTATGAATTAGTAAGATCACTTAACTTTTTTGACTAACCCTCCTTCGATTTTTCTAAGGCTGACTTCACTAATAAAATTCAATTTTCAGGTACCTTTTCTCTTGTCCCGAACATCTTTCCCAATATTTTTTTCCGCCCTAGTTACCCTACCACCACCACCACACTGACCGTGGATGATCTCGTCGATGGACTCGGCGTGTTCTATGGTGTCGTCCAGCTTGGCGGAGAAGCTGCGCAGCACGTGACCCATGAAGTAGGAGTGCAGAGTGTTCGTACTGTGGAACATCCATAGCTTCAATACTTGCAGTCTCCGCACACTCGACTGTCTCGGCCCCCGCTCCCCCGCTGCCAGTGCTGTAACGCGAGAACAGGCAACACGATAAGCGATCATTTCAGTAGGGATGGACAAGACCAAAAATCAAGAAATTGAACAAAAACAAAAATTGATATCCCAAAAAACTCCCACTTCCGAAATTCCTTAAAAATTATTACTGCTAAAAAAACTGTTTTAGAAAGTTCCCGCCCAATTTTCGAGATTTTCATTTTTGTTGAAAATATTTTGGAGGCAAAAAAATCAAATCACTATACAAAAAAAGACAAATTTTAAATTATTCTTAAATTAATAATTAAATTTTTACAAGGAACAAAATACTACAATAACTATATAAATCTTTTTTTATAGAAGTTATTTGAATTTTCTTTTTACATTTTAAAGTTAACAATTTCTTGTAATTATTACACATTTTTATTATAATATCGTGATTTTATAGATAATAGTATGAATTTAAAAGACGACTGTTCTGTTACATACACATTTTTGTATAACACTTAGAAATATAATTAGAATTTGGGATTTGTAAGGTTGTCTTCAACTATGTGGTGATTCTTACTATTTCTATTTAAAACATAAAAATCTGCCTTTTTAGCAAAAAAATTCATCCGTTGAATGAAGCAGATACCTTACAGGCCATAGGTTAGAGCATTATTAAATCTATTACTTTGAAAATGTAACTATAACATTAGATTTTACTCTAAAGCACTATAATATTTTTCATTTGTGAACAATATTTTCAAATCTTGTTATAATATTTGCATTTGATGAAGACGGTTTTGCAGTTTAAAGGCAACTCTTAATAAAATTATAAATATTGGTTTTTGATTTAAAATTGGTTTTTCAAAATTTTCAAAGTTCAAAGAGTTGACAAACACATTCACAGGCTTTTCTTATAAGAACACTCCCAGGAATGTAATAAAGGGAATATTTTATAAAGAATATTGCTGAAAGCTCTCCGTTGTTGAGCGGAGAGTGATCGCATGTCAGGAGGTGATAGCCGGAGTTGTACAGTTCAGTGGAACGAGATAGACTGTCATCCCACGGAAATTGTTGTAGAATCTTTCCGTACTTTGTATGAAACGAAAAGTTTTACTAACATTTACAATATTATTTATGATCAACAAGTCAAAACTATCTTTAAGCCTAATTTTGAGAACAAGTTTTCTATCAAAAGTTGAAAGTAACAACTTAATAGATACAAGATTTTAAGAACAAATTGAACATATTTTTAATATTTAATCAAAATTCCTGTTTCACTTGTACGTGAGAAAACCACCAGTGTCTTTTGAAACTCCTTTTAATATAAAAAATATGTATAACTATCAGCTCCACTTAATTTTTTTTACTGTTCATGTTGAAGTGTTGAGAAAGTAAAAAATTCATATCTGATTATAGCAGACCTTTAACATATTCAACATATTCAACATATTTTTATAGCCCATATTCAACTGGTAGTTTCTTTTTGGAAGAATTTCCTTTCCTTTATGAAAAATACCTACGTATCTAAAAGAGCAATACAGTAGAGTCTCGATAATCCGAGGTAATTGGGGCTGATGGTACCTCGGATTTCGAGAAACTCGGATTACACGGAAAACAGAGACAGAAAGAGTTTTCAATGTATTAATAAGTCATATTTAATTTATATAAGTATTACAAGTACGTATACATAATAAAGATAAATCGTTTACAGTACATGACTTTAAATAACCTATTTACAACTTGAAAAAAAGATTCTAAAGTTTTTTGTTTTAAATTTGTGCATCGCTTCTTGGCAATCATGTCACGCCATCGTCTGAGTAGCATCGTATCGCTGGAGGTCGCTTCCGGTTTTTACGATACAAATATGTACTGGCTAGACTGAGAGAGCCCATACCGGAGACAGTGACAGGAAGAGCGACACTGTATCACCTATTATTAGTGAAGAGCGTGAGACAGGTTCCATTGACCTTGAGTCAGAAAAATCAATACTGTAGTGTACTTACTCAAACAGCTGTCTTGTAAACAGCGTGCCACTAACAAATATGCAGGCCCTACGTAAATTGACGGCGTTATCAAACTCATAAAAAACGTTCCTGAGTACAGTACAATAATAATTTTTTTAAGGGTACCTCGGATTACACGGAGGCTCGGATTACCAAGGCTCGAATTATCGAGACTCTACTGTATTGGAAACATCTTATATGGACTACAAATTTACACATTCTCATTTTAGCACACCCTCGAACATTAAAAACCATATTTGGAACAACTTGTTAAAAGAACATTTAAAATTATAGATCTTAATTTGTATAAACGCTAAATAGCTAATTTAAATTACAGTATTTAAATTATGTTTGTAATATTTCCAGCTTGTTGATTTAAAGTCACTATTTGACAGTCACATGTTTCGGATAGACATTCAGATTTAAGTACTTATTTGAAGAGAGAGAGAGAGATATGCTTTATTACATCAGCGTAGAGCTTAGAAATAGTGTCAACAATGAAAACATTTAAATAACTAATAACAAGAATTAAAATAAATAAATAAATGTGTTATGATGAAGTGTGTATAACATGTTTATGATGTGTTGCCAAGGTGCCTTCTTCTGCATCGGATAATGAACTCCTCCATGTTGTAGATAGGTTCCTCAGCCATCCACTGTTGTAGTCTTCTCTTAAGTGTCTTTGTGTCACTGCATTTGATTCCTGCTGAAAGCATATTGAACAAAGCAGCTCCGGCATACGATGGCTTCTTGGAGAATCTTGCCGTCTTGTGGACTGGAAGGTTATAGTCAGCGCCACACTTCACCACTGACCCTTGTGTTGTGTCCATGAACATCAGCATTTTTCAGCAGTCTCTGACCAGAAGAGAAGATGATGACTTCACAAATGACTTCACAATAGCTGCTACTGGTAAGATTTTGAAAACTTCTCTGCAGCTGTCTTGTTGTTGTAGACCTCCCAAAATCCTCACCACGCGCTTCTGAAGAACAAAGACTCGCTGGATGTTTTCTTTGGTGGAGTTCCCCCAAAGGGTTATCCCATATCTGATGTGAGATTCTACAAGTGCACGATATGCTGCTAGCGTGAAGGCCGGAAGTTGCAACGCTGTCAATTCTTCTCAGTGCAAATATTGAAGAGCTAAGCCTTTGACAGAGCTGACTGACATGGACGTCCCAGCGAAGCTCTTGGTCCAGAATCAGTCCAAGATGTTTTGTGAACTCAGTTGGCTGAATGTCAAGGGGGAAGGCAGAAATAGTTGGGCCGGATGGTGTAGTAGAGAGCATAACCGCCCAGCAAGCGGGAGACCCGGGTTCAAGTCCCGGTTTGGTCCAAATATTTTTGTCTTCGCATTTAAAATTATAATCATACATATTATTTAGTTTACCCCATATTCTTGGAAAATGTCCATTCGGCGACCTTTTGAGAAACCAAAGAGATCATACAATCAGAAGTTTAATGGCAAATGCCTTAAAAAGAAAAGGTTATGAAGTCTATAAAGAAATTGAAGGTTTAGCTGATCATGGATCTATTCGCCGAGCTGACATCTTGCCAATCAACAGGAAGAACCCAATTAAGCTACATTTTTGACCCAACGATCCGAACAAATCCCAACCTTTAGAAGTGCATGAAAAAAAAGAAAATTTTCGACCAAACTAAACTATTTTTTCAAGAAAAATATAAAATTAAAAACATTGAAACATTTGGACTACTTATTATTATTTTTTTTTTTTTAACTGTTGAAAAAATATTTTAATTGTAAATAAATAGCTTAATATTTTATTTGTTAAATATACAATATAAACATATAATATAAATTATGATATAAATATAAATAAAATCTACTCGAATCCCAGAAGACTCTCGCCGGATCTAAATCTGGTTCTTGTGCCCCTGATACACATGCTGGCAGCTCTGAGGATCCCCATTGAAAGTCTTGTTTTGACATAGCTGACCAGTCTTCCGTGTTTTACATGTATTTTTTCAGCAAGCCGCTCCGTCAAGACATTCATAAAAGATTTCATTTGGGGAGCGAGAACACCGTCAACTGAAGTTACTAGTGGCGTGAATGTAGCATGGCGCTGTTCACAGGCAAACAAGTATTTCTTCTTTTCTCCTCCTCCCGCTCAGAAGGACCGACATGACTGGTCGGGAGGCATAAGAGGGAGCATCAGTGTCAACAACACGTATATCAAACAATGCCTCCTCTGAGCCTCCCAAACACCACGCACAGCAAGGTCTCCTCGACAGGGCTCCTCTTCAGAAATGATCGGCTCCTTAACTACATTTCCCCAAGATTTGGTGCACATTTCCCGATCAAGTCTCTTATCTCATTGTGTCTCCGTGTTATGAGTCCACCGGTTTTACAACAGAGAGCGTGGTTCAAACTAAATTCTTCCTTTCCACAACCATCACATCTCTTTGAATTTGTATGGGCTGCCTATAGTACCTAATCGCAAGAGAGTCTCTAAATTCATTAGGAGATAAGTCAAAATGATCATCGCGTTTTAATGGCATAACTGATAACCATGCGGATGAGGAGTTTTTCATAGCAGACCTTTCGATAGCTCGTTTTCTTTGTGCTGGAAAAGTGTCTAAAATAATTTTGAGCTTGTCTTCATTATTATTTGTGTCTATGACGACCACCCAAACTTTTCCTTACCTCAGAGAATTTCTGCTCAAACTCCAAACTAAATATAAAACTCACGTTTTAGAATTTGAAATCCTAGCCGAACTCCGTCAACCCTACTTCACAGTAAACCCCACTCTCACTCTTACCCAACTGTTCAATCTTGAGCAGTAATTCCTTAACCACAAAACCCACTAACAATATTTGGGCTGAAGATAGTCAGGGAACTACAGTCAACTCCCGATTAACGTGGTGTTCCAAGCTAGCGGATTAACCGCGACAAAGAATGAAGTGCAAAAATTAAAGATGGGTCGGTTCCAAAATTTTACCGGTTCCCGGTTCTTGGTTCTGAGAAAAAATCGATTCTCGGTTCTGTCGGTTCCGTTCGCGGCGATCTCTTGACTCCTGCTAACGCCCGTGGTGAAATAACGACGACCGTTCGCAGGGCGATCTTGACTCCTGCTAACGGCCGCAGTGAAATAACGACTTCGATACCGTTCGCGGCGATCTCTTGACTCCTGCTAACGGCCGCTGTGAAATAACGCTTCGATACCGTTGGCGATCTTTGACTCCTGCTAACGCCTGGTGAAATAACGACTTCGGAGATACAGGCGATCTTGACTCTGCGCTCGGTGAAATAACGACTGATACCGTAGCGCGATCTTTGACTCCTGCTAACGTCAGTGAAATAACGACTTGATCAACCGCTCGCGGCATATCTCTTGACTCCTGCTAACGCTCCAGGAAATAACGACTGATACTGCTTCACGATCTCTTGACTCCTGCACGCCTGCAGTGAAATAACGACGACTCGATACCGTTCGCGGCGATCTCTTGACTCCTGCTAACGGCATGTGGAAATAACGACTTCATAGATACCGTTCATTGGCCGATCTCTGACTTGACCTGCTAACGCTGCGCAGTGAATAACGATGATACCGCTTCGCAATCTCTTGACTCCTGCTAACGTCGGTGAAATAACGACTTCGATACCGCATATGGCGATCTCTTGACTCCTGCTGACTGAAATAACGACTGATACCGTTATCTTTGACTCCTGCTAACGCCATGGTGAAATAACGACTTGAGCACCGTTTCAGGGCGATCTCTCTTGACACCCTGCCGATATCGTGAAATACCGCTCGCTATCTCTTTGACTCCTGCTAACGGCCGTAGAAATAACGACTTCATACCGTTCAAGGATAACGAAATAAATCTTTGACCCGATCGTAACTGGCTCGCTGCGATCTCTTGACTCCTGCTATTCGCGCTTCATCATCTTGACTCCTGCTAACGGCCGTGGTGAAATAACGACTTGAACCGTTCGCGGGCGATCACTTGACTCCTAACGCCATGTGAAATAACGACCAAGACCGTTTCGCGACCGATACGTTCGAGCACCGCGGCGATCTTTGACTCTGCTAACGGCCGCGGTAAAAATAACGACTTGATACCGTTAGCGCGACTGGACTCCTGCTAGCGGTGAAATAGCGACTTCGCGGCGATCTCTTGACTCCTGCTGGTGAAATAACGACTTTCGATACCGCTTCGCGCGATCTCTTGACTCCTGCTAACGCCCGCTGGTGAAATAACGACTGATACCGCTCATGGGCGATCTCTTGATTCCTCTAACGGCCGTGAAATAACGACAACGCTTGGCGACTGGAGCTAAGGAGAATCGCTTCATAATGGCGATCTGACTCCTGCTAACGGCCGCGGTGAAATACCGACTGATACGTTGGCGATCTCTTGACTCCTGCTAACGCCTGCAGTGAAATAACGACGATACCGCTTATGGCGATCTCTTGACTCCTGCTAAGCCGCATGGTGAAATAACGACTTCGATACTGACTCCTGCTATGACAGCGGTGGCGATCTCTTGACTCCTGCTAACGGCCGACGCGTGAAATAACGACTGAGATACCGTTCATGCGATCTCTTGACTCCTGCTAACGGCCGCGTGAAATAACGACCCGATACCGTTGGCGATCTCTTGACTCCTGCTAACGGCCGCGGTGAAATAACGACTTCGATACCGTTCGCGGCGATTCTTGACTCCTGCTAACGGCCGCGGTGAAATAACGACTTCAAGACCGTTCGGCGATCTCTTGACTCTGCTAACGGCCGCGGTGAAATAACGACTTTGGATACCGCTTCAAGCGATCTCTTGACTCCTGCTAACGGCGGCGTCATGTGAAATAACGACTTCAAGATACCGTTCAAGCGGCGATCTCTTGACTCCTGCTAACGCCAGAAATAACGACTTGATATATCTCGACTCCTTCGCTGGGCGTCTAGACTCCTGCTAACGCTCCGACTTCATACCATTGCGACCGACGTAAGTGGTGAAATCGATAAAATACGACCGATACCGTTCAGCGGCGATCTCTTGACTCTGCTAGCGGCCAGTGGTGAAATAACGACCCACCGTTGATCTCTTGACTCCTGCTAACGCAGCGGTGTAGAATAATCGACGATACCGTTGGCATCTCTGACTCCTGCGGCCGTGGTGAAATAACGACAACCGATACCGTTAGCGGCGATCTCTTGACTCCTGCTAACGGCGCGGTGAAATGCGCGATACCTTGACTCCTGCTGCGGCCGCTAACGACCGACCGTTCGCGGCGATCTCTTGACTCCTGCTAGCGGCCGGGGTGAAATAACAACGACCGTTGGCGTAACCGACTCTTCATGGGCGATAACGACCTCTTTCGCTAACGCCAGCGGTGAAATAACGACTTGATACCGTTCAGCGGCGATCTCTTGACTCCTGCTAGCGGCACGGTGAAATAACGACCGCTCGGCGACGACCTGACAACGACCGATACCGTTGGCGGCGATCTCTTGACTCCTGCGCCATTGGTGAAATAACGACTTGATACCGTTGCGGCGATCTCTTGACTCCTGCTAGCGGCGGCGGTGAAATCACAATAGCGGCGATCTCGCTCACGACTTGAGCGGCCGCGGTGCTCGCGGTTAGCGATCTTTTCGCGCCAGCGGCGACACGGCCCGCGTCACCACTCCTGCGCCCACGCTGTGAAATCGCGACCGATACCGTTGGCGATCTCTTGACACCGCTAGCCAGCGGTGAAATCACAACCGAACCGTTCGTGGCGATCTCTTGACACCCGCTCATGTGAAATCACGCATCATACCGTTAGCAGCGATCTCGACTCGCTTAACGCCCACGGTGAAATCACGACTTGATACCGCTCGGGCGATCTCTTGACTCCGCTAACGGCCGCTGTGAAATCACAACTTCGATTCTGTTCAAGGTAACATTACCGACCAAATTTCGAGCTTTACTGATCAGGTCGAAATGAAGTTGGTAAATATCAACTTGGACTCGATACATCGAGTACTCGCACAACCCTAACCCCATGTGTTTTTTTAATTGGTTGGTTATCCTCATTTTTAGTTGTTTAGGTCTTTATATACCTTATTATACATTAATTTTCGGTTTTGCGGATTAACCGCGATTTTGTTTATCCGGGAAGCTTCAACCCGACTTTATCGCGGTTAATCGGGAGTTGACTGTATAGACTAGCCTGCAGGGATCTACAAACTTCACAACACTCGACATAAGTGTTCTTAAATGAATGAACCACCTTCCAGAGCGTTATTTCTACAGAAATTCAGGATCTTCATCTATGTTGAACATTCACCTGACAACGGCAGATTGTGCAGGGTCCAGAAGGAGTGCTTGAGGTGAAGAAGGAAGCGGAACACCTTGTTGTAGCTGTCAATACACTCTTGAGTGACAACCAGACTCACCGGCCAGTCCACCTGCCAACAAACCATTGTTTTACTTAAAGGTTTTGTGATCTATGAAACTACCAGTGTGATGTTTCGGCGACTTAGATGTTGGGTAAGTCTCCTATGTGGATTCTTGACTAGAAATTAAGCAGGTTCCTGGTATGGTAATTATTGTTTTCGTCGTTCATTGTATTGTGAGTTTGCCTTGTCTGCTAGCATGACTGTGTGTTACAACTCACCCTATAGTCGAGAGAGATGGTTTCGACCGCTTGGTGTACATCAGAGATCAGTCCACTCTGACCAGCCGTCATCTGAACTGTGAAGTGAGTTCCGAACCCAGGGAAGAACTCCTCCACGATCAGCTGCAGCTGCACACTCAGATTGATGCTGCTGTTGTTCGACAGAATCTGCAAACAAAAGCAAATCATTGACTGGGACTCGTGGCGTGGTCCTGTCATCCCTCGGGATTTTGCAGGGCTTAAGACGTTAAGCTCGTACCAAAAACCTTCGCTTTTGGCTGCACCTAGTTATGAAAAATGCTAATTTAGTGATTTTGCTTGCATACCGCTGTTTTTGACATACGTAATCAAATCAAATCAAATCATCTTTATTCAAAAAAGTACCAGAGTACATGAATGGTGTCATCGCATACATTAACTTACAGATTTCAAAAAGACTTACTATAGCTTAAGTTATCTAAAAAAGATATTTTAAGTAACTTACTAAATTATTATATTATACAATTTAGTCAAGGTAATTTTACTATTAATCTAAATTATACATTCTGTTCAATTTTAGTCAAAAAATTCATCAAATGAGTAAATTACTTTTGTTATAATAAGTGCTTTAAGCTTTCTTTTAAATATATTTAAATTAGGTTCTTCTTTCAAATTTGAAGGCAGATGGTTAAAATACTTTAAGCCAGCATATGTTGGTTTCTTTGCATACATTTGTAATCTATGACTGTTAAATGCCAAGAGTTGTCTGTATCTAGTGTTGTAACTGTGTGAGGTTCCTAATGCACAAACACTAAGTTATTTTTAAGGTGAATTATTATTTGATAAATGTAAAGCCCATGAACAGTAATGAACCCCAATGACTGAAAATATTCTTTTACAGAGTCTTGTGCACCCAATTTTAAAATTGCTCGTATGGCTTTCTTTTGTAGAATTAAAATTTTATTTAAATTATGGGCAGATGTAGCGCCATACAAACACAACCCAAAAGAAATATGAGATTCAATAAAAGCATAGTAAATTTGTTTTAATGTTTCAACACTACTTAATTTTACCATCTGCCTCAAAGCATAAAGCCCAGAAGAAACTTTTGACAAAACCCTATTGACGTGATCATTCCAACTTAATTGTTTATCAATGGTTAAACCCAGAAATTTCACACAGTTAACTTCTTCTACCATATCTTTATCCATACAAATGCTTAAACTATTGCTATTATCTCTTTTAGAACAGGAAAATTGAATGTACTTAGTTTTAACTGGATTAGGAAGCAAATTAATACTCTGCAAATACTGAGAAACTTGAGACAAATTTATAAATGAGTTAATTTCTATGTCAGATGCTGACTGTCCAACTATTTTAAGATTAAGGTCATCTGCATAAAGGCAAGCCTTATGTGGAATGTTAATAATTGACGGTAAACCAGTTAAGTAAACTAAAAATAACAGAGGACCTAAAATAGACCCTTGTGGTACACCATAGTTAATTACATTTGATTTAGAAACTGCTGAAGTTAAACAGTTGGACTCTGACATAGGATATGTCAACATACTGTTCTCTACCAATTAGATAGGATTCAAACCATTTTAAACCATTTTTTTGAACCCCTATACTTGCTAGCTTATTTATTAAAGTGGGATGAGATACACTATCAAACGCTTTAGTCATGTCCATGAAAATGCCAACAACCATTTCTTTTGAGTCCATTGAATTTATGACAGATTCAATAAAGTCAATCCCAGCACTTACTACTGACTTTCCTTTCCTGAAACCAAATTGTTGGTCATCAAGAATGAGGTTATCCTCAAGATATTTAGAAAGTTGCGTGTACATTACTGACTCATAAATTTTAGCGAAGGAGGATATTAAAGATATTGGCCTATAATTGGCTATGTCTTTGGGATTTCCATTTTTAAAATATGGTTTTACTTTTGAGATTTTTAATTTTTTGGAAATATACCAGTAATGAAAGAGGAATTTATGACATGAAGCAATGGTTTAAGTAGATTTTTTCGGCTGACTTTATTATTGTAATTGGTATCTCATCCCATCCTGATGATAATTTGCTTTTAAGTTGCATTAAAATTTTATCTAATTCCTCATAATTAATTTGTTTAGGAATAAATGACACTTTTAAAGCCTCTAACTCAGATCCATGGTAATTAAAATTGAGATCTTTACAACTAACTTTAGGAACAACATTCTTTTCAACTACACTTGTAAAGAAATCATTAATATTTTGAGACACAACATTAGGGCTATTATGGTCATTTGCTAAGAGTTTAATAATATTTTCCTTGCCCTTATTTTTACTGCCCACTTCTTTATTAATGATTTGCCAAGTGGTTTTACTTACATTATTTGAATTATTCACTAAGTTACCATAGTAATTGCTTTTAACCTCCTGTACTCTTTTATTATAATTTTGTTTCATGACATTCATAACTTGTTTACACTCAGGGTCCCTATTACATCTAACAAATTTACTAACAGAGGCTAAATTATTCTTTATTTCAATTATTTCTTTTGACACCCAATTTAATTTATTCATTAATAATCTACTCTTTACCTTTGGAAAACACAAATCAAAATAATATTTAAAAATATTAAAGAAAGTATCAAATTTGTCTTCTACCTTAGCATGGTACACATCAACCCAAAGCTCCTTTTCTAACATGTTATTAAACAGAACTTGATTTTGTTCATTAAATGTCCGTTTGAAAGTTACTACGTTGTTCTTTACTTTGTGAATTTTTGTTTCTGGACAAGTTAGCTTAATTACCTGAGCATCATGGTCTGATAAGTTAGTGAGCAAACCATACACATTTAAATAGTATTTATCTATGTTAGTAAGAAAATTGTCAATCCCACTACTTCTAGTATTACACACCCGCGTTGGAAAATCAACCATAGCAGACATTTTATAAGAAGTTAAAATATGTTTTAATTTTAAATTAGACGGAGATGAAACAAGAACATCTATGTTTATATCGCCAGTGACAGCAAAATAAGTGTATTTTTTGCTAAGAACCTCTAAAAGTGTATCTAGCTTGTCTAAAAATAAATTTGCAAAACACGGTAGTGGGGATCGATACACTCCTGCAAGAACAAAAGAGAAACTGCAAAGCTTTACTTGTACTAAACAACATTCAAATATTTTTTCTTCTAGCAATAACTGGTAGATTAATGGGTTTTACTTTAACATTCTCATTACTTGTTTTAGATAAAATCATCACTCCACCCCATTGAACTATTTCGAGTATGTGAAATGACATTAAATGATGATATATTTAATCGCTCAATTTGGGATTCAGACATTTTATGCTCAGTTAAAACTACCAAGTCAGAGTTGTTATCTAATAGCTCTACAGTTAGCGTGTCTATCCTTGAAGGCAAATGTTGTATATTGTGGTGTAAAATAGTTAGTACTTTATTGTTAATTGCACTGGGTTGATGTGTTGATTTTACAATTTTAGCAGATACTATATCCTTGTCAAAAGTGCTTAGTTTAAATCCTTACCTAAGAGTGGTGTATTTTGATTATTACTAGGACACAAAGTAGTAGAGTTGTCTGTCTGTCGTGTGTTACTCTGCTTTGATAACTGCACATCACTGACACTGTTGGCCTGGGACTGCCGAAGATGAGCTGGAGAGGGAAGAGGCGGGAAGTTGACCAAGTTCGTCAAGTCTGGGCCAGGTGATGCAGTCGGACTCGTGTTGCAGTTGGTCACAATTTCTGTTGAAGCCCTTTGGATCTTTGGCTGGTCATGCTCAAAATTCTGGATTTCCCTGCGGAGCTTTCTCACAAAACCAGGTTGTGACAGTCCATTTCTAAGCACACGGGAAGCAATTTGATTGTGTGTGATAATTGTTATGTTAGCTCCAGTTGAGTGGTGAAACTTTACCAAGTTGGTTATAAGCTGGTATATATCCACTGCATCCCGAACACAACCCATAGGTGAACATATGAGAGTTTTCAGATTTTTTGATTTGAAATGCTTTGTTAGCTGTTGGAATGCTTCGTCATAGATTTCTTTCTTTGGTTTTTGGAAGTATTCAGGCTTAGTTACCAAGCTGTAAATTGTGGCACCGTCTTTTACTGATTGACACGTCAATCTGCTGTCAACAAAGTCTGAAGATTTCGGTCTGTTGAAAGAAGTTCTAAAACAACAGCTACACCAGCTCATATTTCTGTCTTTGCCAATATCAGCCGATATAGTGTGTGCAAAAGCCACTTGTGAATCTTGCTTGCAGCTCAATAACTTTTCTCATATCTTCTTCTACGACTTTAATACATCCTTCTTCCATCAACATTTCTTCCTTAACAGTTTTCTGTGGATTGTAAAAAATTATTTCTTTGACCATGCTAGCCACCTTTCTCTTTCCTGCTGTGTTTATATGCAGGCCAAGTTTGGTATGCAGTTTGCGACAAAGATCACCAAGTGGTAGGAAGGATGCATGCTCGGTGTTATTCACAAGTTCCTCCAACGCCATGTTCACATAGCTCACTTGATTGCTCAGCCCAGGCACATGGTGTTTGTATGGCAATCCTGCTACGATGACGTTTGTGTGCTCAGTTGATTTCATTGCTCTCTTAAAGTTTCCATCAACTGCTTTTCCCCTTGAAAAGATTGTCATTCGAACCACCTATGATGATGACCCAGTCCTTCTTAGTTAACAATTTAGTTGCACATTTTAGATTACTTGTTACATCGGACAGGGTGGCGTTTGGTTTAAAAGTACTAATTATTTTTGTTGTCCTATCAGGCCAGATTTCTGCCAAGTGCGAGGCAAGATTTCTACCATGACTGTCTGCTAAGATGACAATATTACTTTTCAATTTTTTGTATTGCACCAGCGCATTTCTTAGTACTAGTAGTAACTTTCAGGGGTTTGTTTTAATTTTTTCTTCAAAATTTCTGTGAATTTTTCTTTGGAAATAAGATTGATAGATGTAGGCTCTGCTTTGTCTGATTCTTCTTCTAGCTGAGAGAGAATACTAAAATGATTGTTCAATACTACATAGTCTTTACTATTTATCTGTTTATTTGTGCAATTAGTTGAAGCATTATTCGTATTTTCCAGAAGTAAATCTTCACAAGCCAACCTCATTTCCATGTTTTCATTTTTTAGCTTTTTATTTTCTGAGTACAACTTTTCAAAATCTGATTGTAGGATCTTTTCTATTTCATTTAGGTTAGATTGGTTGTCCTGACAGTTCTGCATTAATTCTTGTATAACCTTATTTTTTTCCTGGAGTTCTTTGACTAGACTTTCATCAGGAAGAGGACAGGGAGATATGGTTTCCATCAGCTGAACATTTTCTTTTAATAAATTATTCATTTTCCTTTTTAAGGTCATAACTTGAATTTTGTATTCCTTACAATCACTGCAGCTTTCCTTTTTATTTTGATTATTATCTGTGGTATGAACAATTTCAACCCCATAGAGTTTTTAGACTAGTTATCTCCAATTCCTTTGTATGTAGTTGTTGTTCTAGACTAAACTTTTCTTTTTTTAAGTTGTTGATTTCTTCTTCGTACCTTGAGAAGCTTTCATCAGCTTCTTTTTGTAAGTGTACAAGAATATTTTCAGATCTTTCCTTTTCAAATTTAAGTTGAATACATGACTCTGATAAGTTCAGTATACTTTGACTTATTTCAAAATCATTGTGGCTGTCAGAAACCAAATCTTCAGAAGTTTCTTTCACTAAAACTTCTTTATTCCTATACTGCTCATTTTCACAGGCTTTATTTTCAACAAGCGGAAGTGTCATATCAACAACTGTTGTGAAATCAAAATCATCCATATTTACATTAAGCTTATTTGTTTCACAGTAGGTTAAAACTTCATGTTTTGACCTTAGCTTCTTTCCATCCGGAGCATAATAGTAAATATCAGTCCTTCCTTTAGACTGCCCTCTCAATCTTTCCTTTTGCTCTCTTGACCATCCAAAAGGGGGTTTTATAGAATCCATCTACACCACAAAAATATGTTTATAATTTAGGGATAGTATGTTTTATTTTAATAGTAATTTTATAAAAACATTAATTTGTTTTTAAACGTTAGTGTGGAAAAACCAATTATATCTGACAGCTAGTCAACACAAAGATTCCACACAGCTGTTGTGGCTCTAATAACAAACACAGCTCAGTGCTGTAGACAGGTTGAGTTGAACAAGTTTGCCGATAACAAGAGCTGCTGTTCCAGTACTACTGCCTTGACAATGTTCAAACATGAAAATGTCGGACAGGTTTCAAAGTCCAAATGACTCTCGTAGTGGGCAATCAGTTTACTCAGTGACAACTGTTTAAAAATATTTAATGAATTATTAGGTCATGTGGTGAATAAATACTGTGGAATAAATTTTAAATTTAACACTTGCTTAATTATGTCAGTCTATGGTGTTGGAATACAGCAATATGTGGCTATACGAACAGTAGTGATGAGTCCCAGCTTCAGGCCTATTCCTCGAGTGAGTCACTTTAAAATTAACTTTCTATCCTTTAAACTAAGAAAAAATAAAAATCTGATTAACTAACTTGAAAAACTGCTATTATTCTTAAAGTCAAAATAGAAATATGAAACTAAAACTTAAAAATTCTTATAAAAAACACTTTTTATATGGAGCTTAAAAATGGTTGTCAGGTTTAAACTAGCTCCTTAATTGGTCAATGAGATGCTTAATGAGATGCTTAAGTTGAATTGGGACTCGTGGCATGGTCCTGTAATCCAGCTTCATGGAGGTCAGGTTTTGAGGATGATATAGGTCTAAAGCGGCTTAGATAGTCTCAGTGATCATCTGATGATACCCACATCAACTCCCACCATTGTTTAGACATATCAGACTTTCACCTGCGTGGCTCAGAAGTCACGTTAAGCCGTTGGTCCTTGTATTTCCATTGGTCATTGGGCTATTAATTAATAACCCATTCTAAGAAAGAGTCGGCCTTAGTTTGTAACAAGACTACACCTCATAACTCATTACTAACACTCATCACACTCATCATTCACCACATATTTGCCTTAAAATACCCTCATGAGCACTCGACATCTCAAATAGTGATTTAGTTTTTTTTAGTGAAAGAGTGATTTGAAAAAAACTATAACCTACTTAACAGACAACATTCAAAAATGTGTTAATTAAATAGGTCTATAAGATGAGCGCACATTTGGGAGGATTTTAAAGGACTCTACAATTTGTTTGCTGGGTCTTCAAAGAGTGATTTGCCAGCTGACTTTGGACAATCAAGAAGATTATTTTCATTGGATGATTATGAGCAGCACTGTGTCCAACTTTCTTTGGTTTAAATGCCAACTGTATAAATTAGGAACTTAAGACAAACGGGAAGCTGACTGAAGACAGCTGACAGGACAAGCTAACGCCTCTCTTCATCTCAACTCTTCATATTATCTGCGACTGCAGTCTAGGTCTCAAGCTTTGTATCTCACAAAGGGAGGTCGAGTTACCAATTCCATTTAGGTTATTTCTCAAACAGTAAAAATACTTAATTCAAGTTAGAAAACAAACTGTCCAATAAATGTTTTATTTGCTGGGTGAGGCCTTTCAGAAATGATGTTTCTATCTTCGGACCAAACACCAAACCAAACTCCGAAGATAGAAACATTATTTCTGAAAGGCGCCACTCAGCAAATAAAACCTTTATTGGACAGTTTGTTCAACTTGAATTAATTGTAAATTCAGTAAGAAGCTGTCTCCTGATGAGTAAAAATACTGTCTAGGCAAAATACTGTCTTGAGATATAAGGCTATCTCTTTGCTTTCTGGTTACCCAATAAGTTTTGAACAGGCACAAAGGTATTTGTCCAGCTAGGACTTTTACCCACTTTCAGTAATTCCCAAGTTTGTTTGGAGATTCTACACCATTGAGGAACCTGGTAATCTTCTCTTACCTCCTCCCAGCTCATTCCTTTCTCCCTGCTAGCTCGTTCAATAATATTTTATCTACCTGCCCTGCTTGACAAGGAATCACAGAATGATGGCTTACCACCATCTACCAGTTTAACGGTAATTTGGTAAGTCAGGCTCCTCCCTAACTCCCCTACCTCTTTGAACAAATAAGAGTAGAAGCTCTGTGCGAGTATGCCGTTCTCCATGAAGTACACAGTGCGCAGGACAGCCAAGTGTTGAGGTAGGCTGTGGTCTGTGCAGAGGGTTTGTTTGACCAGCAGCGAGGCACGCTTGTGTCTCAGGACGATCAGGTCCAGCTGCCTCTCCAAACAACTCTGGATGGAGATCAGCCCGAGGAAGTTGCCACTGGGAACCCAAGAAAATCATAAGTGGTTGTTGGAGGTTTTATATAATTTAAAATAATATAAAAGCCTATTGGCTTCCTATTAAAGATTGGAGGTTTTAGTTTTATTTGAGATTACAAGTATAAAGTTTGATTTTGGTGAGTTTATATTAGAAGTCTACCACTTGTCCTCGGTTGGACTGATTGAGACCAGTATAGTGACACTCTACCAACTGAGTCAAAGGTCCAGTACGTAAGAGCTCGATAGATCATTCTCCACTTCAGGATATGGAAAATACAACACTTTTACCGAAACTCCACCTATTTGAATATCCAACTTGTTCAAACAATACAGGTCCCTTCTTGACCATCCTGACCATTAATTAAATCAAAATGCATATTACTAATATTTCCAAAAACTCAATGCAGTATTCATATTTTTGTTCATTGTAATTTTATTAGGGATGGGTCGGTTCCGGTTCTCGGTTATCGGTTCCACCGGTTCTTGCCGGAACCGATAACCGATGACCGACAAGGCTAAACATCAGTTCCTAGAACCGGCGACATCACAACCCGGTACCGTTAGCGGCGATTTCTTGACTCCGCTAACGCCGCCGTGTAAATCACGACCCGATACCGTTCGGCGATCTCTTGACTCTCGGTAAGCGCCAGCGGTGAAATCACAACCGGTACCGTTAGCGGCGATTTCTTGACTCCCTTAACTTGATCGCGTTGACATCACGACTTCGACACCGTTAGCGGCGATCTCTTGATTCTCGGTAACACCAGCGATGAAATCACAACCGGTACCGTTAGCGGCGATTTCTTGACTCCGTTGCGCTTCGCGGTAAAATCACGACTTCGATACCGTTCGGCGATTTCTTGACTCGTGCGCCAGCGGTGAAATCACAACCGGTACCGTTAGCGGCGATTTTTTGACTCCATGCCTTAACGCGGTAAATCACAACCGGTACCGTTAGCGGCGATTTCTTGACTCCGCTAACGATGCGTGTTGAAATCCGCGACTTGATCGTTAAGCGATCTCGACTCTCGGTGCGCCAGCGGTGAAATCACAACCGGTACCGTTCAGCGGCAAATTACTTCGACCAAATTTCGAGCTTTGCCGATCAGCTTTCGAGCCGAAGTTCGAGTATCGGAAGTACTCCAACTCGACCGAAAAATCGAAAGTACTCGCACACCCTAGTATCAGGAAAGAACCGATGGAACCGATAACGAAATGGCAGAGAACCGATAATAGGTATATTTATTCAGGCTAGCTTTTTTATACTTCAACTACATATTGTGTATACTATATAACCAACTTTATTAACACTGACTAATAAAATTAATAAATTAAAAAAAATATATATCGCATTATGAATACCATTTGTAGAACAACATTTCAACGGTCTTTTATTAGGCTGACAGCCCAATACACCCCTTTCCCTACTACCCACAAACTTACAATTTTAGGATTTTTTTATTTGATTCTTAATTTTGGAGTTTTAGGTTACACAACAAAGCGCTTGGACATGAAAGCTGTCCAAACCTAACTGCGAACCGTGAACCTTTTTAACACTGACATTTTATAACGGTCGGTCAGAATAACACTCATAAAATGATCGTAGTTGCAAAATAATTATAATTTTTGAATACAGTGATGCCAGCATAGCGCAGCGCGCAGAAGCAGAATAAAGCGTAGATGGCAATAATAGGGTTTAAAAGTAAAAGTGATCATGAGTATCAAGTTTAAAATATGTTGCTTCGGTCTTATATCTAATACAAAGCAATTTAGCTACTTGGTGTATGTGTTGAAGGACATTTTAAAACCGGTAATAATAAATTAATGATTTGTTCACAAAAATAGATACCTAGGGTTAATAATTTTAACTTGTTATTTAAATGCAACAAAGATTTATGCACAGTCCTGCTTATCCATAATTTACAGGGTTCACTGTGTGCGTGATGTCAAATTTCAACCCATTTTTAGGCTCGATCACTACACTTTATACTTATTGGCAGTATAAACTTTTGTCAACTACAATATAGTAGGTGTATTCTACTATACTGTATGATGAGTATAATGCTGTAATCACCAACTTTAATAAACATTTGCCTTTATATAATATAAAGTTTTGATTTGTAATATGTAGAACTAAAACAATTAAAAGATTAAATTATAAAATTAAAATTAATTATACAAATAAAGTGTTTAATAATAATATTTGATAAAGTAGTATTTGGTATTTGTAAAGAGCTGTTTTTTTTATTGTGTGTTAAGCAAGCAAAAAATTAAAAAACTACTTAACTTACATGAAAAAATCGAACAAAACAAATCAAGGGACCATGAAGACTGTATAACTGTACTGGAACTGGAAAGGAAGTAGTCAGAAGGAGGGAGGGGCAATCAATATGAGCTGTCTAATCATAGTATGAAGAATGTGCAACAAGACAGGCGACGTGCATTACGTATTCTCCACCCTCCCAACAAACACTCCGATCAAAAGCTGTGCGCTGCGCCATCGTGTTCTTTGTGTATATTTAAATCCTTCCAAAATAGGATTTTGAAAATTTAACTTTTGAAAGGGGCGTTTTCTGAAATTCTGAGATTTTCACGGTTTTATCGTAATCACGGCTAATCACGGGTTTTCACGGGTTCCCAAAATTGCTAATTCAGACGGTTTTCACGGTACAAGTTAACAATATAGATGTATCGACCCTGCTCGACTAGCAATTTGAAAGGGTTAAGGTTTTTTGAAAGTCAGGAAATTCACAAACCAGTTGACAACATAACTTCAAACACTTCGAGAAGTAGAGGTGATTTAAATATTTTCAAATATTAATAAAAATCTAAGCTGCAATCATTAGCAACCTAACAATTTTAACTAGATAATCCGTAATGTACACTCAACACCCACCTACAGGACGGTAGCTCCTGGCAGCACGAGGACACGGCAGGTGTGGCGGGTGGGGTGGGGGAAGGAGGTCTGCTCTGCGCAGACGCCGGTGAGCCGTTGGGTAGATAGTACTTGATCGCTTCGCGCAGCAGCGGGTTGTCTAGCAGCGACGCTTGCATCTGCAGGTGAAGTTGCGAAGTGCTCAACGTGACGAAGAGATTCCGCTCCTCTACATGCACCTCGTCACCGACAATGACCATCGCCCTAAGCCCACCAGGCTCGGGAACGGTGTGTCTGCGTCAACGCTCAACTGTTCAGGGAGAAGATTTAACGTTATGTCGTTAGAGACGTTTATTATATTAGGGTAGTAAATTGTAGGGGTAGACGGGATTGGATTTTTCCGTTCGGGGAGGAATTGGGCGAGAAACATTTTTTCTTGCTTGATAATGGGAAAATGTTTGAGCAGGATTAAAAGCTTATTTCAGTCATTTAAAATTAAAAATATAAGGTAAGAAAATTTTAAAAGGTTTTTTTTACAGAAAAAGGAAGTATATTTACCCAACAGATCCCAATTTTGTGTTCTTATTGTGAGTTTTTAAAACATAACGGATCTGAAATTAATATTTTTCTCAATACAATATTTTATTTGACAGCTTGTAAGAATTTTAAGAAAAGAACTCATTCACATTAGTTGCCACTCACGTTGTCCGGTGTGAACAGTCTGCGGAGCTCTGCGTCCGAGTCTGCGGTCTTGTCCAGCTGCAGCTCCTGCGTCTCCGGGTCGAGGTCACTGTCAGCTGACTCGTACAACGAGTTACACTCACTCTTCACCACCTCCAGTGGCTCCACACGTTTCCAACGCAGCATCTCCGAGAACACGTTCTCCGAGAACTCCTTCGACAAGCATCCTTCAACACACCAGCGTTTGTACATTCAGGCGTTTTAAATAAAGTTGTACACAGTGAAATTAAAAACACTGGTTTTAGGGCAGGACTTCATACTCTACAAGTCGAGGCTTCCTCAAATATTGGTCTAAACGTTTTTAACTTAGAGTGAAAATATTGTAAGTAATCCTCCAACTGGTAAACGCTTTCTCCTTCTTACAAAACTTACAAAAGCCAGTTCCTACAATTTAAAAGTGTAGCTTTTACTAGAGCACATAACAGCTGTTCTTAGAGCAAAATGATAAAAACTGTTATTTCAGGGTGTCTAGCATAAAAAAAAACAAATTCCTGACTATTGTTCTGTGGAAATTTACCAATTTCCTGGTGTTCAGGTACAATCTTATTATGCTTCAATTCACAATTATATTAAGAAAAACTGTTTGGATGCTATATTTTGCTGCATTAAGAGTCATAGTTACTCCCATTTTAATTGCTGCCTCTACAATCTTGTTAACCTCCGTGAGGAAATCACAATTTTTGTTACTAAATCACTATATCACTATTTGAGATGCCGACCACTCTCATGAGGGCATTTTAAGGCAAATATGTGGTGAAGGATGAGTGTGATGAGTGGTAGTAATGAGTTATGAGGTGCAGTCTTGTTACAAACTAAGGCCGACTCTTCCTTAGAATGGGTCATTAATTAATAGCCCAATGATCAATGGAAATACAAGGACCAACGGCTTAACATGACTTCCGAACCACGCAGGTGATGGTCTGATATATGTCTAATGGATGGTGGGAGTTGAGGCGGGTATCATCAGATGATCACTGAGACTATCGTTACTGTTCATGATGATATCTAGATTGCGGTTGCTCTTCAGGGAATATCAAGACTCTTCCGCAATGGAATCGCAACTTTGTGGCATTCTCTACACTACCGTTAGCGTGAGTGCTGACCTCTACACCTCCCTTCTCCAAATTTTCCCTTTTAAAGGAAATTTTCAGTTTTCCCGGAATCCCTGCACGCTGGCCACCCTGTTTCCAGTGAATGAGCTTACCCTTGTCGTGTACTATGTTGCGGAGCTGGGTCAGCTTGTTGAGTTGACTGACTATCTCCATTGTGCGCCCCGCCTTGCTCACCACAGACACTAGGCTACTGAGCAAGGTCACGGAGATCACACCACACTTAGCATCTCCTCGATGCGGCATCACTTGTAGGCTCTCTTCCTCCCTAACAACAACATTTCAAGTCAACAAGTACTTCGGCAGAAAGTACAACCTTGCGCCTTTCATGAGTGAACTGCTCTCTTGTCAGAAGTTGCAATGTCTTGTAAGGAAAGAAATACTTTTAAAATGTATTACAGAGTGTTCTGAGTTCCGGTGTTATGTTATAGGGAGCAGCTAAAGATGTAGAAAAATCTTTATTTTTCAAAAAAACTGCCCTTAGGCTAATCTCAATGGACAAGAGTCTGGCGCACTGCAAGTCTCTTTACGAGGAGATCTGTAACATTCTTCTCAGTTGATACTGGAATGCTCAATGCGAGTAAAAATACATCCAGAAGTATTGATTACAAACGCACAAGTCCACCATCATGGAACTTGAGAAGCCAACAATTTGCGTATGGTGCAAGTCAGATATTCTTTATCACAATCAAACCCTGAAGCCAGACGTTTCATCCATCTGAAGTCAAACATGTACTAAACATAGTAAGTTTAAAAAGACCTTGAAGACAATCAGTATTAATTATTATAGAAGAAAAAGAGCTTATTGTTAGTTAAAGGAATGAGAAGAAGATAGAGGCTAAACTATAAAGATGACAACCATCACACCAGATGCTACTGGTAGGGTCTACAAAAGTAAGTAAGAATAAGTTCAAACTAGTTTTCGATCGACAGCTTGTTGTTCTGGTAAAGAAAATATTAATATGCCAAAGCTTTACTAGACTTGTCGGAACAACTATTCTACTATCTCACCATAAGAAATGCCTTAAATATATACTAAATAAATAAATGTTTTATTGAATAAATATGTTAATAATATATCTCAATCATCAATAATAATTAGCTAAAATTTTTGTATCACACACAACTACATCACATTCAAACATACATAAGTTACACTCATACAGTCTCATTCACTCGAATTTCACCTGTCTCGCCCCCGTACGTCTGTATGTTCACACGGTCTCCCAATCATGTGTCATAAACTTGTCTGAACTATAAAATGTTTTCATTTGCGACGAAGGCATTTGAGCACACCTAATCGAATTTGGAAGTTTGTTAACGAAATGAACTCCTGCCTGTGAAGGCAAACGTTCATGAGCTACCGTTCTGTGTCTTCCAGTTTGGTAGTTCTCCCTGCCTCTAGTTTCGTGAGAGTATACATCTCACAAAATATAGAGACAGGGTAGTGTCAACAGTTTTAAACTTTTGAACGCTGGTCTGCACGACTCTCTCCACTGCAGTTTTGCAATTGTTCGCACTGCCAGTTTTTGAAGAATAAAATTTCTGGAAAAATTTGTCTTAGAGCAACCTCCCCACCACGCTAAACCGTAGGAAAGGTGTGGGTAGATTAGCCCATAATAAGCCGTCATCAGTATCTGAATTGAGCAGTATTTGGACAATTGCCTCAAAAACATAAATGCCAGAGGCCAATTTGTTAGCGACTGAGAAGTCGCTACACTTACCTGATGACAAGGAACTCTTTACGCCAGTCCTCCAGCCGACCCTCGGAGAGCCATACGTCGATAATGTTCAGGTAAACAGAGAAACTGCGCAGAAACAAGTGAAGAGCTGTCTCTAGACTCAGTTGATCAATTGCCTCTAGCAAAGCTTTGTACAACACCGACAGCAACCTAGGCAGTAACACAAAACTACTATAACATTTTCACCTTTAGTTATTTTTCAATCAATAACCTAAATGTGTTGAAAGTTAAATTCATTTCCCTAATAGCCGATAACTTAATTTATTTGTCATTGTACAATAACTGTAAATAATCAAAACTTAGAGTAATTTATTTTATGTGAATTAATGGTTGGGTTTTAATTCATATTTCCGTAACTCCTCCTTCATGATTTAACTGATAACTACTCCTTAGAATGATAAACATTAAAGAATAATTTTTAAATATGGGATTTTTAATATTAATTTACCTAGAAAACTGATCATGAATCATGGAGGTTTGGTAAAATGATCAAAAAAAGATATTGTTTAGAAATCCTCTTAAATTATAAGATTTGCCAAAAATTCCCTTTAAACTTCCATTTTTACAAAAAAAACCACCGGCTCGGAAAATTTCCTAAAAATTCCTCACGTCCAAAAAAACCCTACCGTTGCAGGAAATCCCCAAAAAACCTCCTGCTTAAAAAAAAATCCTGCATTTAGGGAATTCCAGCCTGATTTTCAGAACTTTAATTTTTGTCAGGAATTTCCCAATTTTTGGGTCTTGTACTCCCCTAGTTAGAAAGGTCACCTGGTTGCAGAGAGCCAATGTGGATCAGTGTTCCAGTCCGAGATAGCTTGGGTGTGAATGTTGTAGAGATATTTCAACAAGTTGAAGTCACGTGACAATTCTTCCATCACGGATACTAGAGTCATTTCACAATCTGCAACACAAGTCAGTAGCTGTGTGATATAAGTTTGATCAGGCTTGGTCTTACTCCGGTGAGGAGCCGTGGAAAAGCAACATCAAAACATTATATCAGTATCAGTGTCTGATTTTCTTATTAACAGACATACCCTAACAACAACTATAATCTAGGCTTCTGGTCACACAGCGTCGTGAAACTAACACTCAGACGTTTCGCCCATTCTATGATGTGGCATCCTTAGCTGTATATGAGGATGCCCTCAGCTGTGACACTGAGGATGCCACAACATAGAATGGGCGAAACCTCTGACAACGTTAGACGCGCTGTGATACTAGAAGCCTAGATTATAGTTATGACTCCGGCCGCTCAAGCCTACATATTAAGATTTATATCCTATTACCTACGATTGGATGCAATACAAGTAAAGATCTTGTATTGTTATCGATTGATAATTTACCAATTCAAAACACTTATGTAGCAGTAAATAAAAAGTTAACAAAATATTTAGCCTTCCATTGGCTACAGGAAATATAAAACTAGGTTTCCATAGTCAAGTTTTATCTAATTAGGAGCAATTTTCTAAGAAAACAGTGATCTGCAGTCAAGTAACGTTCGCTCTCAAAGTTCCGACCTTGTTTGTTGAGCCTGGTCTCCAAGCTGATGGCGAGTTTTGTGAGTTTCTGTAGCTGCTGGGAAAGTGCGTCGCTGTACGCCAGGAAGGTGAACGGGGGAGGACTGTCACTCAACTGTTTCTCCGTCACCTCGCGCACAAACCTCCGCAAGTTGTGTAGCATCGTCAAGAACGGACACAGGTCCTCCAGCGTTAGCTGCAGAGACGCCTAAAACATTTCAACAACATCTTTAAATTATAAACATTTTAAAATTCAACATCTTTGTACTTCTTCAGTAGCAATTAGATTGGCTGAGGAAGAAAGAGAATGGTTTTTGTGAAAATCGTTGACATTGTACAAGATAAATGGTCATTGAAAAAGGTGTACGGGATTTGAAAGTGAAATAAAAATTTTAATATAATTGGTAGAGTGTTGATTTTTACATTAAAAGACGCAGTAAATCTTAAATTTTTTTAATATAATTTAAAAGGTTTTAATGTGAGCTACACCCGTTGCACAACATACATCTAGCCGATAGTCAACCTACCGACAGGTGTGGAGCATTTCATAAGAACAAATCTAAAGTCGTCAAATCAGGACTCCTAGGTGGCCACAAAACAGGACCATTCCTCCCAATCCAACGATCACGAAATCTGTTGTTGAGAGCTTCTTGGACGATTAGACTGTAGTGACATGGAGCTCCATCCTGCTAGACAATGGCATTAATGCCCTTTTCCCTAATGTATGTGTTCCCTCAAGTTGAAGAAATTGAATGGGAAAAGGGCATTAATGTCATTTTCAGCAGGATGGAGCTCCGTGTCACTACAGTATAATCGTCCAAGAAGCTCTCAACAACAGATTTCCTGATCGTTGGATTAGGAGGAATGGTCCTGTTTTGTGGTCACCTAGGAGTTCTGATTTGACGTCTTTAGACTACTTCTTTTGGGGTTACATTAAAAACTTAGTTTATGCTGAGAAAATACGTGATCTAACTCATCTACAGCACCTGAGAAGAAGAATCAACGTAGCCATTTCAACGGTTACTCCAGAAATGCTCCAAAACACCTGGCGGGAGGTTGACTATCGGCTAGATGTCTGTCGTGCAACAGGGGGAGCCCACATTGAAACTTTTCAAATTTCATTAAAAAATTTTAAGACTTGCCGTGTTTTTTTATGTAAAAATCAACATTCTACCAATTATATTAAAATTTTTATTTCACTTTCAAATCCTGTACACCTTTTTCAATGACTCTGTATAATAAAAGATTATATAATTTAATAAATAATATATAAATTGTACAACATATTTAAATAGGGGTAGAGAGAGGCGTTTTTAATACTTATCGCCAAATTCTGAGACTTCTAGTATAGTTCTATTTAACTAACAGGCCTTCAAATAGAATTATTAATTACTAGCTGAGAGTACCCGCGCTTCGCCTCGGGGCTTTTTTAGCACAGCTGTGTGTATACTTAAAGAGACATGCAAATTAAACAACAAAAATTCTTTCCTATCTTTAGAAAAACAATTTATTTGACGGTTTGTTCAACATCTTCTGGCCATTCTGCTGGCATTGGCGGCATTTAGAACCTCCCGTTCACCCGGTGTCTCAGATGCTCTTTGTGAGGCATGCCTCATTCTGTCATTTTCCAGTAGATCCTGATTTATCTTAGGAGTCTCATTTGCTCTTTGCGAGGCCATTCTGCTGGTATTGGTGGCAATTAGAACCTCCCGTTCACCCGGTGTCTCAGATGCTCTTTGTGAGGCATGCGTCATTCTGTCTTTTTTCAATCGATCCTGATGTATCATCAGGAGCCACACTATCTTTTTGTGAAGCGTGCCTGATTCTGTCAGCACACAGCCGATCCTGGTGTACATCAGGAGTTTCATTAGCTATTTGCAAGACATGCCTGATTCTATCAGCTAACAGCCTAGCCTCACGTTCTTGAGAGGATTCTGTACCTCTTGCAGAGCTTACAGTCCTAGGTTACAGTCCTAGGTTTCTTTGATCTTTGAGAAATATTGTTTTTTTTCTATTTGGCATCACGGAAAGAAATTATGAAGTTTAAAATAAAACCAAACAAAAGTTAAAAAACATTTTATATACAGTTTAAATGTAAAAATGTAATTAAAAAGTTGAAAAAGATTACTCGGTAACAGAGGAAGGTTAAAGAATCGGTTCAGCTACAACGTGCTGTGAGTGACGAAAAGGTAGGCATATACTAAAGAAAATAATGTTAACCTAAACCGACAATATTAACAGTTTAATTAAAACCAACGTTCACCGTTACTTAGCCAGCGTTTAAACTTAACGCAAGAACCCAAACCTTGTAGGCCCTGCACACGGCGTGTCGTGCTGTAGTTTGTGGTGTGTATAGTCAAGCGATGGCGGCCTATACGACAAAGCAAACCATGAAACCGAGCGCTACACGCCACTCACAGACCATCCACAAAACACACGACAGTGAATGAAGGCGGTTAAATAAGCGATGAATAATTTAACGATGTGAGGAATAGATAGGAAGGTATGGGACAGAGTTATAATTCCATTGGAAAATTAATATGTAGAAATAAACTGCAGACATGTGGTACCACTGAACCAGTACCAGGTCCAGAAGACGACGAATGATGTGAGGAATAGATAGGAAGGTATGGGACGAAGTTATAATTCTAATGGAAATGGTAATCTGTAGAAATAAACTGCAGACATGCCGTACCACTGAACCAGTACCAGGTCCAGAGGTCGACTGCGGTGCACTCTACTTGAAATCCCTCCTACCACAACATAACACTAATTAGTAAATCTTACCAAAGTAATAAACTTATTGCACACACTACTGTACTGTAGTCTGTCATCGGGGCGGAAGGAAGTATGGGTGTTGACGGGGAGGGGTGGGTGCCCCGGCTGGCGGTACGGTCTTGTCTGCGGTGCGGACTGCGGACTTGCAGTCGGGAGCGACTCGTGAGCCTGTTTCTCCACACTGAAGCAAGATTTCCGGGCAAACGGTTGAAGATACGACAAAAATGCTCTGGTCTATTTTTGTAGAGAATTAAATTTTAAAGCTCGTATGTGCTGTCAAAAATTTAATATCTTTTACGGTTTTTCTAGAATTTTACATGAGAGCTTTTGGGTTATAAATTTTCACATGTAGTGAGGTCTTTTTAATGACCGCCATCTTGAAAATAATAAAGTTATCAAATATGTTAATAGCCTATACGTTAACCAGGTATATAAGCCACATTCCTGTAAAGTTTCATTAAAATTGGTCCAGTGGTATTTGCGTGATTGAGGAACAAACACACAGACGCACAGACACACAGACACACAGACACACACCATCTCATTTTATATATTAGTATAGATGAGTTTTTTAGCCTACTAACTCGATGTACACTAGTTGACGTACACTTCTACCCAGGCGAATACACTAGAAAATTATATCAACTCACAGGGATGGTGCTTGGCAAAGACTTTCTAGATTTTACGCAGAACTGCGCCTGTTCGTTGAGATAGAAAAGGCCGGTCTCGGGTATATCCCCTATCACCAGCAGCCACAGCACTTCTTTCAGCACCATGTACTCAGAGAGAGTCTGGGTGACGGTGCCGGGCAGGGAGTCCCTGCTCACACTGTCTCGGTCAGGTGGCAGATCCCTCTCCCTGGAACACACGTGATAAATTTGTTTTAAATTTTAATTAAGAATTATTAGTAAGTTATTGAAATTCGGTTGAGTGAATCTAAGTTACCTGAAGCAATTTTCTCTTTTGGTAACACTCCGGCAACCTCTACTCAACGCTGTTGGACAGAATATAATCGCAGGACAATTACAGAGGTCATAAAGAAGGAATATGGTCGTTGGAATCAAATAGGTGGGAGAACAAATGGGTGGTCAAGGTGTCTGAATAAAGTATCAAGAAAAGCTACAAGGAAAACTAACCTACATGGGTCTCAGGAATGCGAGTCCCAGGAGGCCAGGAGAAGGGGTCTTCTAGGGTCTCGGGAGTGGCAGGAGTTACACCCATCAGAATTGGGTAGCGCGATCCTCGAGCTTTGTAAGCAAACAGGGGTGGGGCTGCCTAATTAGGAGAACAGGGAGCCAGCACAATAAACCAAAGGGTTGACGTGCGCGTGGTCTTGAACCACAAATCTTCCCCATCCAATCTAATCTAATCTAACCTACAAGGAAAACTAACCTACATGGGTAATGTACAACAAGGATTAAAGCGGAAATAACCCCAGCCGCTCTAAAATTTCAAGTTTGAGGGGCGAGAGAGATGGATACTTTATACTTTGCTTTGAGGCATCGACCACTCTTAGAGGGTATTTTAAGGTTAATATAGGATGAATAACAAGTGTAATGAGTGTTTTTGATGGACGATGAGATGTAGTCAGGTTACAAACTAGGTCCCGACTGGTCTCCAAATTGGGTCATTTATTGATAGCCAATGGAATGGACCGATGGCTTAACTATTATTATTTGAGCAAATTTGAAAGCAACAACATGAAGAAGTGACTCACCAGGTCTCACACACGTGGGCCCACGTGTGCCTACTCTGCGGTCTGCACTGACAGGCGCTATCGCTCCACCAAGGCTGCTGCAAGTGACACTTGAGCCACTGCTCAGACCTGTGTCCGTCAGTCACAGCCTGCAGCAACTGGTGGCGCGACGAGGGTCGCGGTGCGCGCGACCACTTGGAGGGGTGCGGCACCACACCGTACTCTGTCACGTAGTCTGGCGCGTCTAACTGCTCGGCGCAAGGGAGGGATGACTCCGTCTCCTCCTCTTCGGATAAACTTGACCATGACTCATCGTTCTGGAAATAAAAGATCACCTTGGGGGTTAAAAAAAGCAAGTGCAAGTGTTAGAAGGGATTATCAAATTCACACTAAACTTTAAAGTGAGATTAACAATTTACTCATTCATGTAAGCGTTATTTTACTGACAACCTTTCAGTACTCATTTACCAATTGTATCATGGGTTAAACTAAGAAGTTAACATATTAAGCACTGATGCCGATTTCCGGGTAATTCCCCGGATTCCAGAAAATCTAGTGTTTGCGGGTAAAATTTGGGGATTTCCCAGAGATTTACGGAACTAAACAAAATACACCTTCCATTTTGTACTATACAGTATGCATAAAGAAACTATCTCGCTTGTAAACGTTTTTATAGTTTACCTCCTCTAAGGATGGAAATTTGTTTCTTTACTCTATGAATTACAATGGGTTATGTTAATGTTCAATTAACTCTATGGAGTAGTGCTGGTGTGAAGAATAGACAAACAAAACAAAATAATATAGCAAGTTCAACTTTCAAATTGTTGATGTGGGCTTACCAAAACCTTTTTTTCTGTGTCATTACTAGCCTTCATCCTTTTAAAACAGTACCAAAAAGGACCATATGGTACATAACAGTACTAATAGTAATAAAATATAAATTAGAGATTAAACTTTAAAACTCCATTAATAGGCAGTGTAGAATTTCATTTAGAAATTTCGGGTATTTTTTGGGGATTGCAAAAAAACTCCAGGTAGCCTAAAATTGGGGATTTTACTAAGGATTTTAGGTTAAAAATTCCCAGTGTCATTGGCAACACTAACATTAAGTAATTTCCCACTAAGATGCAAATTTTACAGTTTCAACTTACACTGTCGTCATTTGAATGTTGAAAGTTCTCCCATCCTTCTTTCAGATATTCTGACCAATTGATTGCCTCTTTGGTTGGTTTGGAAGTCTCGCCCGTTTCCGGTGCTTTTAATTCCTCATCTGACACGCTCGTGGGATTGTGTGACAGCTTCAGTAGAAGTAACATTACCTGCCATTGTACGTTCAGCTGCAAAATTCCAAGGGTTCATTGGTATAAACTATACTAACAAATTAAGAACGTTTATTTTTAAAATGAAGCATAGCCTCGTTTTAACATAATTAATTATTCACAGAAAAAGCAAAACACAAAAAACTTACCTGAGAATGGTGACTTGTATCCGAGTGCAAATATTTATCCACTAACTCCATCAAACGATCAGCTCTTTTTCCCAGGCCATGAATTCTTAGCTTATCGGCCATACCTTCCATGGATTTTTGAACTGAAGCGATATCAACTGTGGCAAAGTTGTGGTGAATGATGTTTGCATAAACAAATTTTGACACTTCTTCGTAATTCTTATCATCTTCCTGTAAAAGTTAGAAATCATTTTTCTTGTTGTATAAATGATTCCTGAGGATAAACTCTGAATATTTTAAGGACGTTATTATAATTTTCTCAATTGTTGACTTTGGAATTGTGAATTTGGTAAAAATTCTATATGTGTAAGCTTTGGTAATGTTCATAACTGTTCTTTCTTGCAGCCTACAGTTAGCAAATTAAAACAGACCAGCGAAGAAAAATATCTCATTTAATTAGTAACATGAGTATACTGCCGCAAATGTAGGTGACATTTCAGTGAGATATTAAGCGTAGATAGGAACCTGTATGATGCAAATCGGCAACAGTGGATGGTTACAGATTAGGAATAATATTTTTTATGGCAGTAGCTTGTAATGTAGGCCTATTAACCCTGCGTCGGGCGCTCCACGGAGGTTTCCTCCGTGTCTTTTTCCTTTTGTATTAAAATTCAGGTTTTTTGTGTGTCAGCGGTCTAAGGTCGGGTGTACCTCACGCCTCTTCCTAGGAACCCCCAGCTACGCCATTTTCTTAGTTTTAACAAAAGGGGTCAGTGTGATAAGCGAATTAGTACACGGACGTTTCGTCCGTGAGCGCCGATCACGCACTACAGTTGCTGGATGAAACCTCCGTGTGCGCCCTTCTGAGTGATGGTTTATGGTAGTTTGAAAATCAACTTGTTGTTTCGTTATAGTGCTTAGTTTTTAGTTTTATAAGATGGAGAGGGAAGAATATCGTATTTCAAGACTTTTGGACATTGTGGAGCGATAGGAACAGTACGGAATTGTGAATAGACCGAGAGAAGAGTTACTGCATGCGAATTGTTTCCTGATGAGTTAGTTCCATATTGATATCGTTGCATTTGTCTTTAAAAATAATTATTCAAACCCATTCATTGAATGTTGCAACCTTGTATTGATTTACTATTTAATTTTTACTTTGTAATATTTGCTAACGGTATGTTGTTTTTTGTAGGGCTCTTCATCTTAATTTACATTCTTTTAAACTAAATTTTGTAGTAAACGATAAATAATAATGTCTTATATGTACTCTTATTCAAGTTTGATATCAATAAACTTGGTTTTCAAAGAAAAAGACGTTTTGTTCACACCTGGAGGAAACCTCCGTGAGCGCCCAGTGGCGTTTTAAATTTTAAGCGCCCGACGCAGGGTTAAAGTGCAGGAAAAAACTATTCACCAGAAAATAGTTTCAAAGTGTTACCTCTTTGGAATTGACATCTGACATCCTTACTCTTCAGTGATCTCCGATTGATCATACTGAGACCCCTATTCCAGAAGTGGGCTAAATAAATGTGGTCTTAGTCCATTCATCTCAAACCTCTAGAGTCTAGACTTTCCAACTGTACCTTGGTCAGCTATCATGCACACAAAGTGGCACAGTGTTAGAGTTATGCTTCAGTACAGAGCACTTAAAAATAGAACTGTACATGAGAGACTGGTTTGTAACTCTCAAAACCAATGTATAATAATTCTTAGCACTGGGTAAGACTTGACAGGACAAGAGTGGAAAAAGAAATGTCACAACTAGTGTGAAAAATAGGCTTCGAGTGGAAAAGGTTAAAACTAATATTTTCGTATTTATGAAATATTTGGGCTTTGAGAACAATGTTGTTAGACCTAGGCTTTTGTCTGGCCTAGGCTTATACTCACCTCAAATCTAGTTAATGCTTTGATAAAACCGTCGACATAAGGGGAAAGAAACTGCTTCTTTCGATTAAATGCTGCGTGAGCCATTACAGGGATTACAAATCTAACTAATTTGAAATTTACAAGTGAAGTACATACACTTCAGGATATTAACTGGATCAGAATATAGCAATAGCATGAAATTTGACTTTAAATCCTGAGTTTAAACATAACCTCAGTCAGCAAAATATACAAACAACGGCCTTTTTTTTACGTATTTGGCGATGACAACTTCTACAAAAAAAGATCCTTTAGTCTATGGTCATACCTCAGAAGAAAGAAGTACTGTATAAAATGTACTGTATATATATAGTGCTTAAAATAACAACACTACATGTCTTAAGTGTTAAAACAATAAAACATGAACTGGAAATATATTATTTTACTTTTTTCGTGTTCAGTAATAACTCGCTAACTTAAATCTTGACTTTAGATGTAACTAGTCACCAATTTTCAGTGGTCATAGATTACACCTTGACGTTTCTTTCTCATGGCCTTATCATTAAAACAATCATGTTTTATTATTTATAAAAATTACATAATTAAATAATAAACCAATAATTTATTTAAAAATACAAAATTTCAAATTAAATATGAACATTTTGTCGTTAGCATTGACTTTAAATATACGTTTAAAATCAATGTCGTTAGCAAGTATCAAGTATGTCAACGTTAACTAGGCTTTCAACCCAATCAGTCACACTTTGGTCGTGAAACAAATATGAGATTTCGTTTTAAAATTTGTTGTAGCAAACTTGTTAGTTAAGCAAACTACCGAAACTCTTCTCTCAAATTTGCCAATGCTGAATGTAGACCGTTCATCGCCTCATCTGAAATCCTCACATGAGCCCCTTCTACTCGTACTTATTTGTCAATGACTTCTTTATAGTGATTAGTGTTAGCCGTTGCTAAATCAGTCTTCTTATTTTTTGCAGATGATATGAAGGTCTTTACTCTTTAGACATTAAGACCCTACTGGTTGTTAAAATCTCCGTGATGATTTTATTTTAGTGCTACCAAAAACTGGTGAACTCTGAATCGTCACTCTGGACACTGAACTCTGGATCGAAGGTTCTTTATCTCTTTCTCTCGTTCACGTACTTTCTACAACATATAACTACTGTATGCACGCATTGGGACTATGCTCTTGGGACACCAGTTAATGTACGAGTTATGCTGACCTCAGAGAGTGCATGCTAAGAGTTATCTATGATGAGTGCTGACCTCAGCCCTGAATTCCATGTCAGTGGTTGATGCCTATCCTCGATCTCTCAGGTAGCTGAATTTGATTATGAGCGGTTTTCGTACTGTGCCATTGAACATTCTAAATATATGGCCAAATCATCGCTTGAGTACTATTCAATTGTTTGCTACCTGTACCAAATTGGGTCTGTAAATGGTTCAGTGCGATTCAGTCGAAGTGTTTTTAGCTTTATACTAAACTAAATCACAGTTGTAAACAGGGGCTGCAATTACTCTGGTGTTCCCCAGTGGCGTAGATAGTATTTTTATCAAGGGGGGGGATACAATTATAGTACCTTTAGGTATGGACCCCCAAGACGGGGGAAAAAAATTGAAAATTCTTATAATCTGAGGTTTATTTAAAGGCTCATTGGGTCAATATTTTTCATTCTATAATAACATTTTTACCCGCACAAACTTAAGTACCAGAAGTAGCTTGGTAAAATTCACGCATATTTCCCGGTGCAATTCCAGTGTTGCAGAGGATCGTTTTACGCCCGCAGTCCGTACCAATCCTTGCTTAAAGTCCGCGACCCTTCCCGATCGCTGCTTTACGCCCGCGACCCTTCCCGATCGCTACTTTACGCCCGCGGTACGTTCCGATCGCCTTTTTAAACCCCGCAATACATTCCGAGAGCTGTTTATTACCCACGACACTTTCCGATCGCCCTTTTACGCCCGCGATAGGTTCCGACCGCCTTTTTAAACACCACAATACATTCGAAGAGCCGTTTATTGCCCCCGACACTTTTCGATCGCCCTTTTACGCCCGTGGTACGTTATAAGGGATATCCAAGACCGGAGGTACGTTCCGATCGCTTTTTAAAACCCCACGATACTTTCTGAGAGCCGTTTCGCGGACGCAATACGTATTGACGGTCGTTTCATATTCGAGGTAAGCTTCGAGGACCTAATTATGCCCACGACACAGATATAAGGCCCGATTTTTTTCCCGGTTACACCCAGAATTCAGGAATTTTTCCCGGTCTGTGGCCACCCTGTCATTCCTAAGGGGGACATATCCTCCTGATCCCCCCGTACCTACGCCACTGGTGTTCCCATAGTTCAGATAGAGGACGCTCTCGGGCCTCTTCCCTTATCCCCAGAAAATTTAATCAACATTGAATCATGTCAACATTCAACAAAATACAAGTTTGAATCAAGTTGCAAACTTACAAATTAAGTATTGAATCAAATGAAATTTGCTATATGGCACCAATGTCAAAATCACATGCCCGCCTCTGGTGTATTTCTAATTCATGACCAATATCCATTTTAGGTTATGTAACAACATTACCAATGTTTAATATCCAACAGTATTGGTACTATGGTTATATAAACTAGTTACACAAGAGAATTAACGGTCCATGTATTCATAGCGATGGAAATGAGTGACTCGGTGATAAGCTCAATATCGCGGTGACCCAGCTGACACACTTCAGCCTAGTGTAAATATGAAACACCTGAACATGGTCCACTTAAACAGGAGTGACGCGTAGCCCCAAGCACTAACGTGAATCCTAGCGAATTTCCCGTACCGGAGGGGTTCATTTACCCCTAAAGCGCCTCTAAGGGGGTGCCTCCCTAAAAAATGGGGTTTAGGCTACAAACACTGTATTTTTGATCTGAATTCGATGCAACTTAGTATATAAGTTTATGTCAACGTAACACACATAAACTTAGGGGGCAACGTTGGGGTGTTTTGCCAATTTGTAACAAGACTACACCTCATAACTCATTACTACCACTCATCCCTCACCACATATTAGCCTTAAAATACCCTCATGAGAGTGGTCGGCATCTCAAATAGTGATTAGTGATTATGTGACCAAATATCAGGACAATTTAAAAAGGCAGGCCAACATTTTTTTGACATCTTGGTCTTGCTGAACGGATGTTGTTGATCTTTAGTGCACATGTTGACTATATGTTATTATATCGTTGTACCGAGAAGTTTTATTAGAGTTGTTGTTTATTAAGAGCACCTAGAATGGTGGTTTGAAGGTTGTTGTTGACGATGGGAGGATTTTAGAAGTTGAACTATCATTGCGGAAATTTTCCATCGTTATTCGTTAGTGAGCAAAAAGATCACGACGTTTCGGGATCTGCAATATGATCCCGTCTTCAGGTGAAAGTAACCTAAAGTACATAACACAGAACATTAGAAAATGAGCTAGACTAAAGTAATCAGCGTAAGCTGATCAGTCAACACAACCAAACAACATGTAGCTGTTGAAGTCAAACAAATAAAGTTAATTTTGAAATAAAATAGCCTAGAAAACAATACTACAAACACAAGACACACTAAGAACCGGCCAGTCTATGGTTAGCTCGGACCGATTGCGGATGAGTTTTTTTTTATTTACTCTAGTTGTTGTTAACCAAGGTTAGTCCTTGGCTGTTAACTTTCTTTGTGTGTCTTGTGTTTGTATTGTAGGCTACTGTTTTCTAGGCTACTTATTTGAAGATTTAACTTTATTTGTTTGACTTCAACAGATACATATTGTTTGGTTGTGTTTGACTGGTCAGTTTACTCTGATTACTCTAGGCTAGATAATGTTCTGTGTTATGTTTTAGGTTACTTTCACCTGAAGACGGGATCAGATTGCAGATTCCGAAACGTCATGATCTTTTTGCGATGATCTTTGTCACGATGGAGAATGTCCGCAATAATAGTTTAACTTCTAGAATGATGGGTTAAGACCCGAAACCTGTCGTGCTAAAAATGATTGGGATACTTAAATATTTTCACCTCTATTAAAGTTGTTTATTGTCTCGTACGGACGTTGTTTGGTTCAGTTACCGAAAGGAGCCCATCGGTCCTAGGGTTCTTTCCGGTCTGACAAAATGTAGGCTATTTTGGGAGCTTAAAATTCCTAGGGATATTAGAAGTCCGACCCCTGACCCTTGAGTTTTGCGGTACCCGCAGTCCCTCCAAGTTCTCAGGGACTCAGACTATTTCTTACGTATACAACCCCCCAGGCAGTGCTTCCTCAGAATACTTTACATTAGGGTACATAAAAAAGAGTGGTTCAAAAACTAACTTGGCAGTTTTGTAGCCGTCTGGATGTTGAACATGCTCCGTTCCCCTCCAGGGGAGGTTGGATCAGATATCAACGCGAGAGGACGAGGTAGCAGAAGAGGTTAGAGATCCCTGTCAAGTGGTTGTCAGTGGCCTTGCTTGTCGCTTTTTCCCATGATACTCTTAAATGAGGGATAAACATATTATCTAGGTTTGCATGTAGTTTAGTTTTCAAAATGTCTGTTAGTTTTTATGTTATTAACGGTTACGTTAAGTCACGTTAAGCCGTTGGTCCTTGTATTTCCTTTGGTCATTGGGCTATTAATTAATGACCCATTCTAAGGCGGAAGGCCCACTATAGGCCTTAGTTTGCAACAAGACTACATCTCATAACTCATTACTACCAGTCATCACACTCATCCTTCACCACATATTTGCCTTAAAATACCCTCATGAGAATGGTCGGCATCTCCAATAGTGATATAGTGGTTAATGGTAGAAAATGTGTTTTAAGACCTTATTTAAGAAGCTAAAGTAGGTTGATCGAAAATCTAATCACATGCAAACGCAGATAAACTTCCTTTTCAATAAAAAAATTAACATATCCGAATTTAACCTCAATATAAGAGCGCTACCTTCTATAACGAAACCCTTGCAAGCTGATAGTTAGGCCGCATCAGTTGAAAGAAGGCCGTCGTTTACCCCGTTGTTCCGTGCGCGGTGTCATGTGTTCCTTGGGCGGATGAGTTCAGCCTTTCTCTGCGGTGACCACTGAGGCGGACCCTTAATCCTTAATCCAGAGGTAGCTCAATATGCCCAACTAGACGTGGCAGACGTGCAGCGTAACCAACCCCTGACTACTTGCCCCCACAATCTAACTCTATCGCACTCCACGCAGCATAATCATATGCTGATGAACCATTCCCAGGGCCGCATTACTCAACAACAACATCCCTTAAATATGTATCAGCCAATTCTCAAGGCTCTGAGTTTTAATTGTAAATAACCCCGTATTCGGCTAAGTTGGCCTTGACTGAAATAAGGGGAATATTTTAATACACAAAAATTATGTAATCTGTAAGTCAGATGGACTTTAGTACCTACATAAACAGGCTGGCGATGCTGTCGCAAGACAGTGGCTCGAGTGATGAGAGGGAATTAGATGATGTGGGACTGAGCCGCAGTGGCCCACTTGCCTAATCAGGTAGTGGGGAAGGTCCATTACTGTCGATTTCAAAGTCTCCTGATCAAGTAGCCCATTTCTTATGTAATACGACCTGGAATAAATATAGCTCAACCTAACTGTGACACATATATCTGCCAGGGGTTTTACATAAGATTACGTAAACACTAAGGCTCTTTAGAAATAAGAATTTTACTGGGACTTTAGAGCATTTTGTTCTCTAATTAATAAGATACTTATGTTGATAGGCTACTTAAAAAAGATATTTACTCATTACTTTTGGGGGTTGGAAAGGTCCTCCGCCAAGAAACGTTTACAATATTTGAACAAAGTTTGCTAATTTAGGAAGGTTTTTAAGTCATAAAAGTACAAGTTTGTTTTTTTAGATCAAAATGCGACCCCATAAGAGGAAGTGATATTCACTCTTATGAAACTAGAGGCAGGGAAAACTACCGAACTGTAAGGCACAGAATGGCAGTTCATGAACGTTTGCCTTCTCAGGCAGGAGTTCAACTTGTCAACCGGCTACCAAATTCCATCAAAAGTGCTCCAACGCCAAAGGCGTTCAAAACTCGTCTAAAAACAATTTTGGTCGCAGAAACATTTTACAACACAGACGAGTTTATGGCACATAGCTGGGAAAACGTGGAAAACACTAACTGATAAAAGAGCTAGAGTGGACAATTCGATTGAAAGGGAGCGAGTGAATGAACAAAATGTATGTTTGAATGGGACTTCGATATCAGTATGTATGGAAAATTTTAGATATTTAAAATAATAGTTGACGATTGCACAACATGTAAATGTTTCCGCAATAAATGATTTATTTATTTATTTACTTTTCCGAAATTTGAAGGAGGGCTACACACACACTGAAAACCCTTCCTCAATTTTCCCTATGGGCATTACTTAAAGTTACCTTGGGAATTTTGCATTTTGAAAACTGGTTTATTTGCAAGTAACATACGTTAAAATTAATGTTGATTAACAGTATACTTTTTTCCTGTAGCTAAGTTTTTAGTGTATCTTATGCATGTAGTATTGTTTCCTGGGCTAGTTCTTTTTCTTAATTTTAGTATTTTGACGTTAACAGCTACATGTTGTTTTGGTTGTGCTATGCTGATTACTTTAGGCTAGCTCGTTTTCTAGTGTTCTGTGTTATGTTTTATGTTTTCACCTGAAGACGGGTTCTGATTGCAGATCCCAAAACGTCGTGATCATCTTGCTCACTAACGATGGACAATGTCCGCAATAATAGTTTAAACTCTGAAATTCTCCCATCTTCAACAACAAACTTTAAACAAAGAGTATAGACCTACGTGTACTGCAAAATTACTTGATATTAAATATTTCGTATGTACAAGAATATGTTGAATACATAATAAATTAAATCATTTTATCGAGAGCTGCATGCTAGTTTAGGTTTACGTTTTTAGCTGCATAACTTTAGGAAGGTTGAATTATACTGCTGGATTTCCAGTTATTAGGAAATATACCATCCAATTCTTCTTTAAATCAGTTCTTGGACTATATTGGAGCACGTGTCGTTTGGTTACAAGGACGAGTAAAATGCGTCATTCAACACAGCAGGAAACTTGGTTTGAATGTTGGAACAGATTGGTTTGGCAACAAACATATTGGTTTGAATTGAAACTTGGTAAACATGTTGGTTTATTTGCATACGTTCATCTAGTTTGTCATTTTAAACTATTTCATACGGTTTAGTTAGAAATCAGTTGTTTTCCTTAATTATAAATTACAACTTTTAAGGTCAGATTTGTACCACTGCTTTCCATTTTTGACGCTAGTGACGTTTGAAAGATTTTGTGAAATTAGATTGTCTGTTGCATGAATATGAAGGTATGTATTACATAACAAACACTGTTGTAACTACAACTTTTATAAAAGGAAAGATTACCTCTACGATCAGCCTCTATCCGGAATAGGGAATTTAACATGAGAAAATTTGCAAACAATGTTTTTGGTAGGTTAATGTACAAAAAGAGGAAAAGTAATTCAATTTAAGCATTTGACTGGGACTCGTGGAGTGGTCCTGTAATCCAGCTTCATGGAGGTCAGGATTTGAGGATCATATAGGTCAAAAGCGGCTCAGATGGTCTCAGTGATCAGCTGATGATACCCGCATACCACCATCGTTTAGAAATATCAGACCACCTGCGTGGTTCGGAAGTCACGTTAAGCCGTTGGTCCTTGTATTTCCATTGGTCATTGGGGTTTTAATTAATGACCCATTCTAAGGAAGAGTCAGCCTTAGTTTGTAACAAGACTACACCTCATAACTCATTACTACCACTCATCCCTCACCTCATATTTGCCTTAAAATACCCTCATGAGAGTGATCGGCATCTCAAATAGTGATTTAGTGATTTAGAGTCATTAATGCTGTAGCAAATAAGATATAACTTCCTTGCTAAACAAAATATGGTACGATTATTCGAGTTCTATGTTCTTATGCGAAAATCAAGCTTTAATCAACATAATTAATAATTTATTTTTTGACGAAAGTACAAGCTTTCGAGTTTATATGCAGCAGCTTCAATAGCTTCTTGCTTCTATTGCACAAGATTTTTAATTTAAATACCTATATAGACGGATGAGCAACGTCCACGTTTGCTCAAAAATAGCCTCAGGAATTTATGTTTTGAGGAAACTGTCCGACTCAGGTACTGATGACTGCGTATTACGGAGTAATCTACCCACATCTATCTTACGGATTGACTTTGTGGGGCGGTTGCGCTTTTCTAGAATTTTCTTTCTTCAAAAACAAGCAGTTCGAATAATCGCAAAATTGCGCTGGAGAGGGTCGTGCAGGCAAGCATTCAAAGACCTCAAACTGTTGACACTCCCTTGCCTCTACATTCTAAAGACATGTCTCTTTTTCAAAACAAAATGTAATACCATAAGAAGTTGCGACACACACCCATTATAGAGGCAGGGACAACTACCGAACTGTGAGACACATGGACGGTAGTCCATGAGCGCTTACCTTCTCAGGCAGATGTTCATCTCATCAACAGATTCCCAAACGCAAAAGTGCTCAAGGCATTTGTCTCAAAGCTCGTCTCAAAATGTGTTGTCCACTCAAGCTTTTACATCATAGACACGTTTATGGAGTTTAATTGGGAGACCTGGTAATTGGCTGACCTACTATAAACTAGAGTGGGATAATTCGAATGAATGAGAGAGATTGGAAAATTGTATGTATGAAAGGGACTTGAGAGTTAATAGAAAATTCCAACAATCAACTTTTCTGACGATTGTCATGCATTGTAAAATATTTTGCGGTGAAACATTTATTTATTTATTAGAGTCCGTTAGTCTATGGTTAGACCCTGACCCTCAGAACACGATGAGTATTCAAACAAACACTTTATATACATAAGTTTAAAAGTGTATCCTCTCTACAGGTCACATTTGTTGTCCTTTTTGTACACACAATTGGGTACAAATGTTTCTTTTGTAAATACCTCGGTCAAGTTCGTTGGCCAGCAAAGTCGGATGACCAAGCCTCCTTCCTTAGATGCGTTTCCCTTTTACAACAGTCGTAATAATTGAGAATGCAAAGCTGAGGGCGAAAGCGCAGTGAACAGCCTCGTAATTCCCGTGGTAATAGAGCACGAAAAGCGGATGCCTAAGCAAAAACGAGGCTGTGAGCATAGCCAACTAGAGTTACAATTAGCGAATTAGAGTAACAAATTGCAAAGAAGATTCACTCGTGCCAGCGGCGCGTCAGCGTTAGTCGGCTCCGTTTGTTTATTTAAACGACAACGTGATACGATGAACCTCTTACTTCCAAGCAAGGAAACGAAACCAAACAACGGCTGAATGTGCGGAATTAATTGAAAAGAGCACACGCTCGAAGGTGAAGGTGACCTTTAAACACATTTTGTTGGAGATTAGAATGTCAAATGGAGGATCTTGTAGGCGTCTGAAGACGCGGATAAGAGATTGATGTGTCCCACGAGCAAGAGCACGTGTCCTAGATCTGGAGACACATGTTGCTTTCAAACCGAGAAATTAAACAGAAGCGGTCGCAGTGTTCAAAGTAACCCAGGCCGACACGCAGCTAGTCATGAGTAAAGTTAATTTCCGTTGAAATTTGTTACTCTATGTTCGCTAATTGTAACTTAGCTTCGGCTTTCGGCCTCAGTTCTTCGTGGGTTACAAGGTTGTTCGCTACACTCACATCGATTTACTCGCAACGCCCATGGTAATGGAGCATGAAAAGCTGGGGCCGAAGGCCGAGAAGAGGCTGTGAGCACAGTGAAACTCGTAACACCCGAAGTAATAGAAGACGAAGAAGTGAGGGCGAAGGCCGAAGAGATCCTTAACATATTTAAAAAGAAATTCGTTTCACTCGTGACAGCAGCGATTAGCTGGGTGTCAGCCTGTTTTATAATTAAAAATCCAAAATGTTCATATTCTTCCTTCATATTATTATTTATCTTATGGCGAAAGATGTAATTGTTGGTTTTGGCTAAACTAGGAAGCTTGAGGTTGTGGATTCATATCCTGCTCTATGCGTTAAAACTTTGCACCTCAAGTTTACCCTCGCAGTCCACTTAGTTGCGTAAAGCAAGTGAGTAGCTTTCCCTACTACTACTACTACTACCAATAGTAGTAACTAGTAGTAGTGCATCTTGGTAACGAACACTGGAATCAGTCCGGATCACAGTGAACTAAACCCCTCGTCCCGATTCAAGTATGTTACAATAATATCTTGCCTTGTCTTTCTTCTTCCCTTTTAGCTTGCATTGCGCTCACATTTCATTTATTTGTTCAACTATTTTATAATTTTGTTTGCTGCTTCTAGAAACCTAGGATAAGAGTGTTAGAAGGCGAAATCTTTGACGCCCGAACGAGTTCTTTGGTAAAATAACAACAACAAACAAAGAAAATTCGTTTAAAAGTTCAAAAGTCTCCTGTACTTGGAGCTTTGTCTCAGCTGTGCAGTTCCTGAGGATGCTACTCCATCTTAGCATGAACGAAACGTTTGACAATATAGAAGATAGTCTAAATACTAAAACTAAACTAATGCTCTATAACACCGAAGACTAAAACTTGCATCGTCGAAAAGTGCTTTGTTTTGTTATAGGATTTAATGTTTCAAGTAATGATCCTACTTAGACCACTGATGTGCTTATAACTGATACGAAGCCCTCTGTTTCGTCGGGTGTTGATGTCTAGGATATGGACGAGTCCATTGAAGCATCCTATTCATGACCGGCATCCTCCGAAGACCCACAACCCTATCACCGATTCCTTCAACTTTTCAGGTAAAAAAAAACCAAAACTTCCAAACAGAAACTGATATTCCAGGCGACCCAGACCCGCTGTGGACAGTCAGCGGTACACAACAGTAGCACAAGGAAACTCCGGCGCAACCCTGGCCCCATTCCTGCCCATCTTCGAGCCTGCACCGAGCATACATTTGCATCTGTACCTACTTAGCCCTACTTGCCAAGCAGTGGCCACTCATTGTCCGCCCTGTTTACAATTGAAATGTCCAAAATAGTCGGTCGGCATGCACGTGCGACAGCGGCACAGGTCTGGCGAGCCCCAGCAGCCTTGTCCTCAAGGATACATTTGCTGTATTATCTACTCCCTCTTGTATAATAGTGAGCTATAACTGACCCTCTTTACGTCTTCGTGGCTTCTCCCACCCCGAGACTCCTGCCTTGGAACACTTTCCGTTCTGCGAATCAATTTTGGAAACGGATTGTCAAGGCTTTTGACGGTGTTTAGCGTGGTGTTTTTAACGGGATTTTTATGGGGGTACGAGGAGTGCCATTTGCTTGGTTCGAATGGTAATTCAGGCATAAAAATAGTTGGTAGAGATTTCAGACGTTAGATTGTGGGAAAGAAGACTGAGCTATGGGGTGCCTCAGGGCTCCATACTCAGTCCTCTACTCTTTCTAATCTACGTAAATGATGTTGGCTCGTCTATACACCACTCGTCCAATACGTAGATGACACGACTCTCTTCTGTCTCAATGCAAAGTCACAGAGAACAGTTTTACCTGTTTTGTTCAAGAATGCAAATACCAATTATTTCAAAAGGAAGTGGTTTTCTCATGTTATCGTTTTAAATTTTAATAATATACTGTATACCAATTACCAATCCAACTCAATCCAACACTTGAAAGAGCTCAACTTAAACAAATCATCCTTTAATCATTTTCGTTTGCGACAGACTGTCTCAGATTGTATACCTTCAGTCATGCTTCACGATACCTAGTTTAAAGATGTCTACTAGACAACCTTGTTTAGTCGAACGGCCGTGACAATAGAGCACACAAAGCTGAGACCGAAGCGAGGATTTGAGCGTAACGAGTTAGAGTTGCAATTAGTGAGTTATAATAACATATTGTAAAGGAAATTCGCCTTAACTCACGCCAGCGGTACTTTAGTGCTTAGCTGCTTTTTGGCCTGGTTTCTTATTAATAACTCAAGGCTTTAAAAGTGTTTGCGTCTCAACTACAGACAACATTTCATTTTGAAGATTTGTTTCACTACTTTTTTTTAAATAATACTCACAGTTCTATCTTAATTGCTGTTTATATCACCTATTGGCTATTTCATTGGGTACCCCCATACCTAGATTTGATTAGGAAGTCGGACTCTGTTGATAGATAGTGTTTCTATATCCCTTCGTTTTCCTTCTGCTGAATATATTTCAACTATCTACACATTTAACAGCCTCTTCCCATGTTGAGCATCAACCTTTCTCGTCCATCTTCGTTCCCTCTTCAAGATTCATTGATGGCAGACATCAATCGGTTATCTGTGATAAAATTCCTTAGTTAAATTTAATTATATTTATGAAAGTCGGTAACAGTACTTTTGTCGACGTAGAATAACAACGTAGGCACCATAACGATTCGTCCTTTTTTCAGTTGATTACTTTGATTTGTGACACCGACCACTTCTAGAGGGTATTTTAAGGTGAATATGGGATGAAGGTTGAGTGTTTTTGATGAGATGTTGTCTTGTTAAAGCCTAGGGCTTACTGTTCCCCAGATTGGGTCATTATTTAACAGCACAACGATCAATGAAATGAACCAACGGCTGAACGTGACTTCCTAATCACGAGAAGAGGCCATCGTGAAAAGTTATTACTGTGCCCGGTAATCGATTGACAAACCCTAACGAAGAAATCAAAAGGTGGCTGTAGAAAATCAGGCCACAGTTTGATCAACTAACCAAAATATATTATAAATCCGTATTATGGTTTTCGAATCCAACCATTGTGCTCTTAAAAGAGTTTATTTACTGACTTAGGTATACATCATTTCAGAATTTACTATCAATTAAAAGTACTGCATGATAAATGTCAAATAAATTCAACAATAGAAAACACTAACACTAACTAACTTCAAGGATGGGAGAAATACCCAAAGGTCAATAATTACAAAAGAAATTTAAAGACAAAATATGTGGACCCTAATGGGATTTGAACCAAAATCTCTTATACTTGCCGGGCGAGAATGCTGACCACTGCACCATCCGACCCTCCCATTTATTTCGCTTCAAATTTGTGAGTATTTTAATTTGAAATTATAGAAAGTGTTTGCAGTTTTACTCAGTACGTGTTGGAAAGCTCAAAACTGTTTACCGTTTCGTTCTACGACGTGTCACTCTTTGTCTAACACTCGTGTGTCATGCACTGTTTCGTTCTACGACGTGTCACTCTTTGTCTAACACTCGTGTGTCATGCACTGTTTCGTTCTACGACGTGTCACTCTTTGTCTAACACTCGTGTGTCATGCACCGTTTCGTTCTACGACGTGTCACTCTTTGTCTAACACTCGTGTGTCATGCACTGTTTCGTTCTACGACGTGTCACTCTTTGTCTAACACTCGTGTGTCATGCAGCGTTTCGTTCTACGACGTGTCACTCTTTGTCTAACACTCGTGTGTCATGCAGCGTTTCGTTCTACGACGTGTCACTCTTTGTCTAACACTCGTGTATCATGCAGCGTTTCGTTCTACGACGTGTCACTCTTTGTCTAACACTTGTGTGGAGATCATTATGCAGCGAATCAATCAATTGTGAGTTTTTAGGAAAGGTATTATTTTTCAAGCACAGGGTTATTGCAAATTTTGTGACCGATTTCAATCGATAATACTAATGGATTAGTACATTTTCAGCCGTTACTACTGAAAAGAAAACTACCTAACTAAAACTACTAAAAAAAAAAGAAAAAGTTTTATCCCGAATATAAAAATTGTCGATGAGCAAACCCTTAATTGTGATGCCATTGCCAGAAAATATCCCTGAGATACAGGAAGGAATAATCACAGCCATCGAAGCAATTGACCAAGACACTCTAAACAAAGTATGGCATGAGCTTGATTACAGGCTCGACATGTGTCTCACAAGGGGTTAGCACATCGAACTTCATACACTTTACCGTACGGAATACAACTTTTTGAGTTTTTCTTTTCGGTGATACGAACTGAAATCGATCACATCATTCGTAATAACGCTAATCGTGTGTGAAATGAAAGTAGGGTGTTATTTTCGATGATAGAATTGGTAGATCTGATCCTATGGATTTTTTTAAACACAACAGTCGTAATTATATGTTCGCCTTTAAAGATTTAGTGTTGTACACTCGATGAAAATTAATTAAAAACAGCCTCGCTTACGTTCTTTCATTTTTTTCGGTAATATCGCTTGGGGTGATGCGTTCAAAACTACTTTGAATAACTTGTCGTAATACCAAAATATATTCTAAAATCCACTTTTAGTGAGAGTCCTTTTGAATATTATGTTTTTAAAATACCACAGTTGATATTTTATAAGAAATAAACTTTTTTCATTTCATATGAAGATGATAATAAATTTCCTTTTTCCTATGCCAATTCACTAATAATAAATTCAAGTTCATCTTCGACTTCTTCAACTGATTCGAACATTGTTGAGCTAGGACAACACCAACGAACACAGGGCCTTCCGCGTTCGTTGACGCACAGGCAGTACTGCGCAGAGCTCTTCAACTGTCAAACCAGCCTTAGACCTCTCCTTTCCCACCGTAAATTCGTGTCCTGTAGGCGAGGAGGTGGACGGGCCACGGGGAGAGACCCAGTAACCTTCATGACGCCGCGGGCCTCGCGCCTGTGTCATCGTCCGCCGAGAAAATAGTTTGCTTTCTTCGGCGAGAGAACAGTGGCTTTGTTGCATCTTACCGCTCAGAGCAACGCCGTCCAAGATGGATAGAACGTCCAAAAATTCCACGAGGTAAGTAATCGCCACAGTTTATATTCACAAAAAAACTCCTAATAAACTTTCAAATAGGAGTTTTTTCACATTGGACTAGTGTATTCGAAGAATCAAAACTCAATTTGTAACTAATGTGAAACTATAGGACTACATCCTCTACAATCTACATGGTATATAGTGCTGAATGAATTGTGCGTCCGCCTGTGAGGTTAGGTTGGTATAATCTGTGGTGTGTGAGATCCTACTGCGCATCTCCTACTGCGCATCTCCAGCTGATCATTTCCATAGCTCTCCTCTCTCAGCTGGATATACATTATTCACCCGTTCAAGATGAATCATTCTTTTATTCTCACATTCAGAATAGTAGTTATCTTCGAATGTACTTTGGTAAAGGGTCAGTTGGGGTCTGAAGCGTTGGTGAAAGTATCATTTCAAGTCCTTTGTAAAAGTGTTTTCAATGATGCTTTTCATACGGTTCAGAGCAGACGTGAGGAAATTTCACACCATACATCTTGAATAATAATAATAATTCTGTATTAAAATACATTTACATGTTTGTAACATTAAATGGAACTTAAGGGATATCGTGTGTTATTGGAGCTCCTTTGCTCTTAACAATAATTTATCAATCTTTTAAGTAAAAAACTCTTTGGTCGAATAAAATGTATTGATAGTCTGAATATGTGAGTGTGGGTTTCAGGTTTAATTTGACTATGTACTTTATTAAACACTTCATTTGAAAGATTTTTAAAAGTTTCGTGCTGTCCTTGTAGATCTCTAAATCACTATTTGAGATGCCGACCACTCTCAAGAGGGTATTTTAAGGCAAATATGTGGTGAAGGATGAGTGTGATGAGTGGTAGTAATGAGTTATGAGGTGTAGTCTTGTTACAAACTAAGGCCGACTCCTCCTTAGAATGGGTCATTAATTAATAGCCCAATGACCAATAGAAATACAAGGACCAACGGCTTAACGTGACTTCCGAACTACGAAGGTGATGGTCTGATATGTCTTAATGATGGCGGGAGTTGATGCGGGTATCATCAGATGATCACTGAGACTATCTGAGCCGCTTTAGACCTAAATCATACTCAAAACCTCTGGTATTATGGGCGTAAATATCAGAACCTAAACTTAATTTAGACTTGAATTTTGAGAACACTGCAACTTCTAGTAAATCTATATAGAATTGGGAGTGTAAAAATATGTAATTCTCTGAGTAACGATTTTCAATATTCTCTGGAACTTAATCCGTTTGTACTTTCTTACGATGCTCGTTCGTACTCACGTTATACAAATAATTTGTTTTTGAAATGAAATATTTTCTAGAAATTCTCGCTTGGAACAACTTTTTCAAAATGTTGATGACATAAAGATAATTGAGGATGGATGAGCCTGAAGTGGGATGTTCAAAGAACACACGTTGAAGAATGTCTTGCTAAAATATATCTCAATGCATAAGAGTATAAGGACAGTTTTGAAGTACTACTATGTACTTTCAACATTATTCTATTATCATTTTACACACATGAATATTCTATAGACCACTTTTTCTTAAAGATCCTCTCGAATGAAAACTTAAGCTTTCTTTTTTTCCATAGACAGAACTAGTATTATTCGTTTTAAGGTCGTCCTGAAAAATCATGGTCCTGTAATCCAGCTTCATGGAGGTCACGTTTTGAAGATGATATAGGTCTAAAGCGGCTCAGATAGTCTCAGATCATCTGATGATACCCGCTCAACTCCCACAATCGTTTAGACAACCATCAACCATCACCTGCGTGGTTCGGAAGTCACGTTAAGCCGTTGGTCCTTGTATTTCCATTGGTAATTGGGCTATTAATTAATGACTCATTCTAAGGAAGAGTCGGCATTAGTCTGTAACAAGATTACACCTCATAACTCATTACTACCACTCATCACACTCAACCTTCACCACATATTTGCCTTAAAATACCCTCATGAGAGTGGTCGGCATCTCAAATAGTGATTTAGTGATTCGCGTCCCTTTAAACTGCTTTACAACTGGAGCGGAGAAAACTCCTGACTGACAATGAGTTGTCATGACAGTGAGGTTAATAGAAAGCGAGCGGTCAGAGTCTCCCACATTATACAGCGAAAAGTCGAAACCGTTTGATATTGGTGAGATAGCGGTCATCGGTAATACTGATGGTTTGGGCAAATAGCTGCGGAAGTGGTGAATTCATCAACAACAGCAGATCCTATGCTGATGTCCTTCGAAATGTAACGGACGTAACAGCCGTTGTATAAGAGGTTCTGTAGTTAGCAGACGTCGCTGCAGAGACAGACCCAAATTCATTTTATGATATTGCTTTTTGCTATTAGTTAAAGACCCAAACTGGGGAACAGTCGGCCCTAGTTTGTAACAAGACTACATCCCATCATCCATCAAAACACTCATCATCATCCCATATTCACCTTAAAATACCCACTAAGAGTGGTCGGTGTTAGCTGCTTTTCTATGAAGACAGCACATAGAGTTTGACGCAGTACCACAATAATTTATGTTCTATACAGTTGTGTAAGTACTCACACTCGTTCACGAAATCTGAAGATCATCTTTTGTAAAATTATATGTAAAGGTTGTTCGAAATAAATAAAACCTGATGAACCTTCAACGTAACAAGACCACGGGATACGATTACTTGGCCTGACTGTGTAGAGTTTTTCACGACGTTCTTGGGTACAATTTCCACATTAGTGATGGTTGTTGGGTTGCCGCATTTACAATAGATCAATTTTACAAGTAAATCGTCAAGTCTAAGTTGTTTCGGGAAGTTTCGGTTTTCATATGTGTGCCTTGAGGTAGCCAAATCAGACAATTTGAGAGGTGGATACTACGTACAGGGTGTTTAAAGTTTTCCTTGCATTCTTACATCTAAATCCCATTCAAATAAACAGTTTTTACACTCACTCTCTCCCATGCATTCGAATGTAGCCACTCTAGATCTCCCAATTGAATGCCATAAACTCGTCTGTATCATAAAATGCTTGAGAAATCAGAATTATTTTAAGACGAGCTTTGAACGCCTTAGGCTCAGGGGCATTTTTGAACGAATTTGGTAGTCCGTGGACGCAATTAACTCCTGCCTGGGAAGGCAAACGTTCATAAACTACCGTTCTGTGTCTCCCAGTTCGGTAGTTTTCTTGCCTACGAGAAACAAAGTGACTAAAGTAAGTGATGGAGTCTACTGCTTCCTCCATCCCAACTCTTGAATGGAGGCGCGCAAAGGCAGGACATAAACTTTACCTTTTACGAAACCCCCAAAGTAAAATCACATGGTGTTATGTCCGGTGACCTGGGGACCAATGCCAAAAATTAAGTCTTCTCCTCCTATATCAATCCATAGGTTTGGAACAGAGTTAATAAGGACTCTGTTTGATTCATGTTTGACTTTATTTATGGAATTGCTGGTGTACCATCAAGCAAAAAAGTCATTCGAGGCCTCTTAAATTTGGGAGGAAAACTATACAAGTTGTAGAGTATCATAGTATGCAGTTCCTGTCACTTTTTTCTGCAAAAAGGCCATCCGCTTTAGCTGAATATATGGCGTAGACAACCTTGAACTCTGACCAATCTCTGTCAATTATGAAACAATCATGAAAATAAACTAACTACACCCGATCAGCTAATACAATAATGAAACTTTCTTCTTTGCTCTATCCAAAGAAATAAAATATATATCTTGGGTTATGAATATTCCCGTCTTGTCTTCCCGAATATGATATACTCGTATGCTCTTTATTTTAGAAACTACCCGTATAATTATGAAGAAACTTTTACAACAGTTGTATTGTCTGTTTTTTCGATCAGGAAACAGATTTGTGCAATATTCTTTCTAACAATAAGGTCTAAAGAGCTTTATGTAAGAATTTCATCGTAGAAAGATAAAACAATAACGGGTTTGGTATAACTTTTAAAGACCTCTCCCATTCTCCTTACCAAACCTCTTCGTCACAACGGCCCTTTAACCAAGTGGCAACAATCAAGTTCATATTTCATTCGTTGAAAGTTCACAAATACCCAAATTTTCCTGAGGTTCACGTTTCTTCACCTGATTGCCCGCATGATCTATTCAGTTCTACCATTCACCTCTCATTTCGTGAATGCCAAACACCTCTCCTGTTCTACAAAGCCCGGGTTGACCCCCTGCCCGGAGTGTATGAACTGTTCACCTTGCACTACGGACGGTCGATGCCCAGTAAACATGTCTATGGACCTGACACGTTGTTTACCGTACCGTTAAATCTACGTATGTAGAGTTCAACGTATCTAGAGAACGGTTCTAGCACTTGCTGTGATTGTCTCTGTGATCTGTATGAATAAGTAACTCTACTTTCCAACATTCTCTTGCTTTCTTTCACTCTTTGTCTTGGCTGACTTCTTTGTTTACAGTTTGTGTAATAAAAGTAGAAGCTAATTTTAAAAATTCAAAAATTAATATTGTAATTTTTATTTCGGACGAGACCTTTCGAAACAATGCTTCATCGTCAACTACCGTACTATTTTTGTTATACGGACTTGACGATGAAGGCCCGATCGTCCTGAATAAAAGTTACAATATGGGTTCTTGATGTTTTCAAATGAGTTTTTATTACTATTTCTAACATTGAGCACCTTCTGTCTTCAAAATATAAGCTGTTGTCCAGTATTATTATTTGTAAAGTTTCATTTCAGTTTAAAAATAATATATTTTACCCTTAGGAATAATTGTTAGCGTACTTTGTCTCGCAGCATTATTGACGTAAAGATGTGCTGACAGTCTGCAAAATTGATTTTATGTCATCAATCAATGATGATCAGATTGTCTTGATAAGCAAGGTATCACATAAAGGGTTTGATCAATGATCAAGTGATAAAAGGTTATTGGGAAAGCCCCTCGGTGTTCAGTTGCCTAGGAGGATCTCTCGGTTGTAAATAAAGTTACTCTGAGGTTAAAACTTTTAAACTAAAATCAATATGTTATTTAGAGTGTATTGAAGCAAATTTTCCAAATTTTACTTGAATTTGGAGGAAAGGGTAATTTGAAACACGTAGAAATAAAGTGCTTTAAGCTTTGAAAACACAATTTAAAAGTGGAACTTGAAAAAGTCGCTCCAATCTGACTTAGATCCTGACTCCAATCCGTTTGACACCATGTAAACATTATGATTAGAGGAAACATCACTTAAAAACAGCGTTTGCTAGATTGCAACGCCCCCACACCACAAATCCACTAAAAAACAATTTTTCAAAGTTGATGCCAAATTTTGAGTATGTAGCCGCTTGTAAAAATATATTATTATTTAAAGCCAGAAGTCTAGAGTCCGGTCGAACTACATCGTCATCTTTTTGACATCCGTACTCTGTGCACCCTTAACACATACAGGCTTTTATGTTCTGAGTCAAATGTTACTTTGATACTTGAGACACCGACTACTCTTAGAGAGTATTTTAAGGGGAATATGGTATGATGAGTGTGATGAGTGTTTTGATGGATGATGAGATGCAGTCTTATTACAAACTAGGGCCTTCAAAACATCAGTGACGCAACATTGTTGTTTTCAAGTCTGGTCCACATCTTTACGCTCTTCATCTTGTCTCTGATCTTCTTAAAAATATTCTGTGAAACACAATATTCACCCTCATCAAGTGGATATTCATTATTATACGTTCCAAAAGTCTATTTGCGAAGCCCCTTGGATCTCTTCGTCCCTGTGCACTCTACGACCTCGGTTCATGAATATTATTTCCGAACCCCGATGCATTTGATGGATGTGATTTCGCATTCTCTTCCGGCAGTTCCGACATCTTTAAATGCAGATTTGTGCTTTTCTCCTCCGTCTCCGCGGCCAGTTCTGATTTGTCACTTGAGTCATGATCGCAGACGACTTGACTTTGTTTTGACGAGTGATCCACCCTCTCTCATATTCCGACCTGACCTTGAGGTCGGGATATAATAACTCATCTGCTGAATATCCTGGTCAAATCTACTCCGACAATCGATTCCCTGCTTATGCAGATGGTATTCTTTACATAATGTATAGTCTGATGTGTTTACCTGAAGATGGCCTCCTCGTGTTTTCTCTTTACTTGCGCGTGACTTTGTCTTACTTCTGTCCAATCACAGCTGGGTGTCAATTGTTTTGTTCTTCAGCTGTTTACTTTGATAGTGTTTCCTCTGGGAGGAGCTCTGTCACTACCATCCGCTCCAGGGTCAAGGTAGGACAGCTAGATATAAGACGGGGACGGGGTTTTTATTGGATTAGTGTAGGAGGGACTTTGAGCTGAGTCAAACCTTGTTGCGATTTGACTGCCGAGGCTTGTTATTGTTTATTATTCACGTATTGGCTCAGTTGGACATGTTATGAAGTACTTAATGCAGTATGACAATATGGCTTATCTTTGTGTCCAAACTTGCTTCACCCTGCCTGAATGAGTTCGTTTTCTTTCTTCAGTCCATGCTACATGTCTCCTTTAAGTAACGTCCCTCTGACTAACGTTTCAATCTAACACTTTTGTCTAAGTGTTTTTCATCATAAGTGCCCTTGGTGACGTAACTGTCACTTAAACCTTCTTTAAATACCGCAACCCATTTATTTGTTTTACTTTTGCCTTACGTTGAGTATCATGAAATTCTAAAATTTGCATTGTCAGTCTGAAAGGCTGACCTCTTTGGTAAAGGTTGACGGTATTCTCTTTATATGACCGTAGAATTTCAATCTTCTTTTTGATATTCAGAACGTATGTCAGTGCATTCCTCAATTTCCTTACTACTGGAACTCGTGGCGTGTTCCTGTAATCCAGCTTCATGGAGGTCAGGTTTTGAGGATGATATTTAAACACCTATAGGTCTAAAGCGGCTCAGATAGTCTCAGTGATCATCTGATGATACCCACATCAACTCCCACCATCGTTTAGGCATATCAGACCATCACCTGCGTGGTTCGGAAGTCACGCTAAGCCGTTGGTCCTTGTATTTCCATTGGTCATTGAGCTATTAATTAATAGTTGCAAAAGGCGTTCTGGTTTCATTGTTGTGACCTATGTCTGAGTTTTGCATACTTAGACATGGATTTCTTATTATAAACGTTCTGGGTTAAAGACTGTTGTCATCTTATGGCAACGTATTTCGTTTGGAATTTTTTGGAGCGTTGCCTCTTGGATAGCTTCCCTAGGAACTTAAATTGAAAATATATCCTCTGTCAATTGGTATTTATTAAAGTTATTGAACAGTTGTTGTGTACATGAGTTTGTTTTATTTGTAAGTTTTATAAAAGTACTGCATATTGATACGATCAATATTATTAAGAATTTGTAAAGTAAAGTGAAGTGTTGTGTAAATGGAATGTGATGTAATAAGCAAACATTCACAGCTGTATTCCGTTTGATCACATTTACCTTTGACTGAAGAGTCAGGGGACCGTAGGTTGTTTTCGCGTTTTGAAATATTTTAAAAGCGATGGCTTCCTTTAAGATTTGCAGGACGGTTCGGTCTGTTTATTTATGTATCCAAAAGATGTATTATTTATGTCAAACTGTAAAAACATGAAAATAAAAACTAATAAATAATAAACGGGGGTAGGGAAAACTACCGGACTGGGCGACACAGAACGGTGGTTTACGAGTGTTTTCCTTCTCAGGCAGCAGCCCGTTTTGTCCAAATATTACCAGATTCTATCAAATGTACTCCAATGCCACAGGCGTTCAAATCTCGTCTGAAAGCAGTTTTGACCGCGAACACTTTCTATAGTTCAGACGAGTTCTTGGCACACCAATGGGAGACCTAGTGAGAAATGACTACCGGCCTACGGATGCTTCAGTGGGAGAATTCGAACGAATGAGCCATAATGATTGTAAATATTACAGATCTTAATTTGTATAAACACTTAATAATTAATTTATAACTAAAAAATCTAAAGACAAATAAATTGAAGACGAAAAAATATTTGTATCTTCAATTTTTTTAGTAATGTATAATCGAATATTATAATATTATACTAGTACGTATAAACGAACTCAAAATTGTAGCTTTCTATCAATTGACGATTTCAATGCATCCATATGTTGTTAACGGAATAAAACATTTATTGATTGCACATGACGAGCGCATGCGCAGGATGCCGATGACGCTAGAACGTGCACACGTTGCAAGGGAATGTTGAACCACTGAACCCGCCGGTGTAAACAGATGCGAACCTGTGGTGAATGCAAGTTGCGGAACAGCTGTTTACGTTTATACTATCAGCTGTTATGTGGAAAGAAAGTCCGTCACGTTGATGTGTCAGTGGCGCCCAGTAGAACAGTGTCGCACATGTTGTCCGGGGGAATCTACATGTACGTACGTACGCACACGCATATATGGTTGCACAAACAGCGCAGCGCGTGGTAGCGTGGCGAATCTCGCTAAGTAACTCATAGGTTGATAAGGTTCAAGCACCTTGCACATGGGTCATTTGCTGTTGGCAGAAGAGAGTCCGTCTTTAATGGAAGAAAAGAAAGGAGAGTACTTATAGACGTCAAAAATGACGATGTAGTCGACCGATGAACCATTCAACATTTCTGAGCTTTTCGCAATACGTGTCCACACGTCTCTACTACCCGTGCGTGTCCATGATATCTTTTGTTTCGTAGATGATGACTGGGACTCGTGGCGTGGTTCTGTAATCCAGCTTCATGGAGGTCAGGTTTTGAGGATGATATAGGTCTAAAGCGGCTCAGATAGTCTCAGTGATCATCTGATTATACCCGCATCAACTCCCACCATCGTTTAGACATATCAGACCATCACCTGCGTGGTTCGGAAGTCACGTTCAGCCGTTGGTCCTTGTATTTCCATTGGTCATTGAGCTATTAATTAATGACCCATTCTAAGGAAGAGTCGGCCTTAGTTTGTAACAAGACTACACCTTATAACTCATTACTACCACTCATCACACTCATCCTTCACCACATATTTGCCTTAAAATATCCTCATGAGAGTGGTCGGCATCTCAAATAGTGATTTAGTGATCTTCCATGGCCGTGATAAGAAAGTGCGATCGATCATGATAATCAAGCACTCAAAGTGCGTATTCTGTAGTCATTAAATTAAGTATTCATCGATTGTTCCTTACACGAGTTCATAATTACGAGATCTCAACCTGGGAATTTTAAAACGAACGTATTTTATACCAAGTATTGAAATGTTGCACACTGTAGATTAGAGCCTTTCCCTTATAAAATCCACTATTTTATCGAATTTCCTTTGGACAAATGAGATATTTATGCCGTCCGCATGGTAAGACCTAAGAAATGTGCACCGATCCTGACCACCAGAACACGTTTTGATGATTTTGTTAAAAAGAAATATGTATATGTTTAACCCGTATATGTATATGTGTGTGTACTCCTTACATGACCGATTTTGTCCAATTTTCATGAAATTTGGTACAAACGTACCTTTTATAAATATGTCGGTCAAGTTCGTTAACCAGCAAAGTCGGACTACCAGAAGTACCCTTTTGGTGGGAGATTTAATAAAACAGTGGGTTTAATTATCTAACAACAGTACACTTCATCTGATTTTGATTAAATTAATATAAATTTTCCATATACCTACCAAAACTATGAAAAACCATCAAGTCGATTCAAAATGGCGGCCAAAAAAGTGATTTGGTGGCCGTTAATCATAATAGGGGAATGAGTAGTCTGATTTTAATGAAATTTGAAATACGTTTCCCCTTCATGATATTTAGTTAAACCTGGAGTAAAAAGGGCCACGGCTTCGTAACTCCTATCGTAATAAGGAAATTCGCTTCAATCATGCTAGCTGCGTTTCGGCCTGGTTTAAGAATAACGTCTCACGCGCGTAATCCCAAAAATTCACGGGTACTTTTGAAAGTTCTAGTGTATAAACCAGTTATCCAAGACGATCAGGTCAATGCTGAACGATGTCATAGAAGAAACTTATATAAACCTGAAGATCATAGTGTGTTATAACTATTTGAATACTGTTATTCTAAGATCGATATATAACCAGTAGCCTATCCATGGAGGTTTTCGAATAAACTTCATAAACTCTCTCGCACACGATGGAGAGTTCAGCAATAGTACAAAATTCAATTCAAAGGCGCCTGTATGTCTCGTGGCGTGGTCCTGTAATCCAGCTTCATGGAGGTCTGGTTTTGAGGATGATATAGGTCTAAAGCGGCTCAGATAGTCTCAGTGATCATTTGATGTTACCCACATCAACTTTCACCATCGTTTAGACATATCAGACCATCACCTGCGTGGTTCGGAAGTCACGTTAGGCCGTTGTTCCTTGTATTTCAATTGGTCATTGGGTTAATAATTAATGACCCATTCTAAGGAATAGTCGGCCTTAGTTTGTAATAAGACTACACCTCATAACTCATTACTACCACTCATCACACTCATCCTTCACCAGATATTTGCCTTAAAATACCCTCATGAGAGTGGTCGGCATCTCAAATAGTGATTTTTCAACAAAAAGCGAGTTTAATTGCCTAAAATTAGTACACTTCCTTCGTTTTGACGGAATTTAAAAGAAAATGTATTTTTATGTAACTCGATCCATCGATACAAAACTATAAAAGTCCCCCACCATAACAGCGAAATGAGTGGTCCGATTGTAATGAAACTTGGAATGAGTTTTCCTTCCTACAGGATAAAAATCAAGTAAATCTTAAGTCGAAGGAACAGGACGACAAGAAGAGAATAAAGACCGGAGTTAGACAATGAGCGGAGCGAACAGCCCCGTGACACCCGTGATCACGCAGGAAGCGAGGTCGTGAGCGTAGCGAATTATGAGTTACAAATTGCAAACTAATAACCCACTACAGCGGCGCTTTAGTGCTTAACCACAGTCATGTCTTCATAGTTTCCCAGACAATTGTTTCATGAACGTTTGCCGTCACAGGCAGGAGTTCATTTCACCAACAAACTTCCAAATTCGATTAAGCGTGCCCCAATACCGAAGTCATTTAAAGCTCGTCTTAAGCAATGCAGAAGCATTTGTTAGTTTAGACGAGTTTATGACACATGATCGGGGTACCATGTGAACAGACAAACTGACGGGTGAAATTCGAGTGAATGAGACTGCAAGCGTGACATTTATGTGTGTTTGAATGTGATCTAGATGTGTGTGAATCCAAAGTCTTAGCCAAGAATTATTTGCCTTTGCCTTTATTACAGTGTCTCTCAGTATAAGTACTGTTTTACACAGCAACTTAAGTCAGTCTTAAACCTATCTTAGTCTAGTTATACAATACAAAACAAACATCTATACTACGTACTAATTAAATACCATTTTAAACGCTCTTTAAGTTTGGCCCTAAACGTGCCTAAGGCACAAGTTTTGAGAGTAAAGGGGAGGTCGCTGTGCTACTTTGGGCCGAAACATGAGAAACTATTCCTCCCCACCTCCCACTGCGAGACCTCATCCCGAAGAGAGAGCTTCTCACAAAGGTACTGGGGCGTTTGCTGGACTAGATTCTTGTGAATCATGCAACCTGTAATCCTGCAAATAGTCTCCATCCCCACTATCTCTGCAGCATCTCTAAACGAAGAGACTTGGTCGAATCGCTTCAGACTAAAAATGAAACGAATAGCAGAGTTTTGCAACTTTTGAATACGCTCCATGTCTCTTTTTAAGATGCTGTTATTGAGAATTGAGATATAATTATCTGTACACATGTTTATTCAATATAACATTGATGTATCTATTTATAGTTTCAACTGTACCCCATTTAAGGCTCTTGATGCAGCCTAAAAAACAATTATGAAATCTTTCAAACGGACGTAAATTTGATGAAATAAGAACCTTCACCTACTGTACCCACCACATGTTAGAATAAACTCTTAATATATTTACTAAAACTTAACGTGGTACACACAGTGAAGCACGTGGTGAGTGCACACCCCACGTGGTGAACTCCTGCACACCACCAGCGCATCTAGCACACCGCACTATCACTACATCACTAGGTTGAGTGACACTCGACAACCTACAGTCATCTGTTAGGTCACATTCTAGGCATTTCTCTTTGCCTTTCTTTCTGTTCCGGTATATACTACCTGTTATGAATTTCTTGCACCGTAACAGGCCAGTGGCCATGTGATCAAAACATGCAAAAACTCAAAACTCCCCGCCAAGTACTGGGACTGAATTAATTCTCAAATTCTTTTCGGCCCGCCTTAGTATATATCGCAATTGTCAGTGCCCATTGTACCGTTTCAGTTGAACTCCTTCGCTCGGTAGACCTTGTGAGGCATTTATCGAGCAGTGGCAATTAGAACAATGTTTTTTCCGGACAGTGATTTAGAAATTGAGACCTCAGATCAGGCAATCGGAGTGATAACCATTAATACATTTTTCTTGTAACCTGTTTTAAATTTAAAAGTCATCCCAAAATGCAACTTCGAGTGCCATCACCCTTTGGACTTTCTACTCTGGTCGGAAATTATGAAATCTGCATCACCTCTACGTCGGGATAAAGGACATCTTCAGCTAAGTTTCACCGTAAACAGTTTTCTATCCATAGACTTTTCTATCCATGATTAGTTATATTCTTCATGTGCGGAGTTAAGGGGGAGAGGGTAAGGTCATGACCCTCCCCCCGTGAGCCATATAATGAATATACAGTAGAATTTATTTAATGGGCAGGCCAGGCCGACACGCAGCCAAGCGCTAAAGTGCCGCTGGGAGTGAAGTAAGTTTACCAGCAATTTGTTACCCTGCTCTAATGTGTTAACAGTAACTTCGCTGTGGCCTTTGTAAAATTCAACGTTTTGGTGTGTTTAGTTCTTCTGGTCGCTATTAATTTTGTTTCCTTACGTTTTCGTTCATGTCGTATTGTTTTCTAGGCTAGTGTTTAACAATTTTATTTATAGAAATATACATACACACATGTTGTGTGGTTGTGTTTTACTGGTCAGCTTACGCTGATTATATTTTGGCTATCTCATTGTCTAATGTTTTGAGTGACTCAAGTTTTAAGTTACGTTTTACAGCTGACAGGGACAGATTAGAGATCCCTAAACGTAGTTTACCACCGTTGGTAAACGCCTCTAACAAGGGCACTCATAGTGTCTTCCAGGGGAGGCTAACATACAGGGGTCGGGGTGGGCTAATATACCGAGGGGGCTGCGGGTATGGAATACTCCTTAGGAAGAAGGGGTCCGAGGCTCCCCGAAAATAAATAAAAATACAATCTATGAAACCCGTTTTTGTGCGTTCTGGAAGGAAAGTTTACCATACTTAAAAGATTACAATTTTCCGTCGTAATTTTATAGAAATGTCTTGAAAATAAGGTTAATTATACAATATGACACTTTTCCTTACGATGATGCTCTCTTGTCATGACCTTGGAAACATAACAATAACCACAGTCTATAAGGTTTAAATTAAAAATGCCAAAGACTTTTGAATTACTCGTACTTCGTATAAATTAGTGGTACAACCACTTCTTGCACTCAACCACCTAGCATTCCAATGAGAGTGCAAAAAATGAGTTTACTTGAAATTCAGATAACACATTTTAAAATGACTAATATTTTGTTCAGCCCAAATTGTTTTAATCCCAATTTATCCTTCTGTTCCTCTCCTCTCTTAAGTACTTGAAAACGTATTATATACGAAATATTGTAACTTGTTTCCTTTTCTTTTTTTCCATCCTCTATATTCGTAAGTAAGTCAATAGGCATCTCAAGAACTCATCTAATATTTCGTTCTAAAACATATATATATATTTAAATTGTGCTTTATTGTGAAACATTAAAAACAGGGGGTGGGCGTGCCCCCTGCCGCTGAGTATGGGCGCCCATGGTCCGCAATAATATGTCTCGTAGCTTCACTTTCGTGCGTGTTTACAATGTGCGTCTCACTATTGTCAAGGCAGCTGCTGGGACAGCGGTCACGTAATGTCACAACCGAGCTTTATCAGGAAGCGTCAAAGTAGACGGATATTCGGTAACCGAGATAATCTAGAGGCCGAGGTCAGGCAGCATTGAGTCGGTTTAACCTAACCTTATCTATGATACCGCAGCCATAGGTGTGTGATAATAGGTGATTTCAAAGATAATTTTATGGTAAGTAGATTGCGCATAAGTGCCGAATCCTTTGACTGGGACTCGTGGCGTGGTCCTGAAATCCAGCTTCATGGAGGTCAGGTTTTGAGAATGATATAGGTCTAAAGCGGCTCAGATAGTCTCAGTGATTATCTAATACGTAAACAACAGGACGATGCCAAACACTGGTGATCCGTATTTGTTAGCTACACCAATTGTATTTTTAAAATCCCCAATTGAGCCTCTCAAGTTTGTTTTTCGAACGTATGGTCATACAAAAAAGTCTAAAGGACTCTATGTAATAATATTAAACCACATAAAAGGTTGCAATAGCATCCGCTCGGCCATCTCTTGCTGAAAGACTTGCAAAAATAACATTTTTACAAGTGTAAAGTAATCAAGAAGTACATAAAATAATCCAATAACAAGTTTTATATTTTGGTAAGGCCTTTCAGAAACAACGTTTCTATCATCAGATCTCGATTGGTACTGTATTTCTATTGGTCTAGGGATAGAAACTGTTTCTGAAAGGCCCCACCAACATATAAAATTTTGTATTGGATTGTTTGATGTACTATATCATTTTGCAATTCCAATGATGAGCTGTTTCCAAATTTCAACTGTAATAACAAACAAACAGACAAATATATCGTCCGGAAGTCACGTTAAGCCATTGGTTTATTCCATTGGTCGGTGAGCTATTAATGAATGACCTAATCTGGGGAACAGTCGGCTCTAGTTTGTAACAAGACTACACATACATCTCATCATACATCAAAAGCTCGGTCAAAAAAAGCTCGGCCGAGATCAAAAACTCATCACACTCGCCATTCTTGTCAAATTCACCTTAAAATACTCTCTAGGAGTAGTCGGTGTCTCAAAGCCAAGTATTTTAGTATAAAAACGCAAACTAAAGCATTGCGTAAATTTGTAAAAATTAACTCGACGTCTTCTTGATAAAAATATTTACATTTTGCAACCATATACGAGTATATGGGACTGGGACTCGTGGCGTCAACTCCCACCATCGTTTAGACATATCAGACCATCACCTGCTTGGTACGGAAGTCACGTTAAGCCGTTGGTCCTTGTATTTCCATTGGTCATTGGGCTATTCATTAATGACCCATTCTAAGGAAGAGTCGGCCTTAGTTTGTAACAAGACTATACCTCATAACTCATTACTACCACTCATCACACTCATCCTTAACCACATATTTGCCTTTAAATACTCTCACTAGAGTGGTCGGCATCTCAAATAGTGATTTTGTGATTTAGTATATCAAATTTGCAACGCGTTAAAAACCGCGTCCATAAAACGCGTCTCACGTAGGTTTTCCTCAAACATATTTACCGCTGCCACATTTTCAGTTATTGATAGTCTAAATCAGTGAGTTAAATTTTCCTCGAATCCAGGAACAATTCCACTTAACATCATCGTAATGTAGCTTATGTAAGGCTACTTTGGATGTGATAATTCAAAACCTTCAGAGACATCAGAATAACTTTCGTGCGTAATCGCTACCGTTTATCCGAATTCAGGAATCGTATATGAGCGACGTAATAGAGTGAATTAGAACAAAGAAACGACAAAAACAAGGCTTGAAAACACTTCTGAGAAGCGAGAGACTGACGGGTAAACACCGCGCTCAGATTTGGCCCACTTCCAAAGACAAATCATCTGAGCGACGCACGTTTCCAGGAATTAGGCACACGTCGCCAAAAACAAAGCAGTACCGTAGTGATTTTGCAATTCTATGTACTCCCCGAGGACAAGTTGCTTTCAATTTTTAATGTTTAACGTTCTAAAAGTATCATAACGTTCTAGAAACTCGGTAGTAGTGATTTACAAACATGAGTAATAATTTGTTTTGATACACCGACCACTCTTAGAGGGTATTTTGAGGAATGATGGTAAGTGTGATGAGTGTTACTTATAGGTTATCGCCTCCTTGAGATAGGGGGTTGTCAGGTTAAATAATATCTTCTCCATCTTATGTAATTTCTAGGAACTCTTCTCTTGTATACAATGGGTGTTTTTCCAGATATGTTTTAACTCTTTTGAATTGTGGAATGTTTTGGCCTCTAGTGCTTTTATGTTGGTTTGTAGCAGATTGAACAATTTTGCGCCTGCATACTTCGGATGGTTTTGTTCTGTGATTTTTTAAGTCTATTGTAGGGTTGGTCCAGATTTTCTTTTCTTCTGAGATTGTAATTATGTATATCTGATATTTTAATGTTGTTTGTTTGGAGTGCATGGATGATTGCTTCATATATGTAGAGATTTATTACTGTTAGTATTTTATTTTTGATGAAAAAGGGCTTACAGTGTGCGCCCCATGGAAGATTATTTATTGTTCTTCTTGCTTTTTTCTAAATAATTATTATGTTTTGTGGATGTAAGCTGCAGCTCCCCATGCTATTATCCCAAATCTCAATTGTGAGGAGAAAAGAGAGTGGTAGGCAGTGAGTGCATCATTTTCATCTGAAATGGCTCTTATTCTTTTTAGACCGTACAGGCTAGTCGACAATTTAGAGTATAACCTTTCTATGTGGTGGTTCTATGTAAGGTTTTGGTCTATTGTGATTCCTAGAAATTAAGCGTGGCTCAGAATTGTAAAGTTTGTAGCAATTTATTGTTACTTCTATGTAATTGTTGTTATTTTTAGTTGTAAAATTTATTTGTACACTTTTTGATTGGTTGATTTGAGATGCATGTGGTCAAGAACTTGTTCTGTGGTTTTAAATATTCTGCTAATGTTTTGATTTATTTCTGGCTGGGGTTTCCTGGGATTATGAGGGTGGAATCATCAGCAAACATAATACATTCTGCGTTTTGATGGATTATGAGGTGTAGTCTTGTTAAACCTGGACCGACTTTTCTCCAGATTGGGTCATTAACTAATAGCTCAACGACCAATCGAATGGACCAAAGCCTTAACGTGACTTTGGAACCACGGGAGTGGCCATCGTGAAAAGTTATTATTGCGCCCGAATCGAACACGGGATGATTTGGTACGAAGCACGCACTACACCACTGAGCTATCGAGTGGCTTTTAAGCAGCGTTGTGTAGTAGGGCGATACATTTTTGTAGCTGAGGAAGTATATCGATGCTTATTATTGGATTATTAAATTCAGGCACAAACGTGTTATAATTGGAGCGAATAAGGAGTTTTTGCAGCCTGAAATGTTAACACGTTTTACAATTTTAAACATCGTTCCCCGTTTACGTTTGAATCTTGTCCCTATCCCTGCCTAGGCTCTCTACTTTTTGCAATCCTAACGGCCGCAAATGAAGAAATAAAGAAATATTCAATCCGTAGCATACAAGATGCAGAGGAAAATAATGAAACACAAACTGCAATCACATTGAAAAAAGAACAAATCAAATAAATAAACAACAACAATAATATTCAGGGTTGAGTGGTAGAGAGGACTTTGTAGTACTAACTTCCTCTCGTTAAACAAGACAAACTTTACCTTTTTTTAACAACAAACAAAGCTAATCTTCTCATATTTCTTCCGTTATATATTCGTGAGTGGAGCAGAAGGCCTTCTTCATCAAGATATAATTTATAATTTTGTAAAACGTTAAAGTACAGCTGCAACGTAAAACAAGTAATATTTACTAACGGAAAACCTTGCTTGTTTAAACTGAATCATGGGTTTAATTAGCAGTAGAAATGGAATAATACTGCTTGTGCTTTAGCTTTACTAGGAGTTTATACTTCGTTTATTATACAACAAGTACAATAGACTACGTAAATAAACGCAATAAATACAAAATAGAAGTTTATTTATTAGGTCAGTGTACAATGTGAATTGTGTTGACTTTGATGAGATGGAGATGATACAATATTGGTGAAATGAGAGGTGAATTACAATTTAAAATGCCAGAATGGGCTTAAGCCACTGGTAAATACGGTGAAATAATGTCCATATACGTCTTATAATTTTGTCTTTCTTATTTAAATTTAGATATTGTACTTTGAATTGGCTAACTTGATTTTGAAATTACTAAATATTTTACTAATAATATACTTTTTTAATAATATATGTTAAATATTCCATATTATGGGAAGTTATCAGGTTCTGCAATAAACTCTGCTACAGAGTAAGGAGCCTTGATCAACAAATATTCTTTTGAATAAAGCCAGTTCTGGCAGTAAACGTTTGATCTCGTTGGGGAGCTTGTTTAAAAGTTTTACGCCAGCCTGCATCGGCAATCTCTCATAAATAAGTAGTCTATGGATATCTTGTCTAAAAGTAGAATTTGAGCGTGTATCGTGAGAATGTATATCTTGGCCCAGTACTAAATTACATTTTGAAACACAAAATAATATAGTTTCAAAAATGTATTGTGACGCTAATGTAAGAATTTTTAGATTTTTAAAATAATCTCCACACGATGTCCTTGACGTCAATTTGCAAATAACTCGAATTGCCGATTTTGGAGGATAAATGCTCTTAACAGTTTAGTTTCAGCACAGCTACCCCAAAATATAATTCCATAAGACAAATGAGAGTGTACCACTCCATAATAGACTACTTTAAGGGCATCTACGGAGCATAGATCTCTCATCTGTCTTAGTAGAAATATACCAGAAGACATCTTTCTACAGATATTGTCGATCTGGCTGTCCCAGCATAAGGTTTTATCAATATACAGCCCTAAAAACCTTGTGCTATCGACTTCATTAATTATATGTGTTCTCCTAATGAAACCAAGGCATTGTCGTTATAGTTCAAGCAATGCATAAATACGAGTACAATATAGATAGTCAACCGTTCTAAAATGAGTTATTTCATAACTAGATTTAGAAGAAAATGAACGTAAAAAATTATCTAGAAAATAGGCAAGTCAAATATGGGAGTTTCCAATTGAATGTTATAACAGACAAAGGTAATATTGTTTCGACTCCGAAGGATATTGATATGCTGAGATTAACCTTTGGTATAACGGACACGTCTTACGCAAATACAAGATATTCGTAATAACTTTAAATTTGATATTGATAAAATATGTTCTTTTGTCTCTGATACTGTACTTTATTTTACCGAAACCTACCCTATGGGTTTCAAGTGTGACGGACCTTACTGTATTTCTTGATTTTAACACTCGCGATACTCACAGATACACGTGGCCTTAATATGGTATTTGGTTCGCTATATGCTGATACGTCAAACCAAAGATTATGTTATGGTAGGTAGATTACGCATGGATGCCACATAGCTGAGGCAGGAAAATCAACATAGTTGCGGCAGCCCGAGCACAGATAGCGAAGAGTTGCAAGTAGAGCCACTGACGCACGCGCAAGTTTTGTTCGCCATCGAAAATTACACGATTTAGTCGCAATCGACATCGGACTAACTCTCTGTGGAACAGTCTGCCCTGGCTTGTAACAGTAACAAGGCTACATCTCACCCTCCACCAAAACATAGATCACACTCACCATTCCTCCAATCTAAGAGTGGTCGGTGTCTCGAGTCAAGAATCATGCGCGGTAAGAAATTAAAATACATCAGACTCGACTATCCAGTCTCCCCATTCAAAATGATGAGAAAGAAAAGAGGACCTCCATGAAAGAAGAGAATAGAGATGGAACGTCTAGAACGAAGAACGTCTGGTTAATCTTTGCCAAATCTCATACAGCAGACGGTTGTGGGTACATCCCTGCATTATTCAACCGCAGAGTTTTGGGCGACATTTGAATGTCTCTGCTTCGGCTAAGGTTATACAACTTACTTTAAGGATCTGTGATTCAAATGAAACTATTCGTTATCCTACTCCGTTGCTGTGAAGAATTCACAATTTCAAGAGGCGGCCGATAGAACCCAGGCGGCGTTTTAACAGGAGCAATCTTTTCAAACGGGGTTTCAAGTAGATAAATGCACTAAAATGGGAAAAGCTTTTCACTGGAACTATTGAACTATTAATGCTGCAGTATAAAAGCAAGATCGTAAAACTTGTAAATAAATGCAATATTTATCTCGCAATCTTGAGTTCTTTGTTCATACAAAAAAATTTAGTGTTAAATTCTAAATAAAAACTACTTTTTGACATTAAGTAAAAGTAATCAGGTTTTAGAGTTTATATGCAGCAGCCAACTGTCACGAGGATGTATTTATGAGTTTGACCCTGTCCCACAACTTATTTCATATCTTGAATGATCTGAAACCCATATGCCTACCCAAGTTGTAGCTTAACTAGGATTTTGTAATGACCCCCATTCCAGGACCATGAGACCCTTTCAGAGCCTGGTCTGATATGTCTAAACGATGGTGGCAGTTGATGCGGGTATCATCAGACGATCCCTGAGACTATCTGAGCCGCTTTAGACCTATATCATCCTCAAAACCTGACCTCCATGAAGCTGGATTACAGGACCACACCACAAGTCCCAGTCAATCCACTGGTAATGAGTTTTTGAAATAAATGTTTTAATTTGTGGAATATAAAATTTGATAGATGATAACAAACAGTCACTATCAAAGTATTTGTCTAATTTTAGAACACATTTTAAAACCTATGGCTTCTTCTGAAGTGAATGAATTTAATTGGTTGAATTGATATTGTTCACATTTGAACTAATCTTGGTGTAATTGTGATCTACAAAGTTTAGTTTTGGCGACGGAAGGAAAGGTTGATTAAATTTTTCATGAAACTGTATACGGTAGACTTTTATGCCATTTCTTTCAAAATGATGTTCTGGAAGGTGGTTCATCCATTTTTAGAACACTTGTTTTGGCTACACATTTTTAAAAATTAAAACAACTTTTAAATTATTAATTATATTGTGGTTTTAAACTGAAACCTTCGTTTTGGTTCGAAATATTGTATGTAATTCATAAAATTTGGTGATTAAACATGAAAAATATGCACTTAAAGTTATCAATAACTATAGGATAAAACAACAAACTTGCTTGTTCTAAATTAAGCTGATTTGAAAGACAAATTATTATTATTATTAAACCTGAACAAAAACACAGTTTCAGGTACATAAAGTCAATTGAAAAATCTACACTTTGGAAGTAAATACTATAAGTATACTGTATTTAATTTGAATTATACAAAATTTTGAATTAACAATAAGGAGCCTCCAGTAACAACACTGTAGGCATAAATCAAATATACCATTTTTCCAAGAACCACCAATAAATTCCTCTAAGCAATAAAAAAACTTTCGTACTTAGAAAGTTTTTTAATTCAGTTTTAAACATGTTGAAATTACATAATTTTGAACTTCAATTGGAAGTTTATTAAACAGCATGGCACCCGCCTGTGAAGGTAGCAGGGAATACCAATCTAGATCGGTGTTGGTATGTGGAAGGAGTTTGCGAATCATGTTTGCGAAATGAATTTCTCTGCCTTGGACCATATCTTAGACCACATTTAGAAAGACAATAAAATATTGTTTCATAAATGAACAGGGATGGTAAGGTATTAAGGGTTTCAAAGACATTTTTGCAGGAACCTCTGTTATCTAGACGACAAACTATTCTTATCGCAGACTTTTGCAAGATAAAAATTCTCAATATTTTACATTTGGAACAATTCCTCAAAAACCATACTCCATAAGGCATAAGAGAATGTACTAAACCATAATATGTAGTTTTTAAAATGTCAATCGTGTGTGATAACCGTCTTAAAAGAAATACACAGGAACTCATTTTCTTGTTCATCGGTGTAAAAATGGCAAGCAAGTGACCAAGTGTCAAGTGTCCTGTGTAGCACCGAGACGAGGTGAGGGTCACTCTTGATAGGTGTTGACCAGTCAGTGACCAGTGACACTTGTGACGTGTGACTCTGATTGGTAAACCGACAGCCGTTATCCAACCACAGTACGGTACCGAGTCGAACAGTTCACTGTCACCGCAGTGTTTGTCAACATCAACCACAACCAGTCTGTACCGGTTTCCTACTTAAACAAACCAAGTTTTAATATACACGCTTTTAGTAACATATAATATGATTTTTGAGACTTATAAAGCGAATTGAAGTGGGGCGAGAGTAGGAAGAGTTACCAAAATGGATTGCCAAAATGGAGTTACCAATGGAAAATTTAAAGAGTATCACACAAAGAACATGATGGTAGAAGAAATATTTTTTTGAATATTTGGAAAGTTGGACTGGGACTCATGGCGTGGTCCTGTAATCCAGCTGTATAGAGGTCAGGATTTCAGGATGATATAGGTCTAAAGCGGCTCAGATAGTCTCAGTGAGCATCCGATGATACCCGCATCAACTCCCGCCATCGTTTAGACATATCAGACCATCACCTACGTAGTTCGGATGTCACGTTAAGCCGTTGGTCCTTCTATTGTCATTGGGCTATTAATTAATGACCTATTCTAAGGAAGAGTTGGCCTTAGTTTGTAACAAGACTACACCTCATAACTACATAACTACCACTCATAACACTCATCCTTCACCCATATTTGCCTTAAAATACCCTCATGAGAGTGGTCGGCATCTCAAATAGTGAATTAGTGGACAGAAAGAAGTAGCTAAAAGGAGAGGAGTGACCTGGACTGTTTCCAAAAGAAAAGGAACTCATCCCGGAAGGGAGAAGCAAGTTTGAGCAGAAAGAAAAGGCAACTTCTCATGAAAGCGCTGGCATAAATACTTTGCATGGTCCGATTGGCTTCTACATGAATGATAATAGTCAAATAACAATTGTAGTAATATCATGTTTATAATTTGTACTGTTAAGGCTGATTACTGGCAAGAATTTAATTTCTTAATTACATGATCATCAAACCTGAAACCAGTGAAAGGTAAAGTTGCATCCTTCCATAGCTCCTACATTGTTCTTACCATGAAACCAGGTGCCTAGCTTTTCTAAAGTAAATAATGTCAATAGATGTGTAAATTTTGAACCTCTATGTTGGGCATGGAAAAAGGTTAGATGTACAAAGGGTCTCAAAAGTTATACACACTTTTCATAAATGTATACAAAGTAAATAGAAGGGATGGTACTAAAATGTACAGAAACATAGTATGATAGTTGGCCCCATAATATTGAAAACTGCATTGATTTGTATAAACAATGGTCACATCATGTATTTATTTTGTTTGGTTGAACACATGTTTGTTCATTGCGTCTTTCAATTCATTACTGGTGCCCATACTTTGGGGTAGGGGGATGACTTGCCCCCTGGCATCCGAGATAAATTATTTCAAATATTTCGTCACTACCAAGCAGAGATTTCATAGAAATGCTCTTTCATATAAATGTTACTAATGTAACTGGTATCTGGAAATGCAAGCAAATGTTTGTTTTGCACTCTCATTTAAATGGGAGGTGGTTGCTAGAGTGCAAGTTGGGGTGCCACTGTGTTTTGATATTTTGATTTTTAAGACCACTGACCACTCCTAGATGGTATTTTAAGATGAATATGGGATGAAAGGTGAGTGTGTTGAGTGTTTTTGATGGAAGATGAGGTGTAGAGTCTAGCTTGTCACAAACTAGGGTCGACTGTTCCCCACATTAAGTCATTAATTAATAGCCCAAAGACCAATGGAATGGACCAACAGCTTAGGGTGACTTCCGAACCACGGGGAGGGGCCATCGTGAAAAGTTATCACTGCGCCCAGGAATAGAACCCGGGCTGATTTGGTGCCTTGCAGGTACTGTACAACTGAGGTATGGCCACCAAATGAATGAATGGTTTTACAGGGTGAATTAAAAGGCCTTGTATTCAAACTGTATTAAAAGAAAGCATACAATTATAAGTAGCTAAATGTGAACTGAAACACACCAGCACTATTAGTTTGATCCTTCTGAACAAGTTTGGTCAAAATACGATAGCTTGTGTGCCTGCGGGAAGGATCAGTCTTGCCCAAAAACAAGGGATATTATGTCTGGAAGTTCATTTTAAAGGTAATTGAAAAGATCAGCTTTCCACTGTACATATTTATTAAATACACCATTCTTACAGATATAAATATAACATTTTTATATATATGCAACACCTTTAAACAATTATTTCTTAAGTGTTTGAAGCTAACACTGTTGTCCTAAGTACATGTTTACCTGTTTGAATTAGTTGGGAAGAGGCTGGTCCAAGAACAGACTGTGAGATTTCTTCCAGGTCCCTTTTGAATGTTTTTTTTAGATTTTGAAGGTTTCTTAAATGACTCTCAAATTACTCTAAAATTGAAGTGAAAGCCATTTTTTTATTTACTTTTACAAAATGTTTCCGGAACAATTTGTTCCTGAACTTCTTATTTGATGTCAGATTATTCTCTTGTCTGCAGATAGTGTGGTCAATCTTTTTTCTTGTTAAAACTTTCACACTTTCAGGCTTACCTAAAACAACATGGTGATCAGTACCTTTATCTGGTGGATTCTTGTGATTATATTAGAATGTTATAGTTTTAAGATCATCAAAAGTGAGCATTATTACTAAAAATACTTTACTTACCATGTAATCCAAAATTAATACTTTTAACACATAGTACTTTTGGGCTCTAGATGTTTTTTTCTGTATTACAAACATTTTCAGGGGTGGCCATTGACTAAGAATGATTTTATTACCATTTTACTTCAGGTAAACCCAATTACAGTAAAGGGTAAAACTAAACACAATCTTATTATATTCAAATCATCTAATTTCTTAACAAATTTATCTAAGAAAACATCTAGCTGAAATTTTTATAAATTATCCTACATAATAGCTTAAAGAAACACAATGAAATGTTTGTGTATGTACTTCCCAAAAATACCCCCGGATGTGCTCCCCTCTCAACTTGACCGTGAAAAACAAATTTCAACATTATTTACAATAATATTACCACTATCAGCAATATTATCCATTGACCATTGTTTGAAGTTTGTTGTTGGCGATGGGAGGACTGCAAAAGTTGAACTTAGTATTGTGCTGAATTCTTGCTCAGCAATATTATCTAGCATAGCGGGTGGAGAGTGACTTGAACTTATGTTTGTAAGAGGGTCTTGGATGTCCTAAGCTACTTGGCTTTTTGCAAAGTACCAAAGTCTGAAGGATAATGGTTATGTGCCAGGGTAAACGCTTACAAACTAAGAGCAAGGCGAATTACCATGGTCTCCTGGTACAAAGTGATTTTTTGACAACTCCAGGGGAAAAATTACTATGGGTCTTATTATTATTTTCAGGACTACAGTACATTACTAAAAACCTGGACCTGCCAAGAAAGCCTACAAGCTTAAGAAGACAAGAGACAAAAATTCTTTATTTTATAATTGTTAAGATTGAAAGTTATACAAACAGTTTATTTCTTCAGTTTAAACAGTTTAAAGTTCATCGCCCATCCAGGAGAAGAATTCCACTATGCTGTAGAATGGCCTTTCCACCAACCAGAGCTTCAGTTTACACTTCAGCAGCTTAGAGCCTTCAGGTCATTAGGGAGAGCGTTAATAGACTTTGCACCGGCGTCGAAACATAGTTTCTCATCACAAGTTCAACTGTGATGCACTTGTAGATTGAAGTTGATGGAGTGTCTCGTTTGGTAACAATACATGTCGAGGTGTCTCTAACTTTCAGGCTAACCTTTAAATTGCTCTGAAGTTAAAATTGTCAGCAACTTTGCCTGGAAATATTTCAATTTTTGTATTCAATGGCAACAAAAGTAGAAAAAGTTACATCAGACTCTTTCCCAGTGGTTTTAAATCCAAGATAAGATGAAAAGTGCCAAATTAACTCGATAACTGTTTAAGTGACGACCACGTTGAAAAAAGATCAGCTACAAACAACAAACTGATCACATCCATAAATCTCAAGACTAATATATTGTTTATTTGCATTATGCTTTTTTCATTATAGAAATACATTTGCCTTCCTGGCACACTTCTCAAACCAAAGATTTCTAGCTTCCTACAAAAAACTGTATGATCTCACCCACTTGCTAATAAAACGTATACATTTCAAAAATAAGGAATCAACTCGATCGAAGAAAGAAACCAGAAGTAGCTGAATAGACTCAAAGTGTGTTAGAAATTCTCAGTAAGTGAACGCGGCTGGGAAAAGCGGGGTAGTAGCGAATCTGTTATTTAGATCGAACTGAATAATGTGGCGCAAGTATATAAGCGGTGCCGGGCAGGCAGGGGGCACAGTCGAGGTCTGCAAGAGCTCAAGATCTGTCTCACTTACACGCTCACACCACTCTTATCAACATGGAGTCACTCTTTATCTTGAGTTCCACTACTTATGTGCTGTTTGCTGTGTTAGTGACTGTCTTGATCACCTGCTTGGTGGATCTGTTACGACAGAGGAAGGTCGTGGCCGCAGCTGAGGCCAAGGATGGTCTCAAGGAACTACCCGGACCGTGGTCGTGGCCTGTCATCGGCTCACTTCATCTTCTCGGAGGATACGAAGTACCGTACCAAGCTTTCACTCCTCTCGCTCAACGCTTCGGCAAGATCTTCCGCCTGGACCTCGGCTCTCAACCCTGCGTCGTTGTCAACGGACTCGACAACATCCGCGAGGTCCTCATGACCAAGGGCACTCACTTCGACAGCAGGCCAAACTTTAGAAGATACCACCAGCTCTTCTCTGGAGATAAGGAGAACTGTAAGTGTTATCTAATTTCTAAATCTCTGTAATTTAAAGTCTGTGGTTTTATAATTAACTAAGATTGTCAAACATTGCAACAATTATAAATTATACCTAGGGAAAAGCTCATTGTATCAAATTACAGATTTTATGAAAGAAATAATTTATTTTACTATAAAAGAAAATGAAATATTTTTACAATATAACTGTATACACATTAAATTTATTTAAAAATCTGAATAATAGTTTTTTGGTTGAAAATTTATTTTGTAATATTTTTAATAAATGAATTTACTATAGTGATTTTTTCTAAATTCTACTAGAAAATAAAAGTGTTTATCCAAGTGTAGAAAATATTAAGTTTGAATAGTCTTGTTTTATTTTACAAATCCTCAAATATAAATTAATTACAGTTATGCTTACAGAAAAATTTATTTACAAATTCATGTTTTTCATTAGTTGATTTTTCTCATCAAAAGTTTTTGTAAATCTCAATCAACTGATCACATTAGTACACTTAGAATCAAATTAAGATTTTTAGGGCTGTGTTTTTTTAAATTTTATCTACTGTAGTGAAAGTTTACGAGACTAATGAAACATTCTCTTTCAGCTTTGGCATTCTGTGACTGGTCAGACATGCAGAAAGTGCGGCGAGACATGCTGCGGACTCATACTTTCCCGAGAGCTTTCACTTCCCGCTTCCTCCATCTGGACTCCATCATCAACCGGGAGCTGAACGAGATGAAGGATCAGCTGTCAGCAGATCCTACCGCCATCAAGCCTCTCCTGTTGCCAGCCTGTGCCAACATGTTCACGTCCTACTTCTGCAGCAAGCGCTTCGAGTCAGACGACGCTTCCTTCCTCAAGATGGTCCGGAACTTTGACGAAGTATTCCACGAAGTCAACCAAGGATACGCCGCCGACTTCCTCCCTTGGCTGCTACCGCTGCACAAAAACCTCCTCGCCCAGATGTCCGAGTGGAGTCACGAGATCCGAGCATTTGTCGTGTCTTCCATCATCGGAAACAGAGTAGACACCTGGACGGAGGGTCAAGAGCAAGCGGACTACGTGGATGCACTCATCGACCACATCCGCAGTGAGGACTCCGCCGCGATGACTTGGGAGACAGCTCTGTTCGCCCTGGAGGACATCATCGGCGGACACTCTGCGGTGGGGAACTTCATCGTGAAGGTGCTGGGATTCGTGGCTACTCGTCCCGAGGTGCAGAGGAAGGTGCAAGCGGAAGTAGACGCTGTGACACTGGGTAGCCGAGATGTGACTCTCGCAGACAGATCCATCATGCCTTACACAGAAGCTGTGGTGATGGAAGTCATTCGACTCATCGCTTCACCCATCGTACCCCACGTGGCCAACCAGGATAGCTCTGTTGCAGGTAAGATTATCCTCATGTGTTGTTAAAAATGTAGATAAATGATTAGCTATTATAATTTTAAAACTGTTTAGGCATTTTCAACGCCAATGGTTTTTCTAAGACACTAGAGCAACGGTAAACAAATATAATCATTATCTTTAGTGGTCTTTAAATAGATCTATGATTTTTAGTACCTGAAGTGGTCAAGTTCAAATCATTGCTTACCTCAGTGCTTGTTCAAAATTAAAAAAATCACCTTGATGGATTTAAAAATTTGAAACTTTATTCAAACAATTTAACATTGACTAAGTCTTAAAACTTATTGAATAACAGTGCACGACTAACCAATATGTTTCCTTTGTTCAGGGTTCCGAGTGAAGAAAGACACTCTGGTGTTCCTCAATAACTACGAGTTGAGCATGAGCCCCGAGCTGTGGTCAGAGCCCGAGGCGTTCTGTCCTGAGCGCTTCCTCTCCCTGAGGGGCTTGATCAAGCCTGAGCACTTCCTACCCTTTGGCGGCCGGCGCTCCTGCATGGGCTACAAACTCGTCCAGATGATCTCTTTCTCTACCCTCGCCTCTCTGCTGCAGACTTTCCACATCTCTCCCGTCAGCGGGCACAGCTACAAAGTTCCTATCGGCAACCTCGCTCTGCCCTTCGACACGTTCAGCTTCCACTTCCTCAGGCGGTAAATCTCACATTCCACTCAGCTCATTCCAAAAGTCTGCTAAAGTTCGTCACTATGCCAATTTGTCTTTCATTAAGGTGTTATTTTGAAATGTCTGTTTAAATTTGTGATAAATTTAAGGTTAGAAAACGTACGATACTAATCTTTATTGTAGTAAACTAAATACTTTTAAAATGTTGTCAAGTAGGTCTTATAGTTTGATTTATACTTATACTAAAATTTATTTACACACACACTGTAATGGTAAAATATAATGAAAATGTTGTCATTTATTTATTGTTTATTAAAGTTTTTATTTTTGTGTGTGTTAACAATTTGTCTGAAAGTACGGTACTTGTTCCTTAGTTTGCGTGAGAAAGAACTTTTATAGCATAGACTCGATTTTAATTTGTGATAACTTAGTGCCATTAATATATAAAGTTTATAATGTTTCTTAGAAAAACTTATTATAAAAGCTTTATTTACCAAACCAAAGACTGATATTTTTAAAAGAAATGATGTATTTATAAGAATGTATGTGTCTTAGTGTAATACTAATGTAAATGTTTAGTATAATCTTCGTTTAATATCAGATAAACGATCATATAGCTACAAAATGTATTTATACTTATTTATTTGTTAAATAAAGATGAGTTATTATTTTACCTGAAATCTGTTATTCTTTAACCTTTCACCTTGGTTTATTAATGTTTTGTAAATTGAGAAAATGCCCAATAACGACCACAAATTTAGTAGACTACTTAATAAAATAAGATTTTAATAAAAATTCAAGGACTAAAGAAACATTTTTTATCCCAACTAGATTTTTGTAATACCCATTTAAAGATTACAAGAAATTATAGGTTTAAACATACTATTTTTAAGACAAATTTTTCTTGAAATCCTCTGAGGGAAACATTACAACCCTAAAACATAATCCCATGCAGTATTTTTAAGAACAATTTCTCATAAAGCTTCATGTGAAAAGTAGCATTTCAAACTTGATTTTCTGTAATATTTAAACAGCTATTACAAAAAACGAGTTGAGATGAAAAACTTGTCTTTGCGTTGTTGAATTTGTATTAAAATTCCCTTTCTTTTGTGGTGCCACAAGGGAGGGGGCTTGTATTTAAAAAAATTGGGGGGAGTCCTGCACCCCCGGTTTTTTGGTGGGGGTAAAGGACTCAAAGTATGTCAAAACATCGGGGACATTTAAAACTCACACTGTATGTGAACGTAAGAGAACGTACTATACCTATATAAATAAAATAAGACTTTTGTCTGTACATTGCAATAAATCCATCGGTTTTTGGTTTTTTTTTTAATACTATGCAAAGACTGAAACTGGCATCAAAAAAATTCCTGTCTGTACAATGTTTGTCTTACTTTAACGTATTTAATGAATATTAGACCGCTTAAAACTCAAAATCGGCAGAAGCTAAGTAAGACCTTTCCCACAGGTTGTAGCTATTTTATTTCGTATACGGTAAAATTATTACTTAGTTTAAGCTGATTATTACTAAAAACATTTGAATGGAACAATGTTTGGACCGAACCGAGACTTGGACTCGGGTCTCTCGCTTGTTGGGCGGGCGATTATGCTGACAATTACACCATCCGGCCCAACTATTTACGCCTTCAAATTTACAGTTCTTAAATCTGAATGTTTATCTGAAACATGTGATTGTAAATAGCGACTTTTGTAGGAAGCGAAAAACTTGAAACCGCACCTTTCAACGACGTGTCTCTCTCTTTGGCGGGAGAAATGAATAGCTCTAATTCCTGTAGAAATTTGATTTTATTTAACTTAACAGCCCTACAGACTTTGAAGTAAACATGTTTAAAATATTGTGTCCAAAAATTCTTTTTCATTTAATATAGTTATTTGCAATATGCTTCCCCAATACCGAACAATAATGTAATACCGTGTAACAAATAGAACCAAACAAGCTTACGAAAAATTCTTTTTTGGAATAAACCACTGAATAATATTTTATCATTCACTTAAGTGTATTAAGTGGTTTATAACCACTTAACTTAAAATTCAAAAAACAATTTTTTAAATTTTGGAACTATTAAAAAAATATTCACATGATCACCGTCCATTGTCAGTAATCCGTAGAGCTAAGCAAGTTATCACAATTTCAGTTTTACTTATTTACTCAACCTTTATATGTTATCAAGACAATCTGCACAACATTGCATTGACGTCAAGACAACAGTTCCAGCTGTCGCTCTCGCACATCTCACAGCATACCGTATTCAGAGTTGTATACATTTATTGTTGACAAGCATAAAACCCACCATGTTGAAATATTGTAATGTATAATGATTTTAAACGGTTTTCATACCAAATACTAACAACTTCCTAGTTATAAATTGTGGCGTTGAAGAACAACTCTGTTGAAGATCTCATATTGAACAATTATTATTTAACCGAACAGCCCTTACTTAATTATTTCATCCTGACCATCAGTTATGACCTTGAATACACTCTGAAAAGACTATCCTATTTAAAAGTTTGAATTATCTGTTTTCAATGCAAGAATGACCAAAAAGTCATATTTCCCACTAATGAAGAGCTTCCTAAACCGGTAGCACATTGGGTTTAAGTTTTTATTTCAGGTTTCTTTTTTTGTATAATGCAAATTCTGAGTGATTTCAGAACAAATTTAGTGTGTCCAGACTCAAATTTTTTGAAAAGTGTGTATTTTACAATTTAAACCTCAATAAAAAGGCGAAAAGTGTTTCTTTGGTATTTATTTTCTTGGTAAAATTATTGAAGGTGGCCAGGTAGGAAGGGGAGGGTATGACTTCTTTGACCGGGCACCGTGGGCTCTGCCTTGCCTAAACCTCAATTTTTGAACTACGGTAGTTAGTTATTATAGAGACTAAACTCATATACAGGGTTGGTCAATAATACGTAGCAAGTTGTAAAGCTGATGGATATGTGACAACAATGTAGGCTTCAGATAAATAAACTCAAATGATTATAAAGTGTTTAAACCTTTTTACCATTAGTAATTATTGCTATACAAGATTTATCTAATAACTATACAAATCCTGCTGGTATTAATGAGACCTATCCTTACGCGTGTCCCAAAAAAATCTTTATCTCTTAAAATTTGGTTTTGGTGAATGAATTTAAAAATGACAAACTGTTCGAGTTACAAAACATTCGAACCTATACAATTCGGACCAAATACACCAGCGCTTAATTGTGCGGGGCATCCTAAACCTAACTTGTAACTGATAACTACCGTTATCAGAGACGTTCGCGGGCTCGGCGATTCATAGAACACACATACTGAAAGCGAGATTGTTAGTAAGCCAACATATACACTCACCAATTACACTCATTCTGTACACATATACACTCATTCTGTACTTACATCTAAATGTTACTAATGTTTAACAATTTAGTTTTTTATTCCCCGATTAATTATTTGGTTATTTGTGCGTTTAAATTGAACCTTGAATTTCAGTAATGTTGGACCTAGAAAACCGTGAAACACTCGTGAATTTTATTTTTGGAAAAGAGTGGGAACCCTGTCCTGATTTCAAAACATTGTTTACTTTTACAGGGTTGTCAGTGACCGGGAAAATTGGGAATTCTGATGAATTTCGCCTCAATTTTTCGGATAACATTCAGATTTAAGTACTTGTCTAAATTTGAAGGCATAAATAGTTGAGCCGGATGGTGTAGTGGTCAGCATAACCGCCCGGCAAGTGGGAGACCTGAGTTCAAGTCACGGTTCGGTCTTAAAATTTTTGTCTTTAAATTTGTTTAATAATAAATTAGCTTTTTAGTGTTTAACTGTTTATACAAATTAAGATCTATGTAATGATTTACTGCTATTATACCATGGCAAAAATTTACATAAATATAAAATTTTGCCATATGGGGTTGAGAAGCAAATAACTGCAAACCGCACCTCTCTATGATGTGTCCTTCTCTTCGGCGAGAGAAATGAATAGCTCTATTTTCTATGGAAATTCGCTAATTAAACCAAGTTATAAAAATTAAGTACAAAATAAAATGAATAATTATTACAGAGTAGTATTTCTACTCTTTACTATAAGATATCCCTAGGTTTGAGGTTGACTGCGGGGTTGGGACCGCTATGAGAAGACAGTAAACACCTCTCATACCGCATTACATCCAGAGCAGGTTGACACAATCACTCACACCTGGGTGTCATAGTGCCGATCTGCCCTGGATGCCCTCTGCAATCAACTGCACGGGATCTAACGCGTTTACCGGAACTATTTACCAATCAACTTTGTAAACAATCTAAATTTTGATAGAATTTGAATAAGTTATGATAAATTTTGGTTAACTGTGATACATTAAAGCGGTTACATGCACAACTCAACGTAATAAACATTCAAGAAGCACGACAGCCTTCATTGTAAACTCTTACACATTTGTAGAAAATACTATACATTTCATGATTTGAATTTTACATACGCCCACTTGAAAAATTGGATATATGTATAGCTTCTATTTAAGTATTGATTGGTAGGCTTTGTAACTACGCAAGATTTCAATTTGTTCATTTAACCATTAGATTAAGGTTACTTGAACAATTTGTACTTAACTTACCTACTTCTAGTATCTAAAAGGTTGCAATATAAATTTTAGTATAAATTGAATAATTAATAGCCAAGTACTGCAGGCGAGGCTATTCAAATATGTTTTAAATGGTCTATTACTTTAAACCATTACTTACAAAACTATCCTATAAATAACATTTAAAAATTCAAATTGACGTTATTACCTTTGACGAGCTTAACGGTGTCTTCTTCCTCAACTAGGATGTCCACGTTGTTTTTTAACCGTTTCATAACAATTTCAACAACAGCACTAAAGCAACATTTAAACTTGTTCAACTGGATCATATTACCGCAAAACAATATATTGAAAACATGATAAACGACTGCAAGAAATCACTTATACTGGAGAAATAATGTTAGTATGACAAGAAAAACATGCAAAACACAAACATGCAATAAAAAAACCCTGCCAATCGTATGCATTGACTCTGGTTGGAGAAAATTGGCGCTAGTGTTTGCAAAAATATTGAATTTACAGTAATATTTTTACCATACCCCCATTGAGAGAAATTTCGACCTTTGTTAAAATTTGTCTAAAACCCGTGAGGGTAGTTTCAGGTACAGTTGTGTATACGACTGACAGGATACGAGCATCACTCTCTTGTGTTCAGATTTGCTAGTGAAAGTGTAATATACAAACATGCAGTTCCCACCTTTGGTTGGCTTCAGCTGAAAGTGTACAAGTGTGATCTGATTTGTTCATTATGTCATGATTAATATTTACGTTGATAATACTCTTACTAAAGTGCTAGTGTTAGACATTACTTTACTGAGATAAAAATGACCTGTGGCGATAACATAATCAAGAAGAATTAATAATGGAAGAATATTAAATTCATGAACAACAGAACTTGATGACTTGCTGAACAACAGAGCTGATTTGCTTTTAACAAAAAAAGTTATAAGCCAACTTTTTTTAATTAAAAATAATTATAGGAAACTACAAAAATGGAAAATACACAGCAAGCGCTGGTTTAGAAATCATTGAAATTGCTACATTTGGTACCTGTGAAATCCAACCAGATCAACAGTGCTTCTGCAATTAAAGAAGATGGTTTTGACATTCAAGTACATCAGGGGACTTGAAATGAGCTAGAATAGTTTATAAGAATGAATTTATCAACCCTCATGAAAGGCTTTGTGGCTCGGCAATTTGAATTTGTGGATGAGCTAAGAAAGATTTTGAAAGACACCCCCGGTATCTAACAGAGAAAAGAATCCAGATCACACTTGTTTTGACATACAAAACTTTCAACATGACACATTCGGTAAACAAACAAATAATATATTCACATGTTTCGTCGATTAATATATATAGCTTAAACTAAACCTTATCTAAATGTCTAAAACTAGAAAAATGAACATGCAAAATCGAATTGAGAAACACGTCAGAAGATACTCTTTGTTGAATGAACAAGCAACTTGCAACTGTCTTCTTTCTTCGTGAAGAATAATTATCATACGCATAAAACATGTGGTCTGAACACAAGAGAGTCTACAAGACACATCACACCATGCACTACACTACTCTGGAAGATCTCCGAGGCATCTGGAAGTTCCTGCAGCCTACCCTGGAAACTGTCCTACTCATGTCAAGTTTTCAAACTAATTTTGTTTAAAAATATTGTGTTACAATAAAAATTGTGATGATAAATTGTGTTCTTGAAGACCTACCCTGAAAACCCTATACTATAATAATTGCTCATTTATTCTAATATTCCTACAGTTTTCATATGAAATATACGTATAATATATTTGATTCTGATGATAAATTGTGTTCTTGAAGACCTACTCTGAAAACCCTAACCTATACTGATCGCTCATTTATTCTAATATTCCTACAGTTTTCATACGAAATATACGTATAATATATTTGATTCTGATGATAAATTGTGTTCTTGAAGACCTACTCTGAAAACCCTATCCTATACTGATTGATTATTTATTCCAACAACAGTTGTCATACTAAATACGTATAATATATTTAATTCTGATGATAAATTGTGTTCTTGAAGACCTACTCTGCTACTGATCGCTCATTTATTCTAATATTCCTAGTTTTCATACGTATAATATATTTGATTCTGATGATAAATTGTGTTCTTGAAGACCTACTCTGAAAACCCTATCCTATACTGATTGATTATTTATTCCTACAGTTGTCATACTAAATACGTATAATATATTTAATTCTGATGATAAATTGTGTTCTTGAAGACCTACTCTGAAAACCCTATCCTATACTGATTGCTCATTTATTCTAACAGTCCTACAGTTGTCATACTAAATACGTATAATATATTTAATTCTGATGATAAATTGTGTTCTTGAAGACCTACTCTGAAAACCCTATCCTATACTGATTGCTCATTTATTCTAACAGTCCTACAGTTGTCATACTAAATACATTATAAAATATTTAATTCTGATGATAAATTGTGTTCTTGAAGACCTACTCTGAAAACCCTATCCTATACTGATTGATTATTTATTCCAACAGCCCTACAGTTGTCATACTAAATACATTATAATATATTTAATTCTGATGATAAATTGTGTTCTTGAAGACCTACTCTGAAAACCCTATCCTATACTGATTGCTCATTTATTCTAACAGTCCTGCAGTTTTCATACGATAGCTTTTTAACAATTGCATCTAATGCTCTACCAGTTTTTAAAGGAGTTGTTTAAGGAGTTCCAGAGGCATTTCAAGATGGGAATAATTTCATAGAACTAAGAATTAACTGTGAAAATTGGTCCAAATCTAGACCGTGTAAAGAATAGCTGCCAAAACAGTCTCTCACGTCAAAGCCACAGACTTGTGAGGGCCAATAGTCTGTAAGACACTATGTATAGTAATTAACAAAAATTCTTTTACTTTCCAAAAATATTTCAAATTGGAATTAGATAAGCATATTTTTTAACTGAAAATTATAAGTTTTGAATGATATTATAGCGTAAAGTTAACCCTTTCATACTTAATTATCAAACAATATATGATTTAGATAAGCCCCTCACTTCTTTGGCACAAATTATGCACATGCAAATAATCATAGCAGTTACGTTAAATGCAAAACTCAAAACAATTTAAAACTAAGTTTATAAATCAAAGCTAAAAGAAACCTAAAGCCGTGCAGTCCTAATTTTCAAAACTTTTGCAGGATAACCTCCCTCTTCCCCCTCCTATTTTGCTTGAATGATGTTTGAAATAAATATGCGTGAAATATGAATTTCACACCGCATGAATTTTAAGCTGCCTAAAGGTTACAATGAAATTACTCCAAGCATTGTATGTACATGGAGAATACAGTGTGTCAAGCAATTTTTTGCAATTGATTTTCTTAACACCGAACAATGAATTGATACCCTGTAACAAACAAATGGAATGAACCATTCATTGTCTTAAGAGTTACTTTTTAAACTTGTTTGGAATATTTAAATTAAAATACATCATACCGTCCAATACAACATTTTAAAAGGTTTTAATTTTCTTATTTAAGAACAAACCATGATTACAACTTTAGCATGTTACATACATCAAAATTAACTATATTTCTAAAGTTTTCTTAAGTTAAATTCTTATATATTTATAATTCAAAGGTAAAAAAAGATTGTGGCGACAGGTAGGTTCCGTCAGGTTGAGCAAATAATTAAGCTAGTGAATAACAAATGTTTAATTTTAAGAGATAACTACTTAACTCACATGATCACTGTCCTTTGTCAGTGATCCAGAAAGCTAAGCAAGTTGATATAATGTAATATAAGTTTTATTTATTCACTCAACTTTTATGTGTTATCAAGACAATCTGGCCAGCATTGCTTTGATAACACGATAACAGTTCCAGCTGTCGCTCTCGCACATCTCACAGAACATTCAGGGTTATTTACATATTATTAATCGATATAAAATTTGAAAACAATACAAGGTTTTAAATTAATCCATAAACTGAAAATTTCGTATTCTAACAAATAAAAAGTTGACTATACAACTTAAATAGTTTTGTTGTCGAGTGAATAGCAATTTATTAACTAACTCTACCGTAAAAAAATATGGCACCGGGTGTGACTAACACAGATTAGACTAAACAAGTTAACTATTTGTAAGACTTAATTTTCAATTTATTTATTCGTTCAACGCTACCCAAAAGTTAATTTTCGGCAATAACCGCCTTCTGCAAGGACAATCTTTTAAAATTGGAACGAATTTAGATGAGTCTTGAAGGTTAACTCAGCCAAGGAAGGGAGGGTGGTGAGGTTCTCTAGCTTCTAGAAAATATTAATATTTTACTGTAAAAATATTTCTTAGCCTGGTTTCAATGCAAGTATGACCAAAAAATCATATTTTCCACTAATGAAGAATTTCCTAAACCGATAGCACTTTGGGTTTAAGTACCTATTTATTTCATGTTTGTTTTTTCTGTGTAACACAAATTCTCAGTTATTTCATGAACAAATTTTAGTGTATCCAGACTCAAATTATAGCAAAGTGTTATTTTACTATTTAAACCTTAATAAAAATGCGAATTTGCTTAAAAGTGTGAATTTTATTATTCATAGATGGCCGGGGAGGGAGGGGCATAACTTCTGTTGACCGGGCACCTTAAGCCCTGCCTTGCCTAAACCTCTTACTAGTTAATTATTATAGAGACTAAACTAATATACAGGGTTGGGCAGTAATGTAGCAAGTTGTAAAGAACTGATGGATATGTGACTTCAATGTAGGCTTCAGATGAATAAACTCAAATAGTTATAAAGTTTTCAGACCTTTTTACCGTGAGTTACTGCTATACAAGATTTAAGTAATAATTAACTATACAAATCCTGCCGGTATCAATGAACTGAGACCTATCCGTGACGTGTTCCAAAAAATCCCAACCTCTAAAAATTAAATTTGGTGAAAGGCTTTAAAGATTTACAAACTGTTCTAGTTACAAAACATTCGAACCTATACAATTTTGACCTAATACACCAGCACATAATTGTGCAGGCAACCTAAACCTAACTTGTAACTGATAACTGCCGTAGAGACGTTCGCTGGCTCGGCGATTTGTAGAACACATATACTGAAAGTGAGATTGTTAGTAAGCTAACATAAACACTCACCAATACAGCTACATACTCGTACACACCGACACCCCAGATGTACCACGGCAGCAGATGTCCATCGGCAGCACACACGAAACGCCACTATCACTGACCACGACACGAATCACACTGAGCTTATCACTAGATTCCGATGAATCATTAAAAATCGATTTTCCAATATGGCGGACTACCGACCTATTTTTTGCCAAAGGCAGAGCTCGCACTATATGATATTATATGAAATCGCACTATATGATATTAAAACACCAAATGACGTCGCTATCCTAGAATAGTGCAAAAGAACTATTTTTCTTATAAATTTTGGAAATTTAACAAATAAATCATAGACGAAAACGCGAGGTTAATAATATTTAGCCGACCGGTTCACTTTGCTAATGTTGCTATGCGAAGAAGAACAAACAGCTGATCGGGAAAATTGGAAATGAACTAGCCAACAAATTATACCAACTGATTTGATTCTTTAACTTTTACGTTATAGTACTTTATAAATAGGATTGTTAATAACTGTCTTGTTGACTTTCGGTTTTGGCATAAATCTTATTTAATTATGATTTATGCCCATAAACAAATAGGGGCATATCTGATAGCAAAAAGGTTGACGATAGTTTACAAACGTAATTAAAACTAACCACAATTGTTTATGAACTGGCTACGTATGTGCCTGCATAACAATGATTCAATCTCCTATACATATAATTATGTATTATTGTTGAAAAAATCGCTTAGTTCTTAATGTAATTGGTTTATAATGTGTGTCATTAATTTAATCTAAGTTCCAATGCAATCCTTATGGGAACATTTCTGAAGTGTTTGTATTAAAAAGGTTCATAAATATAACAGCTTTTGTAAACAAGAATACTTCGGTTGGTCGTGTTTATTGTTTGTCGAGTTTGATTTAGTATTGTAAGCAATCCTCTCCAATAAATCTGGAGGGGGGGGGGGTGCAGGGCCTTTACGTCACGAGAACTACGTCACTCTACACTCTCCATAAGTATGCATGCACAGAGATAACGTTATGGTAAGTAGATTGCGTATAGATGCTGAATGGCTGAAGCAGGAAAATCAACATATTTTGGCAGCCCAAGCACATATGGTGCTACCGTCCCTCGAATTTTCTCTCCCCTCAGCCCCACATGATCGAGTTTATCCGATGTCGATTAATTAAATGTGTGTGTTGCATGTGCGTCAGTGGCTCTACTTGAGACTCTTTAAAGAATTTCCTCGCAGCGCTATCTGTGCTTGGGCTGCCCAACTATGTTAATTTTCCTGCCTCAGCCATTCGACATTTATGTGTAATCTACTTACCGTAATGTTACCTTTGACTCGCGCTGATTACTAAGGCATTAGCGTTGTTCATCTACCTAATATAACATAATAAATCTTGCTCAACGACAAATCTTTTTCAATCGAAATACAAACCCTTAACAAGTTGTGATATTTACTGTAATAGTACAAGAGGCAGAGAAACCTACCGAGCTGGGAGATACAGGACGTTAGTTTAAGAATGTTTGCCTTCTCAGGTTGGAATTTGTTAAAACATTGTCGACCTCCTCCCCTTCAGATCCACCGGGGAACACTTTTAACCAAGACTACAACTGCATAAAGCAAATTCCGTTAAGAGGGAGATACATCATAGAATAAGTATAACAGTAATACTTATTATATGGATACATTCAGTTTAATGATACGAGAGGCAGGGAAAACTGCCGAGCTGGGAGACAACGAGTGTGTTTTAAGAACGTTTGCCTTCTCAGGTAAAGGTTTACTACACAATTCTCGTTCCCCTAGATCCACCAAACCGTGGCCCATGGTACCGTAGCGGCCTACCACGCCGTCCGCGAGTATTAGTTTGATAACACGCAATACGCAACCACAAAACATCTTCCACGAAATAACAATTTAAACTCGTCCCAGCTGTTGAGCCGAGAGTGCTATAATATGTTGTGGAATGCAGATTCCACTGACATTCCTGTGGAGGTTCACCCGGGAGACCGTGAGAACTTTGCAACATCACACGACATGAATATATTACACTTTCTATTCTAGGCTGTAGGTCTACGGTATTAACTAACAAAATGGGAATTGTTTGCGGAACTCCTTGGGCGAACTAAATGTTTTAAAGATTATGTTATGGTAGGTAGATTGCGCACAGAACTGATGTCACATGGCTGAGACAGGAAAGTCAACATAGTTCAGCAGCCCGAGCACAGGTAGCGCTGGGAGGGAAAAGTTAGGAACCTCTAAACAGGCTAGCCTTAGAGGCCCTAAATTTTCTTGGGTAATGTACTTTAAAGATATATGAGTAATATTATGTTTGATCATTCTTTGGATTTGTCTTTAGGATACCTTTGTGGAAAATATTTAAATATTCACACTTTCGCATAGTTAATTTATAAAATATGATTCCTTTTTTGTTCAGAGTATCGTTAACTCTCTAAAAGTCTTTTCCATTTTCTTTCTATAAGAATTCCCTTTTGAGCTGTATGGACCCAGCGCCCCCAAAAACGCCGCCCTCCTTGCGCCCCTGGGCGGCCACCCGGGTTGCCGGGTCCTCGAGCCGCCTCTGAGATCCAGCACAAGTTGAATTCCAATTAATCCGAACAACTGGTTTAATATAGGTTGCTTGATAGATGACATTTCCATTTTAACTTTCAATGTCCTTTATCTCTTTTAATCAATGCCATTGAGTTGGAAGTTAACAATGCCTGTTATATTCAAATAGAAACCAAGACACTTTATAGATTAGTTTGTTAATAGATTTTCTCCATCAATTCAATTCAAAATATCTTTATTTCAGTAAACATATAAATACAATGCAGTACATTTTTTAACTATAACTAACCCTCTAATTACAAAAGCGTAAAAAAAGGTTAATTCTGGTTTCATGCAATAACATCTTCAAAATTAGGGTTGTGCGAGTAACCAGGTTTGACACAAGTTCAAATACTTTAAAATTTAAGTTGAAACTTTCCAATTAGTAAATTTTCAGCAATTTAATCGGCTCATCAAGTTGTAGAGTGTGAATGTTTATAGTTGAACAGTGTTTCTTATGTTTAAGTGGTTTACTTAGTAGGGAGATATCAAACTAGAACATCTCAACCCTCCCAGGGTGAAATTCCTGTGATAGCGTTCAAAGCTTCTGTACATGATTAATTGATAACCAATGGATTGGGCCAACAGCTTGACGTACAGCTCCACTTCCATCCATTGGTTGTTGGGGTATTATTAATTAATGACCAAATCTGAGAAACAGTCGGCCCTAGTTCAGTAGTTTGTAACAATACTACACCTCATCACACATCAAAACCATCCCATATTCACCTTAAAATACCCTCAAGAGTGGTCAGTGTTTCAAGTCAAAGCCAAGTATCTATATTCTAACCAGAGATGAAAATACAAAAATATATTTTTAAGAAATTCCACAACTGTAACTAATGGATATTTTAAAATGTTTGTTTGTCAGCTGAAAAAAATTATTTTACACCTAAAGATATAAGAAAAATAACATATTATTTTAATCATACCAAATGTGTAAAGCCTATAAAACTGTATATTATACTGGTGTTGAAAGTACAGCTGCCTAATTTAGTAATCCACGTTAACTTTGACTAAGATTTTAATCTTGAGAAATATATTCTTCAATTCTACGATCATTCAGCTACTGGATGATAGTACAAGAAAAGCATTTCCACATTCTGATCCATAGACGGGCTCAGCCGACATTCATGCAGCCTACTTTTGCACCACTTGGATATTTATGAGAGTCAATCTTAACCTCATATTCAAACCATGAATGCACTTTTTAACTTAGTCCAATTCTCGGTTATTAAAAGTTTTAAACACCGCTCAATAGATTTCATGTTACAACAAATAGTAAAACCTAATGTACCTAATTTAAAAAATTAAGACATATTGGGTATTTTTAGTAAGAAATAATATTAAAACTACAAATTTAAGATCACGTTATTTGGTTAAATATGATATGAAATTGGATGGCTCCTGCCAAGAGCACCAACTTTGTAGTTTATCGCAAAGTGATATTTTTATCAAACACAAATATTTAGAACGAAGGAAGTTCAAAAAAATTAAAATATGTTTGTAGCACTGTCCTTGGTCAGCTGACAAAGTTGCACCATATTTTTGGTTTTAACAACCAAGTTATTCTAAAAAAAAGTAATCAACTCAAAGAAAAAACATTCTTGCACCCTGTAAATAGGATTAGGTGGATGAATAAGAATACTTTGTAGTAGAAGAAATTTTTAGTGTTTTAACAATCATCACTCGCAACGTTCTTGCATTGAAACACATTCATGAGCAATATTGTTTTATTACACGTTATAAACATTTTCAAACTAAGAAAAAAGCCACACATTTAATTTTAGTTTAATCTCCAAACTATAAAAGGGCATCTGGAATCTATCTACATGAGACTTGTGTATTGAATTTATAGTTCACTGGCAGGAACAACCAGAACCATTCTGTAATGTAGGCCATCATCAATATGAGATCCTTTTATTGGCTGGTAAGAGGTCCCTGGTGCAGCCGAGGAAATAACTAACAGGTGGACGGTTGAGATTCCTCCTCCCTTTGTCATCTTTGCAATTTTATTTACATAGACATTTTTATTTATTTATTATTTGCGATGCAGGGGGCTTGTCCACTGCTGCAAGATGTTGTGTGTTGTTGGATCATCATGTACTGTTTTCATCCACACAAGTTCAGTAATACGGAACTCTTCTTTATTCAAGGGCTGCTCAACGACTGAGAAGTCCTTTATATCTTCAAAAGCCATAAATACACAGCTTGCCCATTGTAATCTTCCTCACAAAAGTCTTTGAACATCTCCTGTATGTCTTCAGGTTTGAATCATCCATATTTGAACTGACACTTGCAGGCTCTCCCCTGCAAACAATAACACAGCTGTTAGATTGGTACTTGGTCACATTTAAACATCAATTTTGACTATCGTAAGATACAATATTAAGCAGTTTTAAAACGGTCAAACAAGCTGCTTGTCAGTTGATTCTAATCATAGTGAAAGTAGGCCTAAAACGATTTCTATCATACCGATTTCTGTATTACGCATCTGATTTGTTAAGCATTAGCTTATCCCGATACAGACTTAACAGAGCACACCCCTAGTTTTTATGTTATAAACTCATCGCTGCAAAACTAACTCACCAACTTAGATGTTATTAACTTACTTATTGAATAACTGACAACAAATTTGATATACCATACACAAGTGACTACTGTTGTTAGATTGTGGGGATGAAGTGGTTAGAGACTGGTTACCCTTTTGCACAAACTGCCACGTCTATCAGGCATATTGTGCTGCCACCAGAATGAAAGGAAGTCTGAATTAAGTAAATAAATAATTGTTTATTGTCGTGAAACTTAACAAAGCATTGACAAAAACAAGTTACAGCCAAGACTTACAAAGTCAGATTTCTAACGTCAAATTTTTATACCATAACCATCTGGGATAAAGAATTGTAAAAGTAAAAGATAAATTATACATTCATTAGAAAAAGATCCCATGATGATACACTAGGTTGAAAGTACTAGAAATTAATATCTGATGAACAAACGTACTCATTAAAGGAGAGGAATGGGACTGGGTTGACAATCATGAGAGGAAGTAACAAGCAAGGCCCCTGACGACCACTCGGTGGACTACAGACTACAACAGACTACAAAACTGGCCAGTAATGGTAATAAATTACTCTTCTTTGATGTACCCCAGTATAAAGTAGTCTGAGCAGGTATTAACCAGACAGATATTGCCTGGGGAAATAAGTGACCATTATACGGGATATAATTTGTCAAGCTTCCATTATAATCATAACAGTAAAATTATCAATACTTCAGAAAAGGCACTGTCGTTAGAAAGCACTTACCTCTTTTGGTAAATAGTCAAATAGCACATTATCTAAGTACATAGTCAAAACTTAAAACTAGTTACAAGAGTATCTTGATGTTTGTCTTAGGTTGTTCCCTGTCTCCAGCCCAGAAACGTAAAATGGTCTGCACAGTGTTGTTAGCTTCTTTCCTTCTTTTTTGGTAAAGTTTTCCTGGCTTAGGTTGATGTCTGTAGTCCACATATGGTTCCCCATTGTTCCTCCGTCCTTTAGGAATATTCCTCTTCCAGGTATCGATATTAATATTGTGTCGTTTGCTTCTATTTAACCTATCGACATCGGACGAAGCAACCGAGACGCCACCAGGGGAAACCAAGCTTTGGTACTTAGAACGTTCTTGCAGCAAGCCAGCTGGAGTTCACCGGAACCAAAGCTGCCAACACATTTATTTAGACACTAAAATACCCTGCGCTATAGATCCAAAATAGTTTTTGCCTGGAAACCGCTGATTGCAACTTTTGGCATAGAAGCACGTTCCGAACGGTACCGAAAGCTTCCAAGGGAATTAAAATAAACTATAAAAGATCAGATTTATGGTTTATTCATATTGACATTCAAAAATTGTACAATTCATAATTGCATAAACGGTCAATATTTCATGAGGGTGTGAATGAAAGCAATGTTTAAACATTGATTGGAGCAAAATTCAACCATACAAAAATAAATTAAAACTTAACAACTAACAGGATTGACTAAAGAAGTATTTATATGTTACACAAATCAACTATACAAAATGGAATAAAGTACTAATTACATAAAATACAAACACTCACAACCTCTTACATAAATACAGTACAAAAAATAAAATTTGCTTGACGAACATTCAAGCGTCAATATGGATTCTGGTAGATTAGTTATCTGTTCAGAGACTGTACAAGGTTTGCTTGGACTGTACACAAGTTGGACTGTACCTGATATAGATGGTAGACCAGTACACTGACTGTACCTTTCCTGAAATTTGCTTGAGCGTTTAAAGTGTTGTTAACGTATAACTCGTTTGACTTACTGGTAGGGTTGAATTTCGAAACGTTAGTTTATGTTGTCTCAAAAAATGAGTATGTACTTTCTATTTTTCACTTTTAAGTTTCAAGTGATATTTTAATTATTTCTATGATCAAAACCTTCTATAACTTTTTCCAAGAGATAATTTACTCATATTTGAATAAATAGAAAGATAGATTTACATGAACCTTTTACAAAGTATGTTCACCCAATGATTGTTGATACAATGAAGGTGATGAAGTTTGTAATCAGCACATTAAGATCATCAAAATGATCTTTTTCTCCCAAGGAAAATAAAGATCATCAAAACAAATCTTTATTTCTCTAGGATAGAAGTGCAAATTTAGTGTGTCAATATTTGTCAAAACAGCTGTTTTTAGAACTAACCGATGAAATCTTTGATTAAATATTTCGGTACAGTCTGTGTAAAGGTTCTATCCTCCTCAGGGATGGTTAAGTACATAATGTCATACTTTCTCACTTGATATTTCAGATACATTCACGTTGACGAGAAAGCTAGATTTTATCGGGCCGTTTTTAGATATTTGCTTCTAACTATTAATTAAAAATCACAGAATTTTACTAGTAAACATGCTTGTTGCAATTAGTAGCCCTAATGGCCTATTCAATCACTGATCGCTAAAAGATTTTTGGGGTGTTTTAACATTATTCTACTGTATTTAAAGATTTGTAAATTTATTACTTGCCGCAGTTAGAAAGAAAATTAAAACTGTAAATTGGGTACAAATTCATTAAACATTACACAAGTGAAACATAATTGCTTTAAGAATATTGAAATTTATAACTAGATTAATTTAGTTAATTTTATCAGTCAAAGTCTTAAAACAATAACGAATTTCACATTTTATATCTACAATATTTGTTTTCTATTACCATACTGTATTCGAAAACAAGTAAAATTAAATTACTGTCGGTACAAATCTACTAATCACAACATTAATATATTGCTGAATTCAATGACAAAATATTGCTACACAATTGAAACACCAGGATATATTGCGTTTGGTGGGAAGAGAGTTGACGACGCTTTACACAAGCTTGTCCAACAGAAAAGCGTGCATTCGACACCGGAAGCGGAAAGCAAACGGAAACCGTGTGACCAACAAAAGCACCACTCTAACCTAACCTAACATCCACAGAATACCTTGGTAACCGTAACCGTCTGAACGTTGTAAGTACATCATCTCGCTCGACGAAGCTGGGTATTATAGTGACCTATCGATGTTGGGTGAATACAGTTTGTTACGAAATCGTTAAAAACAGTAGTAATTTTTGCAGAATATCGTAAATCAGAACAAAAATTATTTTGATATTAAAAATCTATGGATTTATTGAATGGTAATTTTTTGTTTTCATGAAAAAAGTGTTGCATAAGCAAACTTGAAAATATTTGAAATTCTCTTTGAACATTGACCTAAGGCACACAAGATCCACAGGATTGTGAATACCTCAACAACAAACATAAATTCCCGTCTAAACACAGTCAAGTGAAACAAAACTTACATTATTTTAGTTTTCTTCATTGGGTTCAAACTTAACTGAATCTAGATTTAATAATAGTTCAAATGCTTTTTGTTATACGATCGGTTTTGTTCCTAGATCTTAAGGCTTTGAAGCAACCTATATAGACGACTCTCATGTTCTGCAGTTTTATCACCATGAAGGTATTTTTCACCTGCTGCAACGTCACAGCTGCAGTGTTCTGCAGACAGATCCGTCTGTATCACTCCCGAACCTTTCTTGTTACCCAAGGCAAAAATTTTGTATAAATGAGAATACTCAGTTACGAATATTATTAACATCAGATTGAAAAATAACTCATTTAGAAACAACTACAATACTGCAGCTTGGTAGGATTCAACTATAACTATGCACCCAACATGTTACTAAACAGATAGTTTTTAAGGAATAGTAGATATTTAAAAAGAACATACCTTAAAATAAAAGTTTTCTATTGCACCTTTTTTTGATTAAAATTATAATAGCACGCTTTGATCTCTTATAAATCTAAATAACAAACAAAACATTTAACAGCTATAAAGTACATGCTTATGTGATTTATGTAAGTAATTATCTTTTATAATGTTTAAAAGTACTACGGGATTTGAATAAAATATTAGAGTTTCAATGCTTAGAGCTATTCGGACAAACTTGGGACGGGTTTCGTGAAGACGTAAGACTGATAAATGCAATAGTAAACCCCTTAAAGAGACTAACTTTCTTAACCTAAAACATAAAATTAAAAATAAAGTTTAGCTATAATAATAAAAATAAAATTTATTTGTAACTTACTGTTTTTTTATGGTTTGTTACATTTTCAAAATGTAAACGGTTTTTGAACTATTTTACTTTTATACTTAAGTAAAACATCCAATTTATGGAAAGCTAAGTACTGTAAACAACATACAAGTTACTTTTTAAAGAGTATAATAAAGTAAAAGTATTTGAAGTTTTACTTAAAAACATAATCACAACTGATTTGTGTATGGTAAATACACACAGTTTTTGTTAGATACAAATATAACAAAAGTATTATACAGAATAAACAAAACAATAAAACACTGTTATCACATTCAAATACGGGTTAAAACAAAATATAACAACAATTTGAAATAAATAAAACAATAATAAACCTCTGACACAATTACTGGCTCCACAAAGCAGACAGCAAGTGTTAACAAAGTGATGGCAAATGAAAGACAGGACAACTGTGAATGACACCGTTGAATTCGGCAAAAATATTCTTCCGAGAGGACGAGAAACGGACAGGATTCGGACGTATTATTGTGTCAATGGATGGGCTTGTACTTACACTACCTATGAACCCCAGAATATCTACACGGCTCGCTCATGTCTCGAGATACCATACTACGTCACAAACATTGTGAATAGTTAAGCTTAGGACCTATATGCAAATATTTAAAAACATTATAATACACTTTGCTTATTTGGCAATAATCGTATAATACAAGAGCCTTCACGCTCGGCAAGAAAGCGACACGAGTCGGACGCACAACTGAGGACTGGCGAAATCGCTAGAAAACATGATCACATTTATACAAGTCGTACGAGTAAATGGTGATGCGGACAGCGGAATGTGGACGTGGATGTGGAATTGACTGAGAGCTGGGCTGTACACGGCTCGGGAGGCTAGGCCAGGCTCAGGCGCTTGCGATTCATCGGATGCTATTTGTTGCTGCGCAGCGCGACCCGGCCGACCGAGCTTAGGCCTTCACCCCCACTCCTGGATCGGTGAAGCGTCGATAATCCTTCCCCTGCAACGGCAATACACAATCAGATAGAATAAAGCTTCTAGTTCTTAGGGGTTGAGAACTTTTCCCTCCAAATAATCTGTAAACTTTGTACGAGGGCTATTTTTAAATTGAGTTCCATTCAATAATAGTAAAATGCACATCTATTCTAGAAACGTTTCATTATATTCATAATAAAGAGCATTATTTTAGCTATACTTTGAGATATTCACTTTAAAATTCATAGGACTTACCATACTTCAGGCTTTCTACAGACATATGATTTACACACATTGATTTGTTCCTCTACTGCTATACAACGACTAAAGTACAACCCTCGTACAACAGCTGTAGACAATATGTTGACTAACCTCTGCTGAGACTGCCTCATGGGGCCTCGTCGGGGTGGACATGTTCCTCATCGCCGCCTCGTCGGTCTTGGATCAGTTTGTTAGACTTGACAAAGATGCGTGTTTCGGCCTTGCTTCAAAGTACCTCACTCCTTGCACAGTCCCGTCATGTTTACCTGTAGCCAATATAAAAAACTAAATGATAAGGATTTTGTGTTGTTCAATTATTTTTATAACAAAAAGGAGAAACTTAATCCGGTCTACAAAAAAGTTAACAAAAGTGTACTGCAACAAAATATTTCTACATTTGATACTTAGTATTGAAAGAGGCGTCCCAGAACATTTTTTTTTTTTTACTGTCTTGGCCAATGGCATTTTGATTTTGAGACTTAGGATTTTTGTGGGCATTACAAACGCTTTTTGGGAAAGTGGTCCAAACCTTTGTGCCTGCGCCGGGAATCGAACCCGCGACCTTGCGCTATGCAAGCCGTGACTCTACCCACTGAGCCACGGACGCAGGCTTTTGACTGACCCAATCTGTCATAGAATGTTTAGAGCCATCTTATGCAGGAATAAAACTATTTCCGGAACCAATTAAAGAATTATCCAATCTAAAACATTTTAAATTAGTATTGAGAAAAAATTTAGTGACCCATTCTTTCTACAGCCTGGGTGAGTTTATAGACCAAAATAAATAAGCAATTTTCATATCGAGGTTTAAGCTAATTTATAATTAGTACTTAAATTGTTGCTTAGTTGTTATCAGTGACTTTAGATTTTGAATTTATGTTTCTAGAGAACAGGATCAAAAGTCTTCTTCTGATTTTCCGCTCCAATTTAGCAGAGCATCCAAAGCTTGGTTTTGAGTCTTTTAATTTCAGTCTGGGAGGAAGTTTATTGAACAGTTTGGTGCCGATGTAAGAGGGTTTCTTCTTGTACGCAGTGAGGCGGTGGGACTGCAGGCTGTAGTTTTACCTATTCCTCGTGTTGTAGAAGTGCGTCTCAGAGAGATGGTGAAGGCCTTTCTTGACACCGTGCACAACTGCTTCTCCAATGAATATATTTGCCACAGTTTGTATTTGGAGTCTTCGGAAGACACCTCGGCAGGACATTTCGGAAGACACCTCCCTTAGATTTGGGGAACACAGCTCATCTAGACCCTTGGGAATAGAGTCCCCTGAGTGGTTGTCAGCGGTCTTGCTTATCGCTTCCTATCATGATCGTCAGCTGAGCTCAGTGCCATTCCTCTCCTTATCCAGACTTCCTTTTGTTCCGAAGCTAGCACAATATGCCCAATCATAAGGGAATCCAATCCCGGACCACTTGACCCCTCAATCCAACATCCAGCTCTTCTCACTGGATATTTCTTTTCATTAACAGCTTTATGATTGTTCACTAGCGCATTAGGAACAATTATTTCATTTCCAAGACCAAAGCAATCTACTGGCAGCGATCAAGTGAGGTGTACTGACCTGTAGGAGCGTCTAGGTCGACGCCTATCCAGGTGCCTGAAGCGAACTGCGTGGGTCCGAGGTAGGCGATGACTCCTGACGCATTGGAGGGTCGTATGAGCACACTCTCGCCCACGCACACCCACTCTGGCAACACCTCTTCCTTCACCGGCTTGCCTGCCTCTGCCTCGTCTGAAACCACACCATAGAACGTCTAGTTTTGTCACAGTAGTTGTCAGCTGACTCCTCATGTGATTTGTATTTCTAATTTTACTAGGGGTGGGCTTTTTAGTTTCCGGACGGGAAATATAAAAACTAAAATAAATCGTTAAAGGATTTTTTATCAATTTTCAGTTTTTTATTAAAACACTTGAGGTTCTGAATTGGAGTGTTTAGTTATTAATTTATACATTATTACTGTATGTTATTACTAAACCACTATTTGAGATGCCGACTACTCTCATGAGGGTATTTTAAGGCAAATATGTGGTGAAGGATGAGTGTGATGAGTGGTAGTAATGAGTTATAAGGTGTAGTCTTGTTACAAACTAAGGCCAACTCTTCCTTACAATGAATTATTAATTAATAGCCCAATGACCTAATGGAAATACAAGGACAAACGGCTTAACGTGACTTCCGAACCACGCAGGTGATGGTCTGGTATGTCTAGACGATGGTGGGAGTTGATGCGGGTATCATCAGATGATCACTTTCCATAGAGGCTATAATGCACTTGCAAGTAAAGAAAATAAATGGTTTCTAGTTATGTAAAAGATGTAATTATTATATATTTCATTTTCAAAGTATATATAATATAACTAACAACCCGTTAAGAATGTCCATGGAATGAATTGAACTACCTCTTTGGACTAGCGGTCTACAATGTGTTATTACTTATTTATTACATTTTACTACTTTATTTAATAGAGAGTTTAAGACATTGAATTATTATGTGGAAATTATTGTTCAATGTTTTTTAGTTAACAAAAGAATACAATGTTTCAGAAACTGCAATCTAACCCCGTCTTATATTTCAAGCTCATAAATTTTATCATTGCTAACATCACATTTTAACCAAAAAATTACTTCAGCGACCAAAAGAAATTGTTTTCTTGACGATTTTCAACGACAACATTGATCTTAGCATAAAAAACAGGAAATTAGTAAATTTTATTGATTTTGCTACTAAATAAGTTTTGATTCCAGTACTTACTGTTCAGCAGACCGATTCTCAATCCTAATCCCACCACCCATATACAGTGGAATCAAAATAAACTTTTGGAAACCACCCATCCCCAATATTCAATCAATAAAATGTTTGTCTTATGACATCATGTGAAAAAAGAAAAGGTTTCATATCACAAGAGTACCCTACTCTGAGAGTAGCTACCTTCAGTGTGAGCGTCAGAAGAGAGTTCGCCGTTGAGCGTGTGCTGGAGACGAAGCGCCGCTTTGCTCTCTGACACCGGCGTGTGTGCCAGCGGAAACGATGCTCTCACTGCCGAGTTCTGCGCTCGACTGGAACTCTTGCGCCTTCGTACCACCTGGCACAACAGAGTGGAATTAGTTGCACATATGGAGGATTTGTACTGTTTCTTGTATCATGTTGGTGTAACCAAAAATATTCCTTTGTTTGAAGGCCTTAGACAAGGTTCGAAACCTCAAAAGTAGGTTTGTTTGCTTCCCCGACAGTTTGCTTGCTGCAATGTGAAACCTTTTACCAGAAATTATGTTGCTAAACTTGTGATTCAAAAGCAAAACGTTCGGTGATTAAAACCTTTATTGCATTAAAAGTACTTAAAATACTAGTACCAAATTTTCAAGTTTACCACTAATAAATTGTTCTCCAATTATTATTTACTATTTTTGACAAATCACCCTATAATTTGTGATTGACACTTTTTGTATCCATGCCGGTTACTGTCATATTTTTGGGCTAAACGACTATTCTTGATATAAATTCTTGCAAAAATGTGTTTTTTAATAATTTGTTGTCTGATTTATAAAAAATGGGTTTAAATGTATTTATAAAATAAAAAGGTTCTTTAAAAATTAAAATGACTATTTTTTGAAAACATTTTGAACTGAGCAATGGGTACTTTTGAGTTAACTAGCCAAATTCAGTTTTTAAAATTACGTTCTTACCAAGAGATAAAAAACTACTCATACAGTAAATAACACACTAAAGGCCAACATTTACATAAAACACTTTTTTTTGCTACAAGACTTAAAAAAATAACCAACTTTTGTTTGTATGGATACAAACACCACACACATTTTACACACTCATGAGTCTGTGCTTACCTTGCCGGGGGGGAGAGTGTTGGGGGCAGTGTTCTCGCCTGCGGACTCGTCGTCTGCTGAGTTACTGTGTCTCTCTCGCTCAGTCTCTCGCTTGTCCAGCTCGGGAGTCTCCACGCTCATGCTGCGCAGAGACGCCACGTCGTCATTTGTCAAGTTTGATGATGACACTGCTTCCGATCCGTACCCACTAAACACACAAATGCATGATTTTATCAACTGAAAAAAGATATATCTTTGTATGGGAGTAAGCCTGATGACGCCCTTATTTTGTTTGTTGGTGCTAATAATGCGTTCACTGGACAACTTCATGAGGTTTTTGGCGAACTGAAAGATATTCTTTTGAAGACAAAATCGTATAAAGTTTTCATCATGAGTGTTCCATTTAGGCGTGACATCCCTCTTAGCAGTGAAGTGAATTGGAATATTTTGAACTTAAATATCTTTCTTAGTGATGTATCTAATTCCTGTAAAAGATTTGAGTTCATGGACATCAGTGTTTTTCCTGAACATTTTCTAGCTAAAGATGGAGTACACCTCAATTCTAGAGGGAAGAGGAACTTGAGTCATTGTATAGTATTGAAGCTTCGGGAAAAATGTCTAGTACTACGAGACAAGCTTTAGACAGCTTATCCCTCAACAAAACCAACTTTACGTTTGTTGATCCCCTTGTCTAACCTGGATGTGGTGCTTGGTGTGGTCATCTTGAAGTCTGCGATGGAGTCGAGAGTCCGGGAACTGGAGAGCAGAGGCTTCTCTGGCAACCGGGTCTGTTCCGCCTGCGACAGACCAACACGTCAGCAAACTGCGACTAGCCACTCGGGGAGTGCAGGGTGCGGGAAATATAAGTGTTTTGAAAAACTCCCACTTATTCTTGGAGACATTTTGCTCATTTCCTGGTTTCATAGCCCAGTTCAATTTGTTTGGCTTGAAATAAATATTTAGAAAATTTGTTAAATGCTACAGATAATTTTAAGAGAGGCACAGATACACCTGCCCTTCTAAGGATGATAATTTGTGTGAGCACAATGCTTTAGTTAGTGTCTGCTACGAAAATAATATCTTATGTTTATAACTCCACAAGATTTAGAATTCTGTTTAATGGTCTGCATAGAAATGAACTGTTGGAGCCCTTGACAAAATTTATTCTCCTCGTTATCATTGACAAAGCTTAGAAGACCGTCGTTGATTCCTCCAATCATATTTTCCCCTATTGTCCAGGATAAATTTTTTAATGTGATAGCTTTGTTGTTTGGAACTGTTGTCATATTTTATTATTTATATTGTTATTTAGTTATATAGAAGATTTATCTAAGTATAAAGCAAGTGAGTGATTTGGCGTGAACTTTCGACTATACTATTTACATGTCAATTTAGTACAAATTTAATGTCACATTCTAATTGGGCGTTTTGCCTGTGATGTAACATTGTAAAATAAGTAAATGTTAATTTTTAGCTCCCTTTTGGGTCTGTGACAAAAGAAATCCAATTAGTTTTTTTTTTTTTCTACGACAACCCGTTCACTCATGTCTAAGGTCACTGGGTCTGTACCAAAAATTTGATATTTAAATTATTTTAACAAATCAAAAATTTGAAAACCAGTTTTTCTCTATGTCTATCAATAGAGGACAGAAATACGGCCTTATTGATGATAGTGCAAGTCTGCAAGATAACTGAGGGCATACCGAGTCAATCTCGTTGAACTTGAGGGAGTGAGGCGTCATGGAGGGTGGAGGAGGGAGTTCCTTGTCACTCCCTTCTTCTTCCTCCTCCTCGGCCACGTGGATGAGGGAGTTGTGTGTCTGCTCCTCGTGAAGCGTTGTCATCCGCAGTCCCATCTTCGTGTTCGGTGATGCTACAAGAACACAACAGCTGTGTTAGTTGTATACGTAGAACAATGTGTGATGTATTGATGTAGTGTAACAGTACTGTTAAGAAGAACAAGGAACTCACTACTCAGTCACTTGAAAAGTTACTTTTGAGCAAGTGCTTTTTTAATATAATCCCAGAGATAAAACACATAAACATTTATTTAGAACAACTAACATTTATTAATTTTGTTCTCTCGACTTCTTAATAAACACTTATCGTTCTAAACTATTGATGCTTGATGGTAATGCTGTGAGATAAACCTGAGATAACACAGAACTATTCTACAGGAAGTAAACACTGAAATAAAACAACGAAAAGTCTCAATAAAGCAAAAACAACTTGGATTCAAAACCAAGGAGACAACTATCCTGAATAATTGAAATAAACAACAATGGACAACAGAATAACTAAGAACATAAAAAATTAAATAAAAGGTAATTCAGCAACAAAGTGGTACAAATAAATGACAATGTTTTCTACAGCGAGAAAATATAGCCAATAGAAAAATGGGGGACAAAAATATAGTGGTAAAAGCTACAGATGTTATGGATCAAACAAAAAATAGAAATGAACAAAATCAATGTGAAAAATAAACGAAAAACATTTCAACTCAAGATAAATGAACCTAAACACAAAGAGAAACACTGAAAGGGTAGTTATTAAAACAAAACAAATTGCACTTCCAAATAATAAGCAAATTTGCAAGTACGACTGTATGAGCAGTGAATGATGAAAGAGACGTACGTTTGGAGCTGGGCTGTAGCCTCAGAGTGTTGAGATTCAGATTCAAGTTGAGGAAAGTGGGACGAGCTGAAACCACAATCCACAGAGTCAGACAACACACAGACACAGAGAACCTAACACTCACTGGCTGGTTCTGCAAAGCCAGCTGTTCAAGCAATACTCGGCGGTAACAGTGGAACAGCTGATATTTTATAACTTTAGTTTCACTAATCCTAAAGTACCGCAGCAGCTGCGCACCTTGAGAAAATGGCAAAAATAAGAAAAGTATAAAATTACGTTATCAACCAAAAAATCCCTAGAATAAAGTTTCCTGCAATTATTTTGCAAGTAGGGGTAGTATCAATTGGATTTTTAAAGTATTTTTAATAATCTGCAAGCGTTGGCAGCACCTTCCAGGTTTTTTGAATCTACGATAACAACAGCAAACATAAAATTTAACCCAAATCCTAGGCCCTAAGTGTGGGAGACGTACGACTGGAAGAACCAGAAAGGAAGTCATAATCTTTCACCCAATACTTGGAAAACCAATGTACTGTTCGTTGGTACAACACTACGTTTCATGTTGGTTAATAAAAATTGATTTAGGGTCATAAATGTGTAAAACTGCTATTTTTTAAGGTAAAAGGTTCAAGTTTTTCGAGTTGTCTTTGAAATGGCCAAAAATATCTCTCCGGTGGATTGGGTTTGATCCCGGCAGTCACCAATTTCTTAAGTGACTACACGGGAACGCTAGGTAAAGGCCAAGATTGAGTGGGTAAAGAGGACTTTGTAGTCCCAACTCCCAACCTCGCCTTGATAAACGAGAGAAACTTTACGTTTTTTTATGACTGACAGAGCAATAAATTGGCTGCAAAAGGTTAAAGTTTAGTAAATATTTGATGAATAATAAAATAGTTTTATGTGGTAAAAACTGGACAACATATTTTTACTGTTTACCTTTGACACTATCATGCTACCATTTATCGAATCAACAGTTAAGTGCTTATTGTTTCACTGTATTTTGAACCAAAACAACATTGTCTTGATCAAGGTGCTGAAAACAAGGAATGTGTACTTGTGCGTAGAGAGTGTGTTGACAAGATTTTAGTTCTACTGAAACACAGGGAAGTGTCTAGTGTCAAAAATGTGATTGTATCAAATGGTTAGCTATATTTTTACAGTGTTACCTAAAGATTTCAAAGAACAGGTAGGAATTGTGTAACATTTCAATTTTATTTTAAGTACAAATTGGAATACTTTAACAAAGAAATACAGCAAAAACATGTGTTAGAATCTTCCATTGCAGTTGTTTATAGTTTACCTATAACATTTAAAACTATGATTTTCAAAGAAAATGAGTGTAAACTGTTTTTTACAAGTGACTTTTGTTTATATACCGGTAATACTATCATACAGGAACATTGAAAACCAAACTTTGCTGTGATAGTAGGCTTACAAATGTAAAAAAGTGGTCACCGCTTCCTAAAAAAGCATCGTTTGATGAAATTGTTACAGACTTTGAGGTTAGCGCACTAAAAAAATTTTTATATGTGTCGGCAGAATTGCTTGCTACCTATAGATTTTACAGCATGATTTCGCTGAAATTCCTCATGAGATAAATGAAATAACAGTTTTTAGAGAAGACTTACAGTTGTGACGACAAGCCCATTTGTAAAAAAAGCTGTTAAAATATGTAGGTGCATTCTGTTCACATACGTAAGTTGTCCCTGCTCTGTTACCTAGATGTTAATAAGGGTACAAATCAAAACACTTTACTCTCAATGTAATTGCAATACAGATTACAGATACAGTCTTAAATTTAAAAAAAAAACATGAGTATGTATGCACATGGCTATTATTTTGCTTTGTTGACCATTGTCAAAATAACTATGAAGTTGGTTAAACAAGGATAACTTTTCTTATAGGTCACCGAAAATAATGTTTACACTCTAAAATATTATTACCATATAGAAAATTCCCAATGTTAAATGTTATATGGTATTAAATAATAAAACTTAACAAAAACTTGTCGCTTTTTAGTTGAAAAATGTACAGGCCTAAGCAATTTGAACCAGTACAGAGATCCATTAGTGGGCTGAGTGGAACCAATACCATCATGGCCTCTTAAATTGGTTACTCACTCTTGTTTCTTGTTATACTAATTCACTGTTACCTCAAACTTAACTGTAAACACATCCTACCATTTACTATTACATTACTTACACTCGTGCAACATAATCAGGGTGCGCAAACCTGACTAGAAGCTCATCATCTGATCATCGCATGTCTTTTCCAACAGTATAGGCTTGTTTCTATTTATTTTCAGATTAAGCATGACAACTGTTGTTGCTATTAGGTTTTTCTCTGAAATAAACAAAGCCAAACCAAGCCTTAGTCATGCTCGAGGTTGTTGTACAAACGACTCGATTGATCTGTACAACACTTTAAAGTTTCTCGTAGAATTCGTCAGTCGTTTGATTTTCGCTGTTGCTAATTTCAAACTACAGTTCTACACAAAGTTTACTTACGGTGATAAACGCTTTCAGCTTCACAAGCGAAAGCGATTTACTATTTTTGCCAGCAATGCGGAGGGAACTTACAAGTTCGTTATACCTTTCCTCATGAATATTTCATCAGCCGAACAATTGAGCAAAATAATTAGCTTGAATTGACTCGTCACAAGTGTTGACAGTCACACCAGATTTGCACACCCGTACAGCCTACCAGAGTACATTTTACAAGTTAACATATTTACACAAAATTAACCTCAGATAGTTTATCGGGGTACATTTACTGGAGGTACAAGGGGGTGAAACAAAGTGGAGACAAACACATAGAGAGAGAGAGAGAGAGACAGATGTAGAGTCCGGCACATGACGAGGGAGGGGGGAACATGCACAGGCCAAGCATGCGCAAGCAAGAGGCAGTCTAGGCAGCTATGTAGACGATACGACGCTTTCATATGATTGTTTGTGAATGAAACCTGGACCTTTTACTATTAAATTTACCTCACAGAAAATGTGTAACCAATCATTGATTAAAATATCACTCCCCAGCATTCAATTTTAAATTCATATTAAATTTAATGAATGGAACGCAAAAGACTAAATCTCAGGAATTGAGGATAGTTCTAAAAAGTTAATTCTTAATTTAGTATAGAATTAGATAAGATCATTAAAACTAACAAAGTACAGATTGAAAAGACAAATTAGTGAGTCTCACATTAGAACATCAAAAAAGGAAATCCTAATAATTCAAATCCAAGTTTAGATAAAGTTACATAAACAATCTTTACTTTTTTGATAATAAACTTAACGCCACTTTAAATTGCGCTTTAGCAGATTTCACCGATCTTTGTAAAAACCTTTGAGTTTTGAAGTAACTACATTATTACTCATACTCAAGTCTACTTCATGCATACAGTACGTTCTCACAATGCAGAATCGTATGAAAGCCTATTACCTGACAAAATGGAGCCTGAGTGATTGGATTGGCGCAAAACGGAAAAAAAGAGAACAGAAGCAACACATCAGATATTTCACACTAACAGGGAACTGTACGGGAGGAACGGAAAACTCGTCTAACTCGAAGAGCTAAGTACCTGAACCCGTAGTAATGGATAAGGAGATTCGAGAAAATAAAGCAAAATGCAAGTGAAATTGTCAAAAAGTAATCTGCAGATCGGTGTAACTAACAGCTAGTCGTGTTCGAGTCAAAAATAACTAAATTCAAAAAGGAAACAAAGGTGGCTATAAATGCAAAGATGGGTTAACTGGAAGCGGCCTGGCAAAATGCAAACTGGCTGGGCTGATGCAGTGGACACAGAAAGCAAGGGCCAGGCCGAAGTACAAGTCTCGCTTGCAAGGTGTCTGGTAAATCTCTGCGTCCGACCTCGGGCCTCGGGCTCAATCTTCACACCGAGTTGCCGAGCCACTCAACTGTCAAGAGACATGACTGTACACCAGGAAAGTGAACAGAACTTTTTGTTCCTCGATTTTGAATACGGAGGCGAATAGTATATTAACCCTTCCTGCGGTATCAGGGTTTTAACCATCACACAGTAAAAGGGTTTCACGTAAAAATGACTAGGCAAATTTTTTCTGCTTTTCTAATGTTAATATGACACCAGGTTACAAAAAAATGTTTCTACGCTCCGAACTAGCTTATGCGACGACAGCAAGTGAAGTGCCGTATATTGACCCCAAAGTCTTTAGCACCCACCCAATATATTTGGAAGGAATCAGCTGATATGCTACTGGGAGTGAGGGGGGGACTGAGTCCAAAGTTTACAGTATCACTCCAATTATTTTAGCAAGAAACCAAACTATCCATAGAGGTGTGGTAAGTATATCTAAAATTTGCCAGTGTACAAGCCGAAATATTGCAACAGATCTCACCAATTTAAGATCAAATTATTACTGCAGTGGTTTTAATTAAATAAAAATATTTACAACCCACAGTTACACAAATCAATGCCAGCGTTTCTAAAAAAAATTTTCAGTGCATTGTTTCAGGTTTCTTGAAAAGTGGGATATACTAATTTTTCAAACGATTTCAAAGGTTGAACGACATGTCTCTTGCAGCACAAAGCAGCACAGTACAAACTAATCTTGAAAACCTATATTTCCGGGTTCCTCTAATGTACACAAGTTGATTCGGCAACCTGGAATCATCTTGCGCTCTTCAAGGACTAAAAGGAATAAATCATTAATTTACATTACATTATTTACACTATTTTACTTAGTTGTTTGTTGTGTTGTTGTCAAAAGAGTTAACAGTTTGTTTTGTGCTAAAAGAAGATTTTTACACAAAAATCTGTGTGGTAAAATAAAAGAGGATTGTTGATTGGGACTTGAAATCAATCTAAAATTGAATTTTAAAACACTCGAAATTGACCCTGGGAAAGTTCTTGCAGGGTCGAATATTTACTATTCTACCCTAAACTAACACTCTACACTGACCATAGTACAACGGCTTACGATAATCACTTCTATATTCTAACAGCAACCTATTCTAAATTAACATATTTCCCAACGTTTTACACACTGAATTATAGTAGAATGCTAAACCAACTAGTAGTTAGCATAATTTGCATTTAGCTTTACTTCTAAATTTGCTACTCCGCCAGCTTTACTTCTAAACTCTCTACGTCTTTGTTTATGATAAAAGTAAACAGCTGACATTGTAGGAGAAATCTAGCAGACACCCTTGAACAAAAGGTTAATCAAATGCAATAAGGGTGGAATAGACCAGCATATAGTAGAGCAAATAGGTAAAAGGAAAGTTTAAAGCATTCAATGCATAAACATCTCAACAAAAAAGGTAAGGTTTGACGTTCGTACAAAAAAAATTTCATCAAACTAGGGTAGTTTTTTTTTAAGGTGAATCCCAATTTAACAACACTACTATAGTCATTTTAAAGTTATTAGATTTTTAACTCAGTTTTATGTATTACTAGTAAAAAAATAATGGTGCTGTCCAATAAAAATACGGATTTTAACGTTTAGAGAAAATATGTTATCCAACAGTGGATAGCTATAATTGACTGCAAGAATCATAACTTTAGCAAAAAACTAAACCCTTAACCAGAGCTCTTTCCTAAATTCTTAGTGTTACGAAAGTGAGGAGGGCTTGAAGAAAAGTTACAGGGTCCTGAGGGAATTGAGATGTTCATACTTGTGCTCGACAGGTAACCAGTCGTGAAACCGTGATACTCACCGATGCGAATGGTTTGGAAGGCTCGGGTCGATGTGAGGTCGTGGCGTCGGTAGACTCTTCCGCCCCCTCGTCTCACCGTTCAAGTCCGTCACACTCTCCGACCTAGTCACTCCCAGCCCGGCCAGGTTCAGACTCTCCAGGCTGCTGTCGAACCTCATCAACTGTACACACAAGCGTGAAAGCAAGCAACGGCGAGAAATACACAAAAGCACATTTTAAGGAGGAAGTTTTGCTATCTTGTGTAATTGAGCTAACGCAGAGTGTTCCTGAGCCTTAGAGAAAATTAACGTTGTTTTCATGTCACAATATAACTATTTGAGATGCCGACCACTCTCATGAGGGTATTTTAAGGCAAATATGTGGTGAAGGATGAGTGTGATGAGTGGTAGTAATGAGTTATGAGGTGTAGTCTTGTTACAAACTAAGGCAGACTCTTCCTTAGAATGGGTCATTAATTAATAGCCCAATGACCAATGGAAATAAATACAAGGACCAACGGCTTAACGTGACTTCCATGGGTTGTTACGGACTAAAAGGCCAATTTTCCAGGTTGAAAATATTTTTTTGGTATTTTTAAATAATCATAGTTAGTCTACTTTCATTGCTTGTTTAAAAGGTCTCAATTATTTTAGCGGCCTGTTCCAAGTGCTGTTTTACTTTTGCGATGGTTTTTGAGTACCAGTTCACTTTATTTCCAAGTGAAAATTTTATCTCCCAATACTCTGAGGGCTATTATAGTCAAGCAAAAGTTCAAAGTTCTGTTTATGTCCCGCAATAACTTCTAACTTAAATTTTACATCCGCGATCTTTTCCTAGTGCTAATAATAATATAATAATAAGTTTCTAGCACCAGTTTAGGCCCTGAATGTTGCTTTAGTTGGACTGCCAAAAAGCCATTTTATTCACTCGTGGGAGTAACTAGGACTTTCCTAAGGTAGCTTTTTCCCGGTTGTATACAGAAATTCACAGCTTATTCTTGATCCGCTGAATTCTCGGCTTTGTTTCATGGTCTAGCAAACAAGATATAGAGAAGATTATTTAAGAGAACGGCTGGTGTTGAGATTACCTGAGAGAAGTTAGGCACGCTTGCGGTTTTCCTCATGGCGGACAGAGTCAAGATCTGCCCCTTACTCTGCAGAAGCTCCTTCACAGCGACGGACTGCCGCAACCTGTCCAGGGTCAGGATCCCTTCCACTGCACTCACTCCTCGGGTGTATTTCTCTGCATAGACACACAATGTAGTTTTAAATCATTGTTGTAGACGATTAATTCCACTTATATCTTTATTGCACACTTCATCCGTTTTGCTCTGTGGGGCTGGAGTCCTAGCAGAAAGACTCCAGGATCCATGAATTAGGAGTCTATCAGTATTACACTCTTGTCAACAAACGTGCGGTTGCCTTGCCTCGTCCCACGATGTGCGGTCTAGCTACCTTAGATAACTCAGCTTTAGTGGTTAGATTGGTGCCGAGGCCAGGGCATCTCACAGTGGTGGGTTTAATTCCCACCCGGGTCTGGTGCGGTGCGATGTCTAGGCATTGAGCCTACGCCGGGAGCAGAGCATACTCAATGATCTAGTGATGACCACTGAAGAGAATACCTGTCAAATCCGATGATGAGGCTAGCACTACTGACGATGAGACCTGTCAACCGATGATGAGGCTGGCACTACTGATGATGAGACCTGTCAAATCCGATGATGAGGCTAGCACTACTGATGATGAGGCTAGCACTACTTTTGATCTCGGTGAGGTGATAATCTTTGTGTTTAAAGGAGTTGTTAGATGTATACTGTAGTGTTAATTGCACTGCACCAAAGAGCAATTTTGTTTGATGTGTCTTCTACAACAGTGTAAGTTTTTATGAGTGTTTATTTTATAAAAACATGATTTGAGTAGAAAGAGTTAGGAAATCTGATATTAACATACCGATATATGTTTCTCCGTCACTGAGAGAAGTGTCTTCTCCTGAAGCTGCAATCTGAGCCAACGACTCTCTGTCTTCCAACTCTTCACTAGCCTGATACACAAACAAACCATTCATATTTAAGACATTTATTACAACCTTCCGGGGCAGAGCCAAAGGAGGGGGAAGCGGGTTTCTGACCCCCATGACCCTTGAAAAAATCCCCAACACGGCTCTTTTAGCACAAATAAACTACTAACAGTATTATTTTGTAATAATAAGCAAAACGAATGTAAAAACTTTCCGACACAAAACTCGGAATGGGGATTACCTTGGGTATGTTGGAGACGACCTGGTAGGTAACGCCGGAGTGGGTGAGGCAGTCTGAGCGCACGATGCGCTTACGTATCCGGTCTGTGATGCTCTGCCGCTTGTATATGTTGAGACTCAGGCGTTTACGCAGCACCAAATCCATCGGAGCCGGGTGAGACAGTCTCACCGTAGCCTTCAGGATCAGATATACTCTCTCGTTACCTAATCCACAAACAGTTCAAGCTTGAGGTTTTTACAAAGTTAATTTTATAACATTTTAGCATGTCTAATTGAAAGGTTTAAATAAAATTCAAGGTTTTTCACAGATTTTTTAGGCTGGGTTTCGCTAGTTTGAGAAATAAATATTTAATTTAATTAAACCAACTGTTGTAAGAATGGACGCATCCACCTGCTAGCAACCATCAACTGAGCGGTTTCGATTTCCGATTATTCAATTCCTGATCCTCGATTCCCGATTTCAAAACCAATTCCCGATCGATTCCAAAACCGATTCCTGATTTTCTCTTTGGAATCTATCGGAATCCTCACCCAAGAAACCGGTGGAATCAGGAATCCACGCAACACTACTCGAAACTGACTATGTCACCGTGGCGAACTTACTCTCTGTAACCCTGTTGAGGTAGTCACTGTCGTGAACGGAGGAGTCCCAGGCAGCCACCGCTCCCACATCCTTCTCCATGTGCTTGTTGATCGGAAGGTTGTAGAACTTGTTGCCGTGCTCCTTGCTGAGGATAGAGTTGAGACCGGCCACCGGCAGTTGGTCCAGCTCACTCCACTGGCCTCCGTGACTAGAGAGCTCGTCCGCTGCAATCAAGGGCACAAGTGAATGTAGACTGCACTATCTCAATTCTGGATCAAAACTAGGGTAGGGATGAAGTACCTTGAATAATTTGGAATAATTTGGATAATTTGGATCTGATCTTGCTGATGCAGAAAGTCTATCGTAGGATTTTGCCACTAATAATCTTTAAATGACAACAACGATATTAACAATGGCTTTTTATTCCTATTCTCGTCTTAATGATCTGTATCATTGATAAACGCAAACAAACTTACTGTTGAGGTCGAGGAAGAGGACAGGTATGTGGGGCTCCATGCCGGCGGGGGGGTTCCAGTCCGCCGGGGCGCCTGGTACACCTGAGCCCGGGGAAGGGACTAGAACAGCGTTTCTTTCCTCTGTCAGACTCACCCACTGGTCTACAAGACTCTGCTCTCTCTCTTGGTCCTGTTCTGTTTTGTCTACAATATGAGCATTACACTACAAATCAGTGAATCACCTTATCGTAAAAAAATGAAGGAAAATGAAAATTAAAAGAGTGTCCTACTGCACACTGACAACTGCGTTACAAAGCAGTTTCGTGCTGAGCTGGTGCATGTCGGCGTACTCCACAGCCATTGCCGTTAGGAAGCACAGCCATTGCCGTTAGGAAGCACAGTATTGCCGACTGTCATTCACAGGGCATGATTCGAATAAAGAATATTAAGTTTTAAGTCAACATCTTCTCATCGAACTGCTTAACTGAGGGAGTTAAGCTAGTATTCGCATGTTACCGATAAATTCAATCTTTTCCCGACTAAAACCTAATCTGACTGTAAATCTTTACCTTTTCCCCAATGTAAAAAATATGCTGCAATATCCCCGACTTCCCGACCAGTAGACACCCTGTCTCTACAATTCTGTTAGGGTCCATGACGAAACCACAACTTTCACAACCTCCCATCCCAAAATTTCCCAGTTAAAGGACAAATTTCCCGTATTCTGGACACTAATTCACTATTTGAGATGCCGACCACTCTCATGAGGGTATTTTAAGGCAAATATGTGGTGAGGGATGAGTGTGATGAGTGGTAGTAATGAGTTATGAGGCCTTGTTACAAACTAAGGCCGACTCTTCCTTAGAATGGGTCATTAATTAATAGCCCAATGACCATATGGACCAATGGAAATACAAGGACCAACGGCTTAACGTGACTTCCGAACCACGCAGGTGATGGTCTGATATGTCTAAACGATGGTGGGAGTTGATGCGGGTATCATCAGATGATCACTGAGACTATCTGAGCCACTTAAGACCTATATCATCCTCAAAATCCGACCTACATGAAGCTGGATTACAGGACCACCACGAGTCCCAGTCACCCTGAGAATAAACAATCTGCGCATGTTGTACCTTGTTTGTTGATGATGCGGTTGATCTGCTGGTCAAGATACTGTCTCCGCCTCATCAACGCGTCACTCCACTTCTCTCTGAGCACAGCCAGGTCTTCCTCCTGGTATGAGTCAAGTGCCTTCTGTAACCGAGACCTACAAAACGACATTGTATTGTCAAGAGCAGGTCATTTTATCAACATTTCATTTTTGAACAGGCTCAAATACAACCTATAGAAAATTTAAGAAAATTTAGCTCAGTTAGAAAATTGACTTCGGACAAGAATCAGGGAAAGCCCCTATTGATTCCCCTTTCTTTCAATAATTGTACCTAAATATATTTTTCTTGCTTCTCTTTATGAAATGAGGTGATATGAGGTGCAATGATTGCAAATCCCTAACAGTCATTTAATGTTATAGGTAATGCCGTATTTACTCGAATCTAAGACGCACTTTATTTACCATGTTTTGGGCTCTAAAATAAGGGTGCGTCTTATATGCGGGTGCGTCTTAGACTCGCACAATACGATAAAATATTGAGTTAACAATTGAGCTGCTGACCCTTGTTTACAACATTTTTTGTGCTGTGGGAGGGGCATAGTGGTGGAGCAGGGCGGGGTTTGGGATGGGAAAGAGAAGGCAATCGTGATGCATTCTTTGTTCTGCTTTTACTCTGGACAGCTGCACCTGGCAATTACGTCACTGGTTGCTAAGGAGGGGTCAGGGGCCTGACAAATCATAGCCCTCTAGCTGTTGACATTATAAAAAACTGGGGTGCGTCTTATATGAGGGTGTAGAGTTTCTTACCGTATATTCAGGGGAAAATTATGGGTGCGTCTTAGATTCGTGTGCGGCTTAGACTCGAGTATATACGGTATATAAAAAAAAGTGTATGGTACAGGGAATGATATATAAAGAAGATTTATTCAATAAATGTACACCTTCTTATTACATAAATAAGCTGCACAAGTGCAAAGGATGCTTTTAACACAAAAAATTTAAATATGAGATTATGAGTTTTCTAAATTATACAGATGATTTCTTAAAATTTGCTGGATCTGATTGCAATCGTTAAAATTTCAAATAAAACTTTCTTTTCTTATTTAGAGGTTGTCCAAATGGAAAAGAATAATTTTTTTATAAATTAAGAATCAGCTATAAAATTACTATAGCCTACAATAAAAATGTATACTAATTACAGGCAGTTGTTAACATTAAAATATTGAAAAAGTTTAAAATCATTATTCCAATTTACTCAAAGATGCTTAAAACAAAATTTAAACATTTTGGTTGGTTTCGTTAGTAGTGCAACTTAACTTTAATAGAGATTTGCCTCAAAAACAAATACTTCAGCGTTCAGAGTAAAAAAAACAAAATGGGCAATTGTTTTAAAGTACCCCTCCTACCAAAAAACTCCGTCCAGCCCAAAAAAAATTCATTTTAAAAAATTAGGTACAAGTTGTTATGATTTTAATTTTTGCTAGGAGTTTCTTGATCTCTTGGGACCACTAATTTATTTTCTTAAATTTACAGAAGCTCTCACCTCTTGATAACGCTGCCGATGGCGATGCTGACAATACTGTGGCAGATGATGGGTAGTGTGCCGCTCTGTTGCACCGGCCGCACGCGCACCTGCACCCTTCTCTGCTGACCTTGGCGCAGCTGATACACTCCACCGGTCAGCACGTCGTTACGCGGCGCAACCTCCACGCTCGCGTACTCTCCCAGCTCTGTCAACTCCTGTATCTCCACCCACAGTTCAATCTTGCGCGTCAGCTCGCTCCACCTACACGAACAAATCAGATGAACTGTAACGGAAATAAATTTGTAACTTTTGACATCTTAACCGAGTGAAATCTGAATCTTACAAAATAAAATTCACAGTAGTTTTCAAGGTCTAAAAAGCTTCTTTCAAGGTTGGAAAATCTAGTTTGGCACTGTCAGTTTGAAGAGTAATAGTTACTTCCGATACTCATTTGAAAAGTTGTAGTTGTTATGGCGGCCCGTTGTATGTGCCGTTTCACTACCTCAGAGGCTTCCGAGGATCCTGTGAATCCTGCGAATTTTTGTTTCAGAGAAATTACCCCAGAGGCATAATCCGTAAGATAAATGGGGATGAACTAATCCATAATATGCCAATTTTTAAATGTCTTGGCTGCACTGAAATGATAGTTTTCTTAATAAAAATAACCCTCATCAAACTTAAATATCAAATCGGCAACCACTATTTGCCGTGGCTGTTCCAAAAAAAGAGGTGTTACATATTTTCTAAACAACCAACACTCTTTGATTCCTAGGTTCGTCTCGACTGAAGAGTTTAAACAATTTAGCGTGTTGATGAGTACCTGTCTGTGAGGGAGCGTGCCTTGGCCAGTTGTTGTTGCTCCACTTCCCACTCCGGCTTGGCTCTGGTGAACCCGGCACTCCTATGTCCCCAAACTTCCACTGACAGCTCCTTCTGCAACACCACACACACAGATCAACACTTGACAATCAAGTACCAACCAGAGGACAGTAAGCAGAAGAAAAACAAACATAATATACATATACATTCTAAACATAAAAACAAACATAATATACATAACCATTCTAAACATAAAAACAAACTTTAACTACACATGTACACATGTACTGAAAGTGTTAGATTTTATTTGCATGAGGATTCCCTCATTTTTCTCGTTTTTCCTAACATGGTTAAAAAGAAATTCAGATTTTTAACGGACACTGTAAATACTTATATTTTTCTCAAAAGTAGATTAGAATGTAAAGTTAGATTGAAAAAATTAAGCTATTATAATTACTTGCAAGGATTTTAAATTGGGAAACACTCGTCAAATTCAAACATATTAACATAAAAAACTTCCTAAATGTTAATGTTTAAATTCATCTTGATATTTCATCCTGCTACGGATAGGCAATCTGACTTCTGAGTTTGTGTAAATGCCAGCTAGATTGTCTCGAGTATGTGTGTATGCGTCAATACCTGAACAGTGTTCCAGGAACTCCTCACTGATGGGGATGGTGAAGTCGTGAGAGTGGTCGAACTGGAAGGTGATGGAGTCTCTGTTCTTGGCTAGTTCTGTCTGCTCCAGATTCACAATCGGAGGAACCACAATCGTCTCCATGTGGTTGAAGAACGAATACTGGCAGAAGACAAAGTGAGACAGCGACAGCGGCAGTCCGGTAGCTTGCTTTATCCTTACCTGGATCAAAAACAACACAAACTTACTAAATTGAAGGACAAAACAATTTACTATCACTATCACTATTTGAGATGCCGACCACTCTCATGAGGGTATTTTAAGGCAAATATGTGGTGAAGGATGAGTGTGATGAGGCCAATCTTTGCCCTTAAAACTGAATTGTTCAGGAGTTGGTATTTGAAAGGCTTGCATTGAGTAGAGTAGCGAAAAATTACGTTATAAATAGCCAAAACACCGCTGCCACCATGTAATATTAGGTAGAAAATATATAAATAGTTTGTATGAACAAGATTTAATGTGGCCATTAACTAACTCTCATAACAACAGTAATCATCATTAATTTTGTTGACATACCAAACATTAACTAACTCTCATAACAACAGTAATCATCATTAATTTTGTTGACATACCAAAACATAAGAAATAATTAAAATATAAACAGAGTTAAAACAATTAATAATAACACATTAACAATTAGTCATATGTTTTTATAATAGTTGACATTATGAGATGACTTACCTAATATACAGAGTAGTTTTATTAAGCGTGTGCTTAAGTGGCTCTACTTGAGACTTTTAAAAGAATTCCTTCGTAGCACTAACTGTGCTTGGGCTGCCGAACAATGCTAATTTTCCTGCCTTGGCCGTGTGGCATCTACGCCTAATCTACCATAGCATAATCTTTGACCAAACTCCATATCTTATCTTTAACAAAGTGCACTTACTCTAACGGTAACTTGAGTGTCTACTGGTACTTCGTCTTCGTCTTTGGCTCCGCTATCTGTCGAACTCTCCGACACTGACTCACACATGTGATCCTGAGGGAACTGTCCTGCTATCCTGGTTATTTCCACCTTTGAAAACAATTACAAATTAAAAATATATTTCTCACTTTCTTGACACCTTTTGTTAAATAGTTAGTAAAACTGAATGTACAATATAAAATATTTATCAAGCACCTGTTCTTTTATGGGGCATCATTTTGATTAAATGTAGGCAATTTCTAAAAAATTAGGAAAATCCTGACAAAAATTAAAATTTTAAAAATAAGGCAGGAATCCCCTAAAACCAACATTTTTCAGGTTGGAAGAATTGTTTGGTAATTAGAGTAATTTGCAGTGTTGCAGAGTTCTCAGCAGAAAGAGTAATTTAAAAGGTATTTTTAGAAGATTGTAATTTTATAGGTTCACTGCAATTGAGATGATAAAACAAGACAGTTGCATTTGATTTCATGTAAAGACAGGCTTAAAGATTGTCAAGCAAATTTTGAAACAATCTTTGATTTTTTGATATTTTTTTATAATTTCTGAAAAATTTATTTTCAAGTCAAGTTTACTTTAAAAATCTTCCAAATCACCTAACAAATACAAAAAAATTTCTAAATTATATTCAAAGATTTGTATTTTTTAATGAGTTTTACTAATAATTCTTTTAACCTTTTTGACATTTCAATGTTCACAATTGCTTGTAATTATTACAAAGTTTTTTTACCTGGTAATTTGTTGGATGATAATAATATCAAATAAAAGCACAATCATGCTGTACCATAGACACCTTTTTGTAACTTCAAATTAACCAAAACGTGGGATTTGTATGATAAATGTAGCTTTTATGCAATAATGTGGTATTTTTATGGTAAAAGTACTTTTTTTAACCAAATGTGGGATTTGAATGGTAAATATACCTATTTATAAACTATCCAAAAAAAACTGAAGTTTTTCAACCATTCCGTTTTAAGTTGAAATTATTAAAATTTGTCCAAATAAAAGCAAGAAAAAGTATTTCCGGCTCGATTCCTGTCCAAAAAAATAAATACGATCCCGCCCATCCTTAATTTTTTTTATCTTTAGTTTTACCTGTAATCTGCCAGCGACTTCGCCCTGTTGACTGATGATCGGGGTCAGGTAATCGAGCGTCACGTCGTGGAACAAACTCTCCAGAAACACGTTGGCTACTCCGATCAAGTTGTGGTTTTCCTGTGTCTCGAAGAACGGGTCATTGACTTTGGCAGGGTTGTGAACCTACAAGAAGTTAATCAGTTTAGTTAAACAGAAACACCTTGATAAGTTATGAACAGTGAAAGATAGAAAGTTCAAACTTACCACACAATAGCGCAAAACATTACTGTTTTTTTATTTTCATACTGTTTGCTACAAATTTTCCTTTTGTTAAAATCTTTATCAAGTTTCTTAGCCAGCAAAATTAGTATATCGGCAGTCTACCAGGAAGCTGTAAGCGTAACAAATTGCAAGGGAAATTCGCTTCACTAACGCCGGCGGACTGAATAAATACTGAATGACTGAATGAAATAAATGCTTCTGCAAGAGGTCTGTAGCTTACTGGTGAAAGGGGGATGCCGTTTTCCCGGTAGTCGTCGTACATCTCCCTCATGTCAATCAGTTTATTCTCCAGCTTCTCCATGGACCACACTTGGCTGCCGAGTCCGGCTCGCTTCACCAAGATGGCCGGCTCACTCACAAACGCCCCTCTCTGCGACAAACGATAACATCACGCAAGTTACAACCAAAATAAATCAAACAAAAGTATACTTTTTTTTAAAAGTAGAGTTGAGAGCTTTTAGGAGGCAGTAGAGTTAGTTTTAACAACATTTTGACTTCAAATAAAGTTGCTGGAGTATGTCAAAGACAACATACGGGAAGTTACTAGACACTCACCCGTCGGTTAGGACTAAGGTTTGACGGCGGGATCTGCAAAGTTACGCTATATTTGGTCTGCTTATTCAACTCCTCCGAGGAAGTTTGCTTCTTTGACTAGAACGTTGGCTCTCACTATATCTTGCTTCAGCTCTCCCAAACTACGTTTGAATGTTTCATCCCTGAAAAACACAAAACCATGATTAAGAAAAACTAGGAATGTAACTGTTGAAAGGCTGAAACTAGTTTGATGATTTTTACTAGCTCAGTCGATGTGTGAAGTTACTTAGTTGCCCTCCCCCCCCGTCAGTATCTGTCTGGTTAGTACCTGCTCAGATAACTTTATACTGGGGTACATCAAAAAAAGAGTTGCTCACAAAATTACTGGGCAGCTTTGTAGTTGTCCGGACGTTGAACGCACTCTGTTCCCCACCAGAGAAGGTTTGATCAGATATAAATTTTTTTTAAAGGGGTTGCACCAGCCGGGTAGATTGTGATTTTAGGAGATGCTTGTCATAATTTTGGAGGAAAGGTCCCCCGAGTGTTGGCAAGGCTCTTCATGTCTTGGGGGTTAGAGTCCCCTAAGTGGTTGTCAGCGGGCTTGTTTGTCGCACCCTCTCATAATTGTCTAGTCAGTTGAACCCAGTTCCATTCCTCTCCTGAATCCAGACTTCCTTTCATTCTAGTGGTAGCGCAATATGCCCAACAGATGTGGCAGACGTGCATAAGTGTAACCAGTCCCTAACCACTTGATCCCCTCAATCTAACATCTACTTAGTTGCGGTAGGCTAACTGCACTTCAATAGATTGCTCACAAGAATCAGGTGTATGGAGCTCGCTGTGTTCAAGTCTGCTGTTCGCACTCAGCTTGCGAGAAAGGCCATACACTTCATAAGTAAATAGTTGACAAGCCACTTTTTCAGTCTGCCGCCATCTATTTAAATTTATCCTGACACAATCCATCTAAAAGTTCCAGTCACCAATGAAGATTTAAAACTTGTTTCAAGTAGGACTAAGTTTTGTCCTATCCCAGCCAAAGGTCATGACAAAGCCGAAACAAACGTAACTGTAGCATCAAGTACGCAGCTCCATGTCCTAAATACAATTCCCCTTACTACAAATTTTCCCTAGTTATGACGTCGGAAAGTCTTTTTTTCTTTCATCTCAACTCCTCTTCTCATATAGACAATTCTCAGGCCAATATTTTCTAGTTAAAACTTCAAGTAGGTTAATCTGAAATTGGCACACGACTGACTCACCTCTCCCGGGCCCACTTCTCCACTCGCATCTGCGTGGTGGGGGTGCAAGGTGTCATCTTGCCGAGGCGGAATGGGTCGAACGGCACGTACGGCGAGTACGGCGTCGACGGCGACAATATGTTCCTCAAGTGTGCGAACTGTCTCTCGTACTCTAGCCTCTGCTTCTCCAGGGCAACTGCACAACAGAACAGTGTTTAGCAGAGATTGGTTCAGTTGGAAAATGATTACAGGATTTGAACTTCCGTACTTTAGAAGTAGAATTTTCACAGAGTGTGACAATGCATCTCATTCACATGGGAAAGTCCTTTTTTTACTTAATTTAAAGCTAACTAAATAGTATGAAAATACAAATTCATGATCAAGAAACAATTTCTAGATCAAGTTAATTTTCTTCGATTGATAATTATTGATTCATACCTTCATTTTAAAAATCTTGTGGATGTTCCAAAGTATACAGCGGACTTTTTGTTTTGAGAAAAATGGTTTTGTTTGAAAATGTGAAGATACTGTGGAGTGCTTCTTTAGAAACACTTGATCTATATTAACTTATGCAATATCACTTTGGGGAGGCTCCGATGCAAACGTCAAAAAATCATTCATTTGACAGGAAGCAGCAATTTGGATCAGATATAAAAATCCTAAAATGTCCCCCAAGTAAAACTTTTTTACATACAATAAACTTCTAGGTTTTAACTCTTCCTTCTGTTTACATTTTTGAAACAATAATGTTATTGAAAAATAAAAAATTGTTACACAAACACAAAAAATATTGAACCTTCTGCTGAGATTATTTCTGACAAGTACAGAGAGCAAATAATACAATGTTGGTTAACATTTTGTTTACCTTGTTTGTCCTCCTCGTGTTGGCGTTCGATCTTGGCGATGGCAGTTTGTATCGGATCATTGCTCAGTTCGTTTAACATCAGCTCCTCCCTGGCAAAGTTGTAGTCGATGGTTTGTGCGGGAGTTTGAGGCTCTGATGCTGTGGTTACTGTAAACAAAAAAAATATAACCAAAGAATAAACTGATTGTCTTTAAAAAATGCTGTATCAAAATTGTGTATGATATGAATGTTTTTACCCGTGCATGTTGGTTTTCTCGAAGTTGCATTTGACAAAAACATGTTGGAATGATTGGTGTCCACCTAGATGCACTCAGGATTTCAGATGGTTAAACGAAATCTTTTGATTCATACTGAAATTTAGAGAAACTCTAGAGCTCAAAAATCAAATTGTGTTTAAGTACTGCTTATAAAAATTTAAAGATAAAATTTAAGAATTTCTCAAGTTTTTACTTCTTATATTTTATATTTAGGGAAAAAACACTAGGATATGCTTTAGTTGCTAAGCATGCTTTGCTTTTCCACCCATTGTCTTGACAAAGGCCCCAGCAGCATGGTAGAAAGTTTGTGTTTCTACACTATCCAGGTGACAGGTGAGCCTTCTTATTATAGTTTACGTGAAAATCCCCAGACTTTTTTTCAGCATGTTTTCCCCAAATTTCTTGAAATTTCCATAACATCTGACAACCCACCTGAAGACTTTGGGCAGTTGACTCGGAAGAAGTGGTGGTTGCCCCAGACAATTCTGTCTCCGTGGTGCAGCGGGGTCTTGTCCAGGACCGGGGCTCCGTTGACACAGTTCCGTGCGTTGTTCAGGGGTTCCAGGAACAGACCTCCGTCCTCTATGGTGATCACACAGTGTTCCGGCTGAATGCCTTGTCCAGACAACACTATGTCCTGCGAGAATGATGCACCCTACAACAAACCAGTATTGCTATGTAATCAAGCTACAAGAAAGAAAAATACAAGTTGTGATTTCTCCAAGGTTTTTGATGTAAAAAAGAAAAGATGGGCTCCCACCGGATGCAAAATAAACTGAACAGTTTAAAACATAGCCACAAGTGCTATAAGCCCTAGTGAATTTACTGTGACGGAGGGATAATTTACAAATGGAAGTGCCCTGTTGCAAATTAAGGCATTTTCTCCTAAAAAAATCCGATTATGGTGAAACTTAGTGGAAAACTTATTTTGCCATACCCAACGTGAGTACATAAGATAAACCAAGGCTAATCAGACGACCAAGATAGCAGCAAAACAATGGTTTTCCGCCGCAATCTTGGTTGTGCTCAATGGATTTTGTTGATTTTTTCGTACACTTGATGGTAGGGTAAGATTAATGTTCATATACTTTATACAGGTTCATCAGATCATAAATACTGTTTTAAAGCATACACACTCTCTTTGGGGGAGTGGGAATCTCCTCCTTAAAAGATGGAGGCCAAAATATTGTCTGGTTAACCAATTTTGCTGGATAACGAACTTAACCTAGAAATTTACAGAAGGCACATTTGAAGGATGTTGGGAATATGCTAATAAAAATCATAATGATTGTAAGATATGGTAAGAAAAAACACATATTAGACTAATCATATTTTTGTTGCTTTCTATTGTTGTCAACTCACATTCTGAGTTTTAATGATATTTACATAAAATTTTTCTAAGAATGTTTTTGTCAATTAAAGTTGTTCATTGTTTAGTTTTTCACAAAAATATTTAGGGTTTCTGTTAAGAAACCGAAATATAATTCAAAAATTAAAAATAGTTTTATTTTTAATATAAAGAAGGTGTGCTGCCAATCAGCTATTAATAATAAAAAATATTTAAGTTTAAAGTCCAATTTAAATCTGGTAGAAAACATCTTTGCAACAAAACAAATTTAAGATGAAAGCATCTTTGTACTTTACCACATTAATTTTTAAATTTTTACAAGACATGTTTCGCCTCAGCATCATCAATATAAATAAATAAAATTATTTAATAAAATTATTATAAAATTAATTTTATTTATTTATACTGATGATGCTATGACGAAACATGTCTTACAAAGATGCTTTCACTACCACAAAGTAGATGGACAAAACATCAAGATTAACAATAACTTATTTGACAGCGTAATCCTAACAAACACTCCTACAATAAAACTGACCTTGGCTCCAACGAGCGTCCTCTCCTTGAGGTAGTAGACGAGCAGTTCGTTGAGGGACGGGTCGGCGTTCAGGTTGACCAGGTAGTACTTGTTCTTCTCCACTTTGATCCCGGAGGCTTGCACACTGATGCCCATGTTCTCCAACGCCTCCTGTCTCTCGTGTTGTAGCCTCTCTGTTCAACACAACACACGTGCTTGTTAATCAGTAAGCCGCACACAATAAAGGCTCGGGAGTGATACAGATGAAATTGTCGGGAGAACGCCGCCGCCTGCCGCCGCTGTGGCGTTGTATCAGGCTCGCTGCAAGTAGCACACTCTGTGGCCGCCTTCATGGCAGAAAATAACGCAGTAAACTAGAGTCTGCTAGATAGGTTGGCTCTTAGCCTTAAAATTTCTAAACTTTACTGGGAGTTTTCAAATTTTAAAGTTTTTCTAATTACTAGCTATGAGGGTCATCCAGAAAGTAAAGAACGTTTTGGCATGGTCAAATAAAAAATAAAGATATCAACACAAAAAACTTTATTTACAAATGCATAGAACCTTCCTCTACTTTTCTACGCAGTCGCCATGGATTTCAAGACACTGGTTTTAATGTGGGACTAGTTTTTCCTTACCCATGTTCTACTCATTTGCCGCCAAAAACATGAGCCAGGATTTCTTAGCTTCTTTGAGTTCCTTGTCGTTAGCAAACTGTTTTTTACCCAAAAATCCCTAAGCTTCCGGAATAAGTGATAATCACTTGGCACCAAGTCAGACCTGTAGACGTTTCTTTTCTTGGCATAAATTCGACATGGATTAAGCCCTTTCAATCCCAAAAAACAGTTGCCATGACTTTTCGAGTGTTTAAATTTCACTTTTTAGTTTTTACATTTAGCGGGGTTTTCATTTGTCGATGTAATTATTAATCACTGTGGACACGAGACGCGTAATCACACAGCAACGAACCTACACTCAAACTGAAGAGGAAGAATGTAGCTAGCAGCTGCACGCGCGCTCGTAGTGGTGAGGGGTGTGCGCGGTGCATGATGCGCAATCGTTCTTTACTTTCTGGAAGACCCTCGTATTTAAAGTAACTTATCAATGCTTGTTTTTGAGCGTGCGACTTCACCTATTCACTGACCTGTCTTGATGAGTTTCTCCTCCCACGTCTGACTCATCTCCCGCATCAGCTTCTCACTCTCGCTCAGTTTCTCGTGGATGTCCTCTCTCTGCACAACACACAAACACTACTCAGCACTCAACACGAGTTAGTAGGCTAGCAACAACTCCTCTACAATGCTATGTAGGGATGGGTGGTCGCACATTTTTGCCTGTCATCGGTTCTAAAAGTAATGTTTGTCTTGTTTAACAAGTCGAAGTAAGGACTAAGAAATCCTCTCTACCACTCAACCTCGACCTTTACCTAGCAACACCCTATAGTCACTTCACAAATTGTAAGTGGTGACTGCAGGGATCGAACCTGCGCCACCAGAGTGATGAGCTCCGGAGTCGCGCGCGATACCAAACTGCCACAAATCCGGTAAACCAGTTCATTGCTAAATAAAACCAGATGATCATCAAAGTCGAAAATGAAACCTGGAGATCTAATATTTATTAAATAGCTTAACCCAGGTAATTATAGGATTTTAATTTTTGTTGAGAATTTCTCGATTTCTTGGAAATAAAATAATAACATATTCATTAAACCTGAATTAATATATCAAGCCAAAACCAACCCATCCCTAAAGCTATGTCTTAGAAAGGTTGTTATTATTTTAATAAGGTATAAAAACACTCAAAAACTCAAACATGTTAAGAATCTTGAGACATATTTTTTATTGGAATGTTAAACCTTTATTATTAGTTAACAACTGACAAATAAATACTACCGGAATAACACACAGCATTCAGCTTTTAGTACAAACAAAATTACTTAAACTGTGTTAGCAGTCTAAAAAAATATTAAAAAGACTTCTAACTGTTTTACATTAACAATATGTTACCTAAAACTGATTTCAATGTAATATTTAATGACAAACATCTCACCATTATTTGTTGTGATCCCTGCAGGTTGAAGAACATGAAAAAGATAGCAAAATTTACCATTAGAACAAAAACTAATTTAATATTTCTTAAAGTAAAACCCATAATATGTTATCAATAAACTTTGAAAATATCATGAATGGTATTCACAGTTTAAAAAACTTACTGTCAAGATTTAAAAATAATTCTGCAACTTATAAAATGTTGAAAAAGAAGAAAGACAGAAACTGCAAAAATGGTCCTATGTAGACTGTAAAATAAAAAAAAATTGTTACTCCTGTCACCTTTTTCAAGAGTCAGAGATATTTAGGCGGCCCGTTTACTCGTGCAATAACTTCCGCAAGCTGTTGCACTACGACGATAAATACGTAAGGATGTCGATTTAGTCACACGGCGTGACCAGAGAGCCGTTTTATTCCAGCAGATCCAACTGGAGGGAATATTACTCTTACAAGGTAGATTTGACCAAGTTTTATGCAAAAATTCACATTTTATTCACAGTTAACCTTCCAGAGGTACCATCACAGAGGTGAATTTGTTTGTTTGTTTATAAAGATATTTTTATGTGTGCCGGCAGTGCCGAGGGTCGGAAAGTGTACCTTACACACCTCTTTCTAGCAACTGACTCACTAACTTTCACCCCCTCATCCCTCAACCACATCCTCAGTCAGAGCCTAAGTCTGCTGCAGCACGGAGCTTGCCACCGTGTCTCATCGCTCGTACAGTAACCCAGGAGTTTAATTCCGTGTCTTACCTTTAGTGATTTTGTTTTTGTTACTTTTACTATTATTATTAATTTTATTATTTGGTCGTTGTTTTTATGTTATTATATAGGTTGTTTTTTTTTCTAAAAATTGAAAGCAAGTGACTCTAAAGCAAGACAGGTCAAATTAAAACTGTTGTGAGTTGTTAACGTGTTTTCTTCTTAATACCATTTAATTCTATTTTACTTTGAGCTTTTATTTTATTTTCAATAATTGGTATTTCTTTTAAATTTGTAGTTATAAACAATATATACACACTCACCTGGATAAAAAAGAAACACATAAAAGAACACAGACTATCAAATATTCAGCCTTACCAGGGCTTTTGTCAAGACAAAAATAAATCACTTAAAAGAGCAAGTAAGCTAAACCAAACTCTTTTAAGTTATCTCTTTTTGTCTTGACAAAGGCCCTGGTAAGGCTGAAAATTTGACAGTCTACGTTCATTTAAGTGTTTCTACTTTATCCAGGTGAGCCTGCTCTCTTTTCTATTCCTTTTTGATAGCATACCCTGGCCTAGTGCCCTGTTCCGTAAATCTAATATATAGACACTGTACATCTTGTGTTTCATAACTTCCGTGTGTCACTTTTTATGCTTTGAAATCAATGACACTCGGAAGGCTTGTGAGTAATGACACCTCACAGGAGTGTGAGTAATTACTCACAGGAGTGGAGGAGCCGACAGCGAACTTGAGCATTTCCTTGAGTGCTTCCACCTCCTGCCTGAGTTCCCGGATGATGCGTGCGTTGGGATCTTCGTTGATCACTGCGTGGTTGACGATGCGCTTAGCGCGGTCTGCGTAACGCAGCGTACTCAGCGTCTCCTCGTAGTTGTCCGCAGCCGGCGAGACAGTGGCCACCATCACCGTCTTGCTGTTACCTCCGAGATTGTCCTGAAGGAGAGTCATACGATGTTAATTGGTGATTTTGAGAAAAGTCTAACAACAAACCTAACTTGTAAGTAGAAAAATACAGTAATAATATTTATTTGTCAAAAAAGTAGAAAAAATAGTTTTAAAACTTTTAGCAAGTCACTGGTAACAAGATAAGGTAAATAATAAATTTCTTACTTAAATTTAAACCAAATGTCTGTTAGTTCTAATGAAGACCCTAAGTATTTATTGATCCATGAACTCACCAAGCCTGCGTAATGAGCACGCTGTGTCAAGTGACTTTTGAGGCTTGACTTTATGGACGTAATGCCTTCAAGTGTTTATTGAAAATCTAGTACCTGGTTGGGACAGTAATTTTTCAAAATCTTTAATCTATGATTAGTTTGTCAAAATAGGTTTTACGCCTCGAGTCAACCTTGTTTATCATCTCTTCTTAATAGTTGGTTTTTAGTTAGGCTAAACACAATTGTTTCATAGATATAGAGGCTCGGCAGGATTAGAACAATACCCGTGAAAACATGAACACAGCACAAGACCCCTATACACTTATCCCATAAGATAAATAGGGGAAAATTATGCCATAATATGCCATCAAGAGTACATTACCTTTACAGAAGCAGGAGAGATTTCTCAATAAAGATATTCCTGAAGACACTTATTTGTATGTAAATTCTATACGTTCATTCCGGTGTAATGAACCAATTGTTTATATTGGATTCTGTGTAATGGGAAAAAAATGTTTTAAATTCTAAGGTCTTACACACCTTGAGTAGCCAGGTAAGCACACTGTCTCTGTACGGCACGAACTTGTCTTTATTCTTCGTTGCAGCGGATTGGTCAGCCAGTTTTGAAATCACAAGCCCGAGAGTTGTTAGTGACCTGAAACATTGTGCATTAAGTTTATCAAGTTAAGTTTTAAGTTTCATCGTCTTAATTACAACAATGAATGTAGACCTATAGTTATGATAGACGAAGATATTCTCAAAGAAGTACAAACAGTTAAATTCTTGGGAATACACATTGATAAATATTTATCATGGAATTTCCAAATTGAAAATGTGTGTGCAAAAATTGCTTCGAGTATCTTTCTTTTACGTAACCTATCCGAATACTGTAATACTAAAATTTTGAGAACAGCTTATTTTGGTCTAATACATCCTTATATAAATTATGGAATTGGGTGCTTGTTCAGATAATAGATTTTTGAGGGTTTTATTTTGCAAAAGAAGGCAGTCAATCGCTTCAAATCAAGGTATCGAGAATCGTGCAAGGAATTGTTTAGTACACTAAATATTTTAACACTTCCTTGCATGTACATTTTGGAAACAATAATTTTTGTTTAACAAAATGTCATTTGGATACCGAATAGCTTATCATTCCCACAATACTAGTAATGCTAATCGTTTTTGTAATAATTTTCACAGGCTTCACATCTCGACCAACTTCCTTGTGTAGCTGGAGTAAAAAACTATATTATAAATTACCTGAAAGTATAAGATCAGAGACAAATTTTAATTCCTTCAAACGCAAACTAAAACAATATCTTTTAAACAATTCATTTTATAGTGTGGATGAATTTAAGGATGTATCCTAAACTAATTAGAAAATAATAAAAGCATTCACATACCGTAATTATAAGTATAGTTTCAAATAGGTTTAGAATTTATTTTACAATTAACATTAATGTACTTTGGCCTACTCCGGTACCGGAGATTTTATCATTTCTAAATTCTTTGTAAACTTAGTTTTAAGCATGTCAACACAATTAATTGTACACTGACAATAAAATATGTTATGTTATGTTATGTTATCAATACAAATAATTCAACTTTAAAATTTAAGTACTAGTATGTAATAAAATCAATATTCACTTGAATTTAAATTAAAACATTGATTATCAATAGAATGTCAACTCGATCCAAAATGTGATCATATGCATATTTGATAACATAGGTTTATCAAAAAGAAAGTAAGTAGTGATTGTACTATCTAACTTCATCACATTTGGTTACAGATAGCAAGGAAGTAAGAAAAATAACTTCCAGCTAGTGCTTCTTTCAACAGAAAATTTGGTAAATTAAAATAAAATTTGGCAATATAATGGAATCATTTAATTCATTTTATAATTATTTGATGACGTTTATCTTCTGGTTCAAATACTAACTTTGGAAATTGAGTATTTTTACAAAAAGATGAGATGCCATAAAATAACTAGAAACTTAATGACAAAAAATTAAAGACTAATAGTTTCTTTTACTGAGATTGATAAGTTTCAATACCCGCCTGTGTTTTCATCTAGTATTAGCAAAGGCTCGCCTGATTTTTATGTACAGTTTACAAATAAAAAGGTAAAGGTGAAATTTGTCTTGTTTAAAGAGGCGAAGTTAGGACTACAAATTCCTCTCTACCACCATACCTCAACCATTACCTGGTGCTATTGTATAGTCAGTTTACAAATGTACGTAGTGACTGTGGGGATCAAACCCGCACCAACGGAGCCGCACACATTTCCGACCCGCTGCGGATCTACTAGAAATCGGACCCAAGTAGCTAAGAATAAAAAAATGACGTAAACATTTAACAGCTGCACCTAAAATATCTAGCAAATATTTAATTCCTGGAATCGATGTTTGCCGTGTCAGTCATCAGTTCTGTAACTTACTTGTTGATATTAGAGCCCTCCTTGAGCCGCTCGCCCACAGCGCCGGTTTGTTGGCACGCTCACTGCCGGCCAGATCCACCAGGGACATGCGGCTCACCTTCTCGCCCACCACGCCCGACTGCACGTCCGTCAGTATCTGCGTGAGCACCACGCTGAACACGGCGTGCGACCGGGACGACTCACTGTTCATGTTCGTCGCCGCCACTGTGCGCGACTTGTTCCCTTCCGTCATCAGGTTGTCGATGTCCTGCAACACAAGCGAGGTGAGGTGAGTTGTGAACATGGATGTGAGAACAAGGATGTTTGTAGTCCAGAAAAATTCAATCTGCACACAAGCTGGATTTTGTCTCCGGGACTCCTGTCGGCAAGCTTTTAAAGATCATAAAATCTTGACTACAGTTCAGATTTTATCCAATTCGGATGAAACTTCATGTTTTTAGATCATTTAAACCACTTTTTTGACCGAAACTCCCCTTCCAAAGGTTACTTCCAGTAGCCCAATTTTGCTGCTAACGAACTTGACCAAGATATTTACAAAAGGAACATTTGTACCAAATTTCATGAAAATCGGACACAAAATATGACTTGTAGAGAAAACACACGTATACGTACATATGTACATAGTCTTGTAAAAATGTGTTCTGGAGGATCAGGATAGGTGCTCATTTTATAGTCACGTGTTTGGGTCTTCCCATACTGATGGCATGAGTATCTCTTTTTCCTTAGGAAATTCGATAATATTAGCTTTAATGTCCACAACACATTTTATACGATCTTCTAACTTCAACTTGGATTTCTTTGCTTATGTGGGGAGTGGTTAAGTGGTGATCAATCGCTGTGAGATGTGCTCGGGGAAGGGGGAGGGGAGGGAGAGTGGCGACAAACAGAATGTGATATGAGAGAGTCAACACCTGTGTCACGTGCTACACTGGGTCAGAGTCCAAGTAGTGCTAGCTTACGAAACTGCACGCAAAGAAATGGGATAATTAAATTGCTAATAACAAAACAATCTGACGTCAACTAAGTGTTCAGGAGTTGACAATGGTGACAGATTTTTATTTGAGATTTTTATATGACGAGAAAATTAGGTAACTGAAGTTTTTGATAAAGTTGGAAGTACGTAAAAAAGAGAAATTAAGGGAAGAAAGAACACTTTATTCTGTGGCGTATAATATGCCGAGATAAACGTGATAAAATACAAACCAAAAACATTGCAAAAGAAATTTTTAAAAATTACATAAAAATTAATAGAATAAGAAAATAAAATTTGTTTTCATATATTTCTTCTTCATTCTTCAAAAACAAGCAGTGCGAACAATCGTAAAACTGCAATGGAGAGAGTTTTTTACCTTGTCTCTACTTTTTAGAAACATGTCTTTTTTTTTTAATGTAAATGCGACCTTTAAAAAGGAATAGATGTACACTCTTACAAAACCAGAGACAGGGAGAACTATCAAACTGGGAGACACAAAACAACGGTTCATGAACGTTTTTTCCACAGTTAGGCAATAGACTTCAGTTCGTCAACAGACTTCCAAATTCGATCAAAAGTTCCCCAGAGCCAAAGGCTTTCCAAGCTTGTCTAAAAACAGTTTTGGTTGCAGAAGAATTTTACAGTTCAAACGAGTTTTTGGCACACAATTGGAATATTAGAGAACCAGACTAACAGGGGTAGACTGGGGAAATTTGAGTAAATGAGAATAGTACAAATGTAAGTTGATTATGTTTGAAAGGGATCTAGATGTGGATGAATGCAAAATTTTAGATCAAATAGTGGATGGTTGAGATACATGCTTGTAAACATGTCACTTCAATCAAATATTTATTTATTTATATTTCTTCCATCATGTACTTATGTGTGAAGTCAAAGGCCTTGTTCAAAAGATACTTTTTAATTTTTATACAGAAAATTGTTGTTAGTTCATAACTTGTAGTGACTTGGTATGAAAGAGAAAATTTCACTCAAGGGAGCTTCACATAAACAATTTTAAATTTTTAGATATAATTTAGTAAAATAAAAGATAAAGTCACTTAAAGTCATTTAAAACAACAAACACCATTGCAATAGACCGGGTACTTAAAATGGAAAGAAGAATCATAAGAACTTGCTAAACAAAAATTACTAAGTCGATGGGATATGGAGACTTGCGTCAAACGAAACTGTATATAAGGAAATAGAACCGGTAACAATCACTATGAAAAAGAAAAGAATATCATTTTTAGGACATCTATGGAGGACACCTGACGATAGATTGAGTAGAAGAATAATAGAAAAACTGTGGAACAGTAAGAGTCAAATAAGATGGATTTCAGAGTTCAAAGACATGGGAAGCTTACAAATAACAGTTGAAGATTTGAAGCACAAGGCAGACATACTCAAGATGTTGGGGAAGGAAACTACACTCCAGTTTAAAAGAAATAAACAAAGAACAGGAACGTCTTCATGACGTCATAGATGAAGAAAGAAGACTGCGCTCTGAAAGAATGAAGAAGTTTTGGGCAAAAAAATATAAACAAAAAAGACATTGATCCTTGACTGAAAATGACTGCAATGGTCCTATGCAGGCTGCAAAATAAAATAAAATAAATAAATAAAAAGATGAATTCAATATGTCTGAGGCTTTTCGCTAGAAAGCTAAGGAAATAAGGGAGCTTTTGTTTCTTATTTTACTAAATCATACATATTTTAGGGTGTAGCTAAATTACACAATTTTTAACAACATTTTATTTATAGACACTGTTGTGAAAACCGGAAGACAACAACAACAATTGTTGGAAGTGAGTAGAAGTTACGACAGAGTTGACATGAGCGATGAGTCACCGATTTGTAATCAATCCCCCCACGGCTAGATGTCAATGGCCTTTGTTGCTGTGTAACTCGTCTGTGCCTTGTCTATCAATCAATACCTATTCTGCTCTTGCGTTCTTTACAAACAATACTCTTTGCTACAAACTGTTGAGTTTGTTTAGAATTGTTTTACTTTAAATTATGCAAACTTGTACGAGGGTTGTTCAGAAATTAACTTCTGTTCAAAAACACTAAAACACAAATCATTTGTAGACAAACTTTATTATAGATTTTAATTGTGTAAACGCTAAATAGCTAATTTATTACTTAATAAATTTGAAGACAAAAATATTTGGACCGAACCGGGATAAACTTATTATATTATAAGTTTATAACTTATAAACTTTATTATATTCATATTTAAGAGCATTCTTTCAACTATACTTATGGAGATACAATGAAGATCGGAGCAATGATTAAACTAAAGCTTACAGTTTTCTGTGCTATTGCATGATATTCTGCCAGTATCTAGAACAAGTAGTGAACGCTATTTATTCTTAAACGTGCTTTAGTTTTCAACATGCTACATTACACACAGTCTTTTAAAGTTAAAGACAAAATTCAAATGTGTATCGCTAAACAAGGGTTCTAAAAACCTCTTTCATTGGTTCCCAAAATGAAATTACACATCATAGAAGAACGGCTTTTGAAAAGTTGTCATTGCAAGTTAATGCCAGATTATTCAATAAACTCCCTTAACATACATCACTATATCACTATTTGAGATGCCGACCACTTTCATGAGGTTGTTGTAGTGATGGATGTGTGTGATGAGTGGTTAAAAAGTGATAAAAAGTTTACAAAATTCACCAAAATTCAAAAACACCCTAAAGCGTGATTCTTTTGACTAAGGGTTTTTATTCTGTTGACGAGTTTGTTGAACATGTCCAATAATCATTTCCCCACTCCATAAATCCCCCACCCCTCCTGTAAAATATGGTCTGATGGAAGAGTAAATGTTTGATGTAATTGTGTGATTGTGTGTGTCCAAATTATTGTTTAGTTCAACTAAGTGTATTTTTTATATGCATATATTTATATCTGTAATCTTTATGTAACTTTGTTGTTGTCTTCTTTTTCTTTTGTTGTGCAATTTGTATTTATTGTTATGACAGACTTCTCCTTGCTACCTCATCACCTGAGCCTCTTCAAAATGAAACAATCTTACAAAGGACCTCTCTTATTCAACCACCTTCCGTGTGAACACTTGAAAGCCCAAGACCCACAACATCTCAAGAGACAGCCGACATTGTGGCTCCAGGAGAGACTCTTCTACTCAGAGAAAGACTTCCTGATCAACAGAACTCTACCACTCCAGAACAGCAACATATGACGAATACATATATTGCATATATTGTATAACATATTTTTTCTTAAAATCATTTTGACGCATGTACTGTTCTCCATAAATATGTGAATAAAGAATGTCTATTGTAAATAAAATTGTTAAAACATATGAATATTTGAGCATAATAAATTCAAGCTAAATCCAAAGTGAGCATGATTTCTAGAATGTTTCCAGAAACTATTTGATACTGAGATGCAACTGACCTGGAAAGACGTGACGGCGAGTTGTGACAATCCGTCCACGTAGGGTCCAAACACTTTGTGTTCCCGCACTTTCAGACTCTGCTTGTTGGCCTTGGGATCCAGCAAATCATGCACCTGAAGCAGACAAGTCGTCATCAGTCTGTGGTAGATAACGTAAGTATCAAAAACAGTATTGTCAAAGATAATGTTATGGTAGATAGATTGGGCATAGACATCACATGGCTGAGGTAGGAAAATCAACATAGTTGCGGCAGCCCAAGCACGGATAGTGCTGCCATCTCTTACCGTCTTTCTCCCCTCTCGGCTTGACATGTTGAGTTTGTCCAGTGTCGATGATTTATATGTGACCGAATTGTGCGATTTTCAAGAACGAATAAACTTTGATGTGGGTCAGTGGCTCTACTTGAAATTCTTAAAATAATTCCCTCGCAACGCTATCTGTCCTTGAGCTTTCAAACTATGATTCCCTTGCCTCAAGCCAAGCGGCATCTATGAGCAATCTATCTACCATAACTTAATCTTTGGTATTGTTCAAGAACTAACTAAAAAATGGATTACTTAGTGCTTAGTGATATAGTGACACCCTCCAACAGAGATTAAAGCAATCAGTTTACAGAAAAAACTTTTATATCAGCAGGATCCAATTCTCACTCTACTGGTCTAATACAAAGATACTAAAGACCTATTCCAATCTTAAAACTCCAACCAAAAGTTATTTCACTGATTAGCATGAAAAGTACATGATAAACAATCTTCTTTTTTAAGTTCCCCCAGCTTATCTCAAACATGGAGAGTTTTAAAAGTAACCTTTTCGTTGTAGATCTCCATGTAGCTGACCTCCACCTTGTACACCAACTCCGAGCTCTCTTGCTTGGCGATCAGGTCGAACAGGGAGTCACACAGGCGAGGAATGATGCCCTTCTGCTCCTGACTGCCCATCATCGTGAACGACTTCCCCGATCCTGTAACAACGTTGCAAACTCAATCAGGGTGATTTATTTCAATATATTTGTTACTAACCAAGTCATACTTCCTGTTAGGTTTTTATCAAAGGTTCCTATGTCATAAAGTTGTACATTTTTTGAGAGATTGTTAAGAACATTATACAGAATAAAGTGCCAAAAATAATAATTGTTCTCTACGCATTGATAGTGGTCACTGGAATCTCTCGTTTAGAAGTTCTAGCAACCCGACCAACAGCACCCCTCTCTCTCCAGTCAGTGTCTGTCTGGTTAGTACCTACTCAGATTACTTTATACTGGGGTACATAAAAAAAAGAGTTGTTCACAAAATTACTGGGCAGCTTTATAGTTGTCCAATGTTGAGCACGCTCCGTTCCCCACCAGGGGAGGTTGGATCAGATATCATTTTAAGGGGACGCGACTACAGGAGAGGCTTGCCATAATCTTGGGGGGAAAGGTCCACCGTGTGTTAGCAAGGCTCTCCATATCTCGGGGGTTAGAGTCCCCTAAGTGGTTGTCAGCGGCCGTGCTTGTCGCGTCCTCTCATAATTGTCTGGTCAGCCGAACCCAATTCAATTCCTCTCCTAAATCCAGAATTCCTTTCATCCCAGTGGTAGCGCAAAATGCCCAACAGAAGTGACAGACGTGCATAAGGGTAACCAGTCCCTAACCACTTGATCCCCTCAATCTAACATCTAACAGGGCCCAAGTTCGTCACCCAGGATTGATCGTAGAGTATCAATTTTACTTTATTAAAAGAGCTACAGTATTTGATTTTAAGTAGGCAAATGTAGCTTATTAGTTGGTGACACCGTGAACACACACACACACACAAATGATCATTACACTTTTCAATTGGTATCTTAGAAATATTTTGGCGGAAATATTCAAATAACTAAGCCAGCAGTAAGTATTTTTATTCATAAAATACTTTGTACCAATTACGTATTCAAACCAAATTGAGGGATACGTAAACAACTATTAGTGGAATTCTATATTTAAAAAGACACTAAAACCACAAATTGGGGTTTCCTACGTTTAAAATAAAGAGTTAACTTTAAACCCAAAATAAGTATAAAACTCCAGTAAACTATTTTATTTAGTAAGTAGTCCTGTCTTTTAAAGTTCATGCTTGCTACAAAACTTGAGACAATGTACAACGGTAGCGTTGAGCCGTAAACAGCAACTCAGCACGGTTTCTTGTAAAACAACGTCGCTGTTGTTGTCGTCAGCTGTCTCCCCCTTTGTTCCACTGCCACCCTCCTGACACACTAACACAGCTGCTTCCCCACTACACAGGCCATTCACTGTAGAGGCCTCTCCAGTCTCCACTCTGCCAGCCGACACAACAAGGCACTCTAGCCTGGTTACTAGCTTGAGAAAACGTTAGTGTGCACTTTTCTACATGATTCTTTATTTTATATTAAGGCAGAGTATGTGTTCTTAAGAGATGTCCTAGAAACGATATTTGTTTTTTCTTTATTGTACTTGTCACAGGTTCTATTTCCTTGCAAACAATTTCATTTGAAGCTCATCTCCATACTCCATCTACTTGGTAGTTTTTGTTTATACAAGTTCTTAATTATTCTTCGTTCCATCTTGAGTACTCTGTCTATTGCAACTTTGTTAGTGGTTTTAAAAGTTGTTTCACATGCTTATGTAATTTGTGGTTGAGTGACTGTCTTTCTTAGTTTAGTAGCTATAGAAAGCCTTTTTGTGTTATGTGTATTTTTTGTTATGTGCTTTTCTTTTATTAATCCATCCAGTTTATTTTGCCATGTAGGTTTCTCATTCAGGTTGAAAGTAATTATTTCTCCTAAGTATTTGAATTTGTTTACTATTTTTATGTCTTGGTCTCCTACTTTTATTTTGTTTGCCAGTAGAGGTTGAGTTAATATGATCTATGTTTTTTCAAATGAAATTTTTAATCCGTTTCTCTCAGCAATGTCTTGTAAAGACTGAATTTGTTGTTCTGTTTCCTGAATGGTATTAGCCAAAAGAGTTAAATCGTCAGCAAATCCCAGACAGTTCAAATTTAAGTTCTCTTTTCTACATCCGGTTTGCATATTATTGGGGTCATTCTTGTTCCATCCTTTCATAATATATTCAAGGGTACAGTTAAACAGAAGCAGTGATAAACCATCACCTTGTCTCAACGAGTTGTTATAAGGAAAGATTCGTAAAGTTCTCCCCTGAATTTAACTTGGTCAAAGTTAGTTCCAATAACTTGACTAATTTGGGGCGGAGTCTGAAATGTCTTAAAATGTTTAACATGTTTAAAAATGATGTTCTGTGGATGGAGTCGTAAGCTTTTTTGAAGTCTACAAATGTCATGGTGAGAGGCTTATTTCTTGCTCTTTAGTATACCATCACTAGCTTCAACTTAATTATTTGGTCAGCACAACTCCTTCATAGTCTAAAACCTCCTTGATAGTCTCCTAGTTCTAGATCTAGTTGATCTTTGATTCTATTGTATGAAATCTTTGAGAATATCTTGTATGTGCAGACTAAGAGGGAGATGCTTCTATAATTATCCGGATTGCTTCTGTCTCCTATCTTGTGGGGTGGATTAATGATGGCTGTAGTCCAGTGTTCTAAGATTTTTTTAGGAAATCCAAATTTTGTGTAATACTATGTGTAAAAAGGTCTGGGTTGCTTTCCCGGCATATGCTTTCTTTTTTATACAACTAAGTTTTTTCACATGTTATAAACTTATACTTTTATGTGTAGCCTTGTCTGTATGAACTCACTATTCTAACCATATTAGTAATTGTTCTTAAGAGGATTAGTGAACCAAGCAAGAGCCCATGTTTACCACTGGTTTCGTAATCCCTTGTTTCTGACGCCGTAAATGATCCAAAACGTACAAATGTAGTTTACATGATAGGGTAGCAGTGATTCTATGTTCCTTATACACGGAAAAGGCAACAACTGCTTGGGAAATATGTGTGTAACACACTTTTACAATAGCCTATTTTCAGACAACTTGATAATTTTTTGCTAATATTGGTGTAATAATTTAAAAAAATAAGGTTATACAAACCTAGAGACAACCTTTGAAAACATAGAAAGCAACTTTTCTAATCTCTACACCAAAAACTAGCATCCTAAACAGGGAACTACGAGAGTGTGTTTTGAGCAACTTCTTCTGGGGTGATCAATCCTATTGAAATTGAAATCAATACTTAATGTGAGAAGTTCTAACCATCTCTTAAAACAATATTTTTAGTAAACAATAATTGATTACAATTCAACTGTTCAAAACTTGTAAATTGTAAGTTTCTAGTGTGATTTACCACAAAGTACTAACATTGTTCAACAGTAGAGAGTTATAGAGAAGATGGTGTTGAGCCGTAAGTACAGTACGAGACTTGATGAATGACGGATGTCTGAAAGGAAGGTGATTCCGGAGGTTGGATTAAAGGGCAACTGCACAAGACGACAAGACTGCGGGGAATCTAATCAAGCCAAAGCCGAGATCGTGGGAAATGTCACGGGTCAACAAGCAATACCTGACTGTACCTCTCTTATCAACTTTCCTAATACAGTATAAAAAGTTTCTTTTAACAAACTTTGAGACTGTGCTCTTTGAAACTGATGGTAAAAACATTTTAAGATCAAGTTTGATGTGCTGTGATAAGACGTAGTAACGAAGATATTATAGTTTTCCTGAGCACAAACCTTTATTTACATATGTTTCTCAAATGTAAATAAAGGAGTGTTCAGGAAAACTTTAATATATCCATTATTATTTGTTGCAACACAACAAATTTGGTCTTAAAATGTTTATAAAAACATTTGCCACGTAATGTTATTCTTATGTATTTATGTACCATACAATTTAAGGGTTTTGAGTTACTGTATTAAGCTTAGAAAGTTTTATATGGCCGCCATTTTTAAACCAGAAGTGAAAAATAGCCAAATTAATTTTTTAAATATTGGTTTTAGTTATACTAAAACTTTGCAAAATTTTTAGTTTACAAATTAATTGAACTCGGACATAAAAATTATTTAGTGAAAAGACAGTCTGACAGACGGAAAACCAAGCAAGATAGGCCTGTGCATTATAGGACATATTTTGTTTATTATGATCTGGCAAATCACCCGGTGAAGTTTGATCCCGTAATTACTGGACGCCGTAACACGTAATTACTGCGTCAATTTGAATTAGCCATTTTTAAATGACGCAACCTATCTGGAATGCCAGTCAACGATGAAGAAATCAAGTATCAAGTAAGTAAGTATCAAGTATTACCCTGTATACATATGCATTATAGTTTTGATAAAAAATGCTCAAAACAGGTTCTGGGGTCAAGATTAGAGAACGTTTCATGGTCTGGGTCTGGGTCTGACCGTGCGGATGACTTGAATATTTAATTTCACCAAAGAAAATTCTCTAACAAACCGTTATTTCCTTGGGAATAAATGGGCAACTTAAGGACGTCATTACATTGACAAAAACAGCTGTTCTTAGAGCAAAACAACGTAAGTGTTTTACCGGGACACTTTGTGAAAAGGAGCTGGGTAAGGTAGTTACGACACAATATGACGTATGAGAGGCATTAGCGACGCGACACATTTGAGAGGTAGATGTACGAGGAGGGGGACAGGGAGCTAATGTTGGTTGGGAACCGACACCTGTATTGTTACCGATAAAACGCATTTTGAACCCATCTACATTATCTTTCAGCCACCTATCTGATCCAGATCTTCCTTTAGTATTTATTCTGCCTTGAGCATAATACTGTTTTCACAGTAGGTGTAAGATTTTCATGATTTTTTCGCCACGTTATTATTTATTAGATTAGGTTTTAGGTTTAATATTTACTAAATTTTAACGTAAGGTTAGGCTTTTGACATTGGGTGTATTTCCAGACTGCCTAAATTGTAAGGAGTGGTTTTCACCGAAAATAATAAAAAAGCCCAAGAAACAGTTTTAATAAATACTAAAATATAATTTGTGTAAAAAAATATTATTTAGAATAATGCTTTGTACTGTATTATGAATAATGATGGTTTCACCTTTTTAGTAACATTACAATTTTCATATTATATATTATTTGATGACTCAATATGAATTTCATCATTTGTGTCTGGTCAGATACGAAATAATTGTACGCAGGCTAATCGCATGGTAATTAATACTTTAGAACTGATCTAGTAATAAATAATTCTCGGTTATTATACTAATGTGAAAGCTTTTAAAAATGTAATTACAGGACAACTTCATTTATGCATTCAAGACAGTCGAATAACAGTTGAAATTCCTCAATTTTTATATTCTTTGTTGTAGGACCTTCTTCAAATGATTCTTACCTTTTCGGTTGGCTACGAAATGCGCATCTGATTTAAACAACTGTATATCTTTTAATGTTTTAATTATTATCTTTTAATGTTTTTATGCAAAATATTGAATTTAAGTATTGTAACTTGACAAAATCACAATCAATGTAAATTGATGTATATGACGAAAATACAATTCAAAATTGTTATTTAAATTAAACTCTTACGCTAAGATTAAAAACATATTTTTCTTTTGCAAATTCCAAATTAACGTTTTCTAAATTAAGGGCCATGATGAAGACAAACTGAGTTCGTTGACGAACTGTCAGACGACTGAGCCCTACCATAACAAATATTTGGTGTTGTAACAAGCAACTGTTGAATTTGTTGGATTAAAAACCAGGATACGAACCTGAGCGATTCTGAGTAAAACTTATGACTAATTCCTTTTCTAGCTTTAGGTTCGAATCTAAAGTTGCGGTTTTAACCGCATAGGGGAATTTCGTCATAACAACACCAAGAGACACAAACTGTCAAGCTTACGTAAGAACTTGCATTATTAGCAGTCAAATGTCATCTCTCGTCGTAAATTGTTGTAGAAAACTAATTAAGATAGTCCAAATAAGTGAGGCTCAATGTACCGTTATTGTAGTTTTCAGACTAAACGCAAACTAGCTTAATCAAACAACTTAAAGGTCTCAAACAACAATCCTCTCTGAATAACCTCCTCGTCTCGAAGAAGCTACACTGACACTACAGAGCATGCAATGTTCGACTCACCGGTCTGTCCGTATGCAAAGATGCAGGCGTTGTATCCCTGGAAGGCATTGTCCAGGATGTCTCTGCCGAGGCAGTCGAACACGGTGTCCTGGCTGGCGAAACTCGTCCCCTCCGGGTCCGCCGAGTTGAAGCAGTGGTCGAACGCAAACGTTTTCGGCTGCTTCCTGCAACAACCCATCCAAATTTGTTAGGATAGCGCAGTTTAACAACTTTTGCTTAGAAGGGATGGTCTTTGTAAACTTTTCAAGATCCAATTTGTTATTAAGAGTGAAAGAAACAAAAGTTATGTATCATAATAGGTACTGACAATGTTTCTAAATTGGCATTTAAACTATTTTGACTTTACTGAGGGAAAAGACATCATGAATTCTATTGACAAATATATCACTATTTGAGATGCCGACCACTCTCTTGAGGGTATTTTAAGGCAAATATGTGGTGAAGGATGACTGTGATGAGTGGTAGTAATGAGTTATGAGGTGAGGTGTAGTCATGTTACAAACTAAGGCCGACTCTTCCTTAGAATGGGTCATTAATTGATGGCCCAATGACCAATGGAAATACAAGGACCAACAGCTTGGACTATCTGAGCCGCTTTAGACCTATATCATCCTCAAAACCTGCCCTCCATGAAGCTGGATTACAGGACCACGCCACGAGTCCCAGTCTATAGAGTAACATATTGCAAAGGAAATTCGCTTCAGTAACACCGGCCGCACTTTTGCACCTAGCTGCCTGCATGGTATTGAATAAAGACTTAATTTAATTTAGTGAGCATGTCACAGATGACAAATTTGGCGATCTTACTTTCACAGCTGTGTGTTCAAGTGACAGGGCAGTGACGCAATGTAAAGTTGGAAACTGAAGAGAGAGAGAGATAGACACTCAATCTTGTTCAATATGGCAAACCTTTTAACCTTTCACATCAGTCTTTATTGGAAACTCACATAAGTTACACAGTGATCAGAAATGGAGGGCTTTTATTCATGTAATAACTTCTCAGTTATTACAGAGAAGCAGTAAAATAAAACCAACTTTATAATTGACATAAGGCTACTACTGACATGTTTCACAAAATTTAAGTACCCAAAAACTTCAGTAAATTCAGTATTATGTTTTTGAAAAACTATTTAAAAATAATAGCCAGGCCGATGCGCAGCTAAGCGCTAAAGCAACACTAGCGTGAATGAAGCGAATTTGTTTTACTTAATACTGTTTTTCCTCGAATTTGCTACGCTCACAGTCTCATTCTCACTTAGGCTATAATCTGTAGTACTAAAACTTTAAACAAGTATGAAAAAGGGAAAACACATTTGAAGTATCTTTAAAATCAGATAGCTTATTCCACTGATTTTTTATTTTCGATTGTGTTACCCTTTCGAATGCAAACATTTTGCATTTCAATGACTATGCAATAGTAACTGAATAAAAACCAAGATTTCAATCGCGATGTTTAGAGAATCTATACTGTGACAAAATTTACGATAGTTTAAGTTCGTTGGTTGTTATTAGTCATGTTAATAGTTACCGTTGTACAAACGTACATTTTCATTATAAAAATTTCTAACGTTAAAAAATATACCATTACTAAATTATCAGTTGTCTTAAGTATCGATAAGAACTTCTATGCGATCGTGACATAGAAGTTGGGTCCGCTATATCCCGTGTGCAGACATTGCCACGGCGCTGCAGGCAAAAGTAGAGCATCCATGCGCTGCGGGTATAGCCGTCAGAAAACTGCAGGCACTCTCCAACCACAAGTCTTCACAGTTTATTGTTGACGATGGGAGAATTACAGAGTTTTAAAACAGGGAAAAGGTAATGATTCTCTTGTTTAACGAGGCGATGTTAGGACTGCAAAGTCCTCTCTACCACTCAACCTCGACCTCTACCTAGCGTCACCGTACAGTCACATTACAAATTGTAAGTGGTGACTGCGGGGATCGAACCCGCGCCACCGGGTGGTGAGCTCCGGAGTCGCGCGCGATACCAATCCACCACGGCGTCAATTTTAAACTATTATTGAGGACATTTTCTATCGTTAGTAAGCAAAATAATCACGACGTTTAGGAGACCTGCTATCAGAACCCGTCTTCAGGTGAAAAGTAATCTAAAACATAACACAGATCATTATTAAAAGAGCTCGTTTGACAAAACATTTGACATCTCGTTTCCTAATGTTCTGTGTTATATTTTAGATTACTTTTCACTTTTCCATTACTGTTTACGGTGTAAAAACTAAAAATAAATTTGAGAGTTTATATTTCTTTGTGACGTGGAAAGGTATTAGAAAACAATTTCTATCAAAGAAAATGTTCAATTTGTTTTCGATTTCTTTGGAAAAATGATATATTAAAGTCAACAGCATGGTAAGATCCAGGCCTGGGCCCATGAAATAAGCACCGATCCTGACCCCCCAGTATACTCGTATGTATAGTATACTCGTATGTATAGTATACTCGTATGTATAGTATACTCGTATGTATAGTATACTCGTATGTATATGTGTGTATGTGTATCATCTCTAAAAGTCGTATTTTTTGCCCGATCGTCGCCAAATTTGGTACAAATGTTCCTTTTGTAAATATCTCGGCCAAGTTTATTAACCAGCAAAATCGAACTAAAGGCACCCCTCCTCCTCCACAACCTTGTCACCAAAAAAATGGGTTTAAATCATCTAAAATATACTAAAAAGCCATCAAATCGATTATAAAGTGGCGGCTAGAAAAGTGATTTTTCGCTATAACCTCGGAACTAGTAATAGTAAATTTAAAATGTGTGTTTCTTACATAAAATGTAGTATAATTGCTAGTAAAAAACGCCGTAAGTCTAAGGCCGAAGGTATCTCGGAATCATATAGGGGGCCAAGCTGAGGCTGTGAGCGTAGTGAGAAGCCTCGTTATACTCGCTTAGCTGCGTGTCGGCCTGGTTTTAACCTTGGATTAGTTTAAAGGAACAATTTAAAACAATTACTGTAGTTTAAAGCGACAAATTTAATTTAAAGACGGCCAAGAACAACCCATTCCACTAAGACGCCGTCTATTGCTGGAGCGGAACTACTGATTTATGTGTATTTTGTCAAACCACATTATTGTTTGTACAGTATTAGTTAAAAAGGGTTTACTTGCATACGGGAGATGTCCGAATGGTCGAAACCAGCCCACCATACTAAATCACTATTTGAGATGCCGACAACTCTCATGAGGGTATTTTAAGGCAAATATGTGGTGAAGAATGAGTGTGATGAGTGGTAGTAATGAGTTGTGAGGTGTAGTCTTGTTACAAACTAAGGCCGATTCTTCCTTTGAATGGGTCATTAATTAATAGCCCAATGACCAATGGAAATACAAGGACCAACGGCTTAACAAACTTCCGAACCACGCAGGTGATGGTCTGATATGTCTAAACGATGGTGGAAGTTGATGCGGGTATCACCAGATGATCACTGAGACTATCTGAGCCGCTTTAGACCTATATCATCCTCAAAACCTGACCTCCATGAAGCTGGATTACAGGACCACGGCACGAGTCATAGTCAGGGTAAAACAGGGTACTAAGTATATTTCTTTACACCTATAACAATACGTACGTGTACGCAGGCCAAGGTTGTGTTACTGCAGAGGCACACAAAGCACACAAAGCGCTACAGCGGACTGCTAGCTGCTAGTATAGACAGACACAGTAAAGACAATGGCGAGACCGGGGTTTGTACCAGCCACGTGCATGTACCAGACACATTGATCCAAGGCTAGTCTGAGCTCTCTGTGCACACACGCGAGCACGACAGGTGTCTCAAACTAGCTTTGGACGTCCGTCATAGCGTCGACATAAAACGAAACAGGGAGGGGGAGGGTGTAAAGGATTTGCGTTAAAAAATTTGATTTTTTAAGAACTTAGGACAGTTTAAGAAACTTTTTAAATAATAATAAAAACGAAAGTAAATAATACTAATAATTAGAAAATAAAATGAATCTTAGAAAGTACCCAGATTTTATTTTAATTTCACACGACTAGAATCGGAAGTTATTCTATTTAGACTTGTATATTTAAAATAAAGTAGTTGTTATCAGGGAAAATTGATTATTTTAGTGCCGTTAGAGAGCGCTGCGAGTTAGTTGACGCTGTAGAGTCAAAGTACAGGTGGCGCGGCTCTGGCGGAACAGTTCAGCACGACTGAGGATCTCACCACGTTAAGCATCACTCTGCAAGAAGAGTGTTGACAGAGCGGTCAAGGTTTGGTTGGATCGAACTCATCACATTAGTGAAATCGTTACATTAGATCAACCCTCTGTTGGCTGACCTCGCTCTGGAATAACACGCCTTCATCAATTATCCATTTAATGTGTTATTCATATTTGACGTATCATTTACTCAACTCATTTTTCTGTTTATGAAGACAGAACAAAGCTTTTAGACTTGATAAAAATTCATCTGGTGTTAGAAAAAATGTTTAAACATGGCTGTTGAGGGTTTGTAATATTCTGAGCCTGAAATGATGTACAGGGTAGTTTATGACCACTTTAGTGGATGCAAGTAGGAAGCAATGAACTTGTCTATTTGTTCAGTCTGTTGCCATCGAATGATTTATTTGGAGATATTGCTTCCATCATGTATGAGTTAAAACCAACTGGTTTCACAAGCTAGGTTTCTCGACTGGGACTCGTGGCGTAGTTCTGTAATCCAGCTTCATGGAGGTCAGGTTTTGAGGATGATACAGGTCTAAAGCGGCTCAGATAGTCTCAGTGATCATCTGATGATACCCGCATCAACTCCCACCATCGTTTAGACATATCAGACCATCACCTGTGTGGTTCCGAAGTCACGTTGAGCCGTTGGTCCTTGTATTTCCATTGGTCATTGGGCTATTAATTAATGACCCATTCTAAGGAAGAGTCGGCCTTAGTTTGTAACAAGACCTCACCTCATAACTCATTACTACCACTCATCACACTCATCTTTCACCACATATTTGCCTTAAAATACCCTCATGAGAGTGGTCGGCATCTCAAATAGTGATTTAGTTATTTAGTGATTTAGCTATCATTCATGGCCATGAAACGCACTGTTAATCTGATTGTGCAGGATTGCACCACGTTAACTGTCTTCTACATAAGAGTAGTAGAGTATTTAAATAACGAAAAAGAATCAACGTGGCAGCAGTAAAAGCTGCCTGGCATAAAACCAGAAATTACAAATCAAAATTTAAAAATCTTTTGGTTTTCTGTTCCAATTTTGAAAAAATGTTTGTATTCTTGTTATAAGTAATAAAATATTTTAATTTCTCCTATTTCAGTTTATACTTTTTACTAGACGTAGGCTGTATCTATTTTATTAAATTATTGCATTTTAGTAGGAAGCAAAATCTTTCGTCAATTACAAATTCTATCTTTTTCTCGAACACAGCAAACTGTGATTTTCAATGATTTGTTTCTTTTATTAAAGTTTCTCGTAATAAAATTTGTTAAATTTAGTAAGAACCATAACTGTCTCACGTCTTTCCTAACCCAATTTGACTCTCTGAAAATATCCTACCAAACTTCCGATGTCACTGTACAATCTGCAAATAAACACAAAAGTTGGTTTTCTTTTTTGACTACCCCCAATTCAATTATTCATACCACAAAACTGTAAAATACTCAATATTGTCGTTAGCGCACTTCAAAGTTCACTTGAGTTGGTTCAGGATGGGGATATATTGAAGCAATATATTGACAGCTGTACGCCAAGGTGTGGGGTAGGATATAGAAAGGAAGGGCTTATATCCTGCCTTGACACATGACCTTCCTCACTTCACTTTATCGATGCAGGTCTTCACGAAAGTACAGGTTCCTTTAATACTAATACGTATTATCTTTTAGGCTTGTTTTAAAAGCGTCTTTGTGAACGAATGTTCCTTAAATGTGAATATTAATTGCCTTTATTATTACTCACGATTAAGCCCTGTAGGACCACTCAAAGTCCGTTAACGCTTTCAGGAAAAGTTGTTTTTTTATGCTCGAATTTGCTTCATCATTTCTGAATGAGCCATGTTTCTAAGCTGGCACTTGGATTTCAGGTAAGAAATGAGTATTCATCGTCTAGAAAACATCAGGCATCGTTGTCACCCCTCCCTCGGGGCTGTAAATCGTCGCTGGCCCGTCCTCGCCATTGGGACAATCCTATAATAGCACGCTTCCATGAACCCCCTAGTTCTAAATGTGATTTAAACAAGTTAATCGCATATCAATTTGATAATACGCTCTTGTAATTTAAAATGATTTACCAATAATTTCTGTTTTTGTCCCATTACAATCGGATAATTTAAAACGGTGTTATACAGTTTAAATTGGCAGTAAATTAATGCAAAGGTCATAGCAGTGGTCATCAACCCTATGAGTCGCCAAGGAGGACCGATGATTTTAGAAGTGTCCTGTCCGCCTCTCCATCCTCCCCTCGCCATACATCTCTTGCAGTGGCTTCCATGCCCCAAGTGCCAACTAAGGAAATTTCATCTGTAACCTCCTGTAACGTTATACTTCAAGCCCCATAACATTCTAAAATGTTACGGAAAATTTAATTATAAAACTTTGTTCTTTCCACGTCAGTATATTCTTCTAGAATCCTTAATACGAAGTCCGCATTTTATGGTTTGGTGTTGATTGGGCTTAATATTTTCCAAACAAATACCCTCACTCATTTTTTAATTTGATCATTGCAATCAATGACACGGCCTCCTATTAATAACATCTCTGTGCCTCTGTTTGGTTGAATCAAAGATAATGTTTTGGTAAGTAGTTTGCGCGTACATGCCGAATGAGGCAACAAAATCAACATAATTGCGGCAGCCCAAGCACAGAAAGCGCTGCGAGAATCCTTTTGAGAGTCTCAAGTAAAGCCACATACGCATGCGAAGGTTCGTTCGTTCTGGAAAATCGCACTATTTTGTCTTTGGCATTGGACAAACTCGAACATGTGGAGACGAGGGGAGAAACACAACAAGAGACGGCAGCGCTATCTGTGCTTGGGCTGCCGAACGATGTTGATTTTGCTGGCTCGATAATCTATGCGCAATCTACTCACCGAAACATTATCTTTGGTTAAATATGAGAGCTAAAACGGTCCCATATCGGAGAAATACTCCGGGAACAAATGTCGAGAAGATGAAGGCGGATCAGTGTGATATTGAGGACTGGTGTTGAAGGATAGGAAGAGGAGGAGGATAGGAAAGTGGGGTGGAGGGGTCAGTCAGTCCCTCATGAAACCTTCCACAGATAACCCGAGACAGCACCTGTTGAAGTCTCAAGACATTCTAGAGATCATATATCAATACACGATACAACGGACGGATAAACATATCTCGTCCATCCATCACGATGTCGAGGCAGTTATTGACTTTGAGCGATATTTATTGCTGGGTCAAACTATTTCCCTGTGTTCAGCATTCGACAGTGATGTGTTGAATTGGAAAGCAAAACACATGTGATAAGTGATTATTGTTTAATGTGTTGGGCACGATTTGTTAACATTATTATACATTAAACTCATATCAAGACCAAAATTAAAGAGCCAAGAATCTAAAACATGGCATAGTGTTTTACAATGTGCTAAACTTGAAACTCGTCAAAGTCCTTGGATACTGTTATTACTGGATTTATGGGACTCGTGGCGTGGTCCTGTAATCCAGCTTCATGGAGGTCAGGTTCTGAGGATGATATAGGTCTAAAGCGGCTCAGATAGTCTCAGTGATCATCTGAAGATACCCGCATCAACTCCCACCATCGTTTAGACATATCACACCATGACCTGCGTGGTTCGGATGTCACGTTGAGCCGTTGGTCCGTGTATTTCCATTGGTCATTGGGCTATTAATTAATGACCCATTCTAAGGAAGAGTCGACCTTAGTTTGTTACAAGACTACACCTCATAACTCATTATTACCACTCATCACACTCATCCTTCACCGCATATTTGCCTTAAAATACGTTTATGAGAGTGGTCGGCATCTCAAATAGTGATTGATTATTGTTTAATGTGTTGGGTAAGTTGTGTTAACTGTATAAGAAATTAAACACAGACCATGCCTCCAACATTGAAAAGCCTAGAATCTAAAACATGACATAGTTTGTTACAATGGGCTGAAAATGAAAACGTCAAAGTCTTATAAAAATATATTTGGATACTTCACAGTTCTTTCGTTTCTAATTATATAGGGTAAGCTTTAAAGCCCCCACAACCAAACTTTTGAAAAAGAGAAAATCTTTTAAAACCCTTTGGGGAATGTTTTATAGGATTCTTGAAGTTTTTTTGGCGTACTTTGCGTCTCCCACCACCACCCAAAAACCGAAGGGGGGGACGTTAATTTTTTTTTTATTAACGTAAAAGTTATGCCAAATTTTACTTTTCAATACTTTAAGGGATTATGTTACCCCGTGTACCTACCGGTACCGCACGTACTGAGTCTATCTACTCGGTACCACGTAGAAGAACGTGAGATTCTTAAGATCACGTTTTGCGTTAAAACCTTATTAAATAAATAAAACAAAGCGCAAAAGCACATGACAAAGTGTAAACCATAACAATCTATAAATGATGAGGCTGAAACTGCAGAAGCGACCTTTTGCTTCGACAGACTTGTCAACACTTTGAGACGGTTTTAAAAATTTAATTAATTAAAAGTGGCTGTTTTATACTGTGGACTGAAAACAAAACAATCTATCAGTATCTACTTATTCATTAGTAGGTCACCCTGTTCTCACTGAGTAATTGTGATTTTGTCCTAAATGAGAGTAAACATAGGTTTTCTTAATTATGTAGTTTTTATTTCCGAGTTAATTAGAGAACAGTTCAAACTTAGGTGGGTTTACTCCACATTTTCTAGTTAGACAATATGTTCCACTTATTCTTGTTAACATTTCTATTTCTATCGCGATTGAGAACGACTCGGCGTTGAAAAAATTGGTTTAGTTTAGAACTTCCCAACACCTCCGGCGCCAGATAACAAAACGGTACATGAACTGTATATTCTGATTTACAAGGAAAAAAAAGAAAACACAAGACCACATAAAATAGGTATAGCTTATATACGTCACAAAAATGTGTAGCGCTCTATGCAGAACCGGATTCTACATAAAAAGTACGACGAAACCCTCTTGTAACATTTTTTTGCTCAGTTTAGCCGTAATCCGTCATTTTGTACATTTTTCAAAATCATCAATAGTTCAAAAACACTTTGATATATTTCTGTGAAACTTGGTATGAACCTAAATTGTTTTCCTAATAAATTTTTCCAAAAATATCTTTCATTTTACTTATTAAATTTCAAAATGGCGGCCATTTAAGTCAAATGGAATCTAATTGGAATTTGACTTTGAAATTTTTAAATGTTCACTTCTTTGGAATTTAAAAAATTAGATAAAAAATATTTTTGGAACATGTTATTAAAAACAAATAACGTTTATACTTATTCCCCAACACGTAAATATAATAAACACATTATTTCAGCAAGACCAAGATAGTGCCGGAATATCGTACAGCAGACTATACGGGTTGAATTTCAATTATTTAAAATAAAATTTGACCTACAACTTAATAAATCATAATTGCTATTATACCTGCATTATGACAAAAGTCAAAAGTATCGTTCATTCCTCGTGCCAAAAGTGCTCAGCCGTTAAACTTGAGCCTTGAGAAAAGGAAGTAACGAAATATACTAATAGACTTGTTGGCGCTACTGATGCCTTGGCTGTGAAGAGCGGTCGGTAACATAGATTTCTACAGACACCCGTACTGCGTACAGCACAAGCATCTGCCTTGCAGCACAATAACCGAGAAAGCAAGACGTGTTTTCTCCAAATATTCCATAATAAACCGTTTATTTTTCATTAAATGTCAAATTACTCCCATAACTATGTGCATGACTACTACTCCTTTGATGTTACAAGATTTAATGATGATTTAACGGCAGAAAGAGCACAAAATATTGAGTTGTCTGAACAGGTTCTCGACGGTGAGTTTGCGAGTTGTTGCTAAGGCCTGGCTAGAGCGCCTCTGCCCACTTTGTCAATCAGTAAGGTATCTACTTACCTCTGATACATGATGACCAGACCACCTCATGATCTCAGTGATTACGAGGTTCGGACATGCTCCTTGCAACGGACATGATCCGAGTGACTGACTCATCAGAGGACTGATTGACCAAATTTAAAAAATAATAAACATAGAATAAAACATGGCATAATAGGTTTTGAGAATAATAAAAATCTAGCGGCTCAGATAGTCTCAGTGATCATCTGATGGTACCCGCATAAACTCCCACCATCGTTTAGACATATCAGACCATCACCTGCGTGGTTCGGAAGTCACGTTAAACCGTTGGTCATTGGGCTATTGATTAATGACACATTCTAAGGAAGAGTCGGCCTAAGTTTGTAACAAGACTACACCCAATATATATAACTCATCCTTCACGACATATTTGCCTTAAAATGCCCTCATGAGAGTGGTCTGCATCTCAAATAGTGATTATAGGTACCATCCAAGGCAGGAAGAAATAATGCATTGTCAGTCTCTTGATAGCGCTTCAAACATTAAAACCACAAAATGCATCACTTTACACCTAAAAGGAATGAAGTGGTGGTGGTGGTGGTGCATGGACGGAAAAGAGGGTTTGATATTAAGTTTACAGACGCCAGTTTACATCCGACCTGGTTCCCGTCATAAGAGCTCTTTCATTAGATCCTGTGAGATATCATCTCTGTGAATGCTCTTCTTACACTAGAGTCGCTATAACTTTGCATCTGGTCTCTAGAGATGGCAACACTGTTCAACAATTATTTATCTACCTCTAAAATAATATTAAAACACTGGTTCAAATTTTGTTAACTTCAATATCGATTTGCCAAGCTATTAGAAGGACGATAAACATTATTTCGAAGAGCAATTTGAGGCAAACTTCCAAACTAATCAAATAAAAAAGTGTTTATTTTAATTCTTACCAACAAAAAATAATGCACTTTAAAAGGTTAATAGTAAAAAATATGTTCTATGGTCCAAAAAAGGTACTAAAGCCTGACTACCTTCCCCCATTGGTCAGTATAAAATGGAATGTCAAGGATTCCTTTGACGGCGGAATGGCATTCAATATGAGTAGAAAAGCGTGTGCTTTGGTTTGAGAGTGCTCTAACTTGTATCCTCAAAATAAAATAGCAAAGATTATGTTATGGTAGGTAGATTGCGGATTGCGCATAGATGCCACATGGCTGTGGCAGGAAAATTACCATAGTTCGGATGCCTAAGCACAGATAGCGCTGTGAGGGAATTACATCACGGACGTTACAGAGATGTTCGCTGCGCTCACTGATGCAGATTTACGAGTTTTTGACATAGTTATTACCTTACTACAAATAATGAAAGGAAATCACATATCAAATTTCAATACAAACAGACTGGTCATTCCACTGTTATACAGCGAAAAATCACTTTTTTGGGCGCCATTTTGAAACGACTCAATGGATATTCATAGTTTTTGGTATATTGACGTCCCTTCTCATTTAGGGATTTGATATTTCTAATGACATGACCTCATATTGGCAAAATGTTTGAGCCTCCCAATTGGTTAAATTGAAGATAATGTTATAGTAAGAAGATTACAAGATTGCACATACATGCCGAATGGCTGAGGCAGGAAAATCAACTTACTGTAGTTGCGGTAGCCCAAGCACAGATAACGCTGCGAGAGAATTCAAGTCTCAAGTAAAGCGATTGACGCAGACGTGCACGTTTGTTCGTTCTAAACAATCGCACGATTTGGTCACATCTAAGTAATTGACATGGGACAAACTCGAGCATATGGAGCCGCAAGACAGCAAAAGACGGCAGCGCTCGCAGCACTATCTGTGCTTGGGCTGCCGCAACTATGTTTGTTTTCCTGCCTCAGCTATGTGGCATCTGTGCCACATCTATTCACCGTAACATTATCTTTTATAATAGGAAGAATGCTCATTAAATAAAATTAGTGTAGGCTAATACAATGTTAAATATAAAAGCCGTGAATTATTGAATTATTAAAATATCCCTCGTAGATATAACACAAGAGTTATGTATGTCTTTGTTTTGGTTTGAATAGAATACTTAGTGAAATCTGAGAAGATGGAAGTTTTGATGGCTTTGGCTAGAGCTGGCGACAAAACTGGGGGAATTTCCTCAGGGAAATCTCTGGCAGTTTCTAGAAGAAAAGTAAAGAACTCGAGCCTTCTCTAGGAAACTCTGATAACTTAAATGAACGATACCAAATGCTTCGTTTGAAGATTGTGGTTGACGACGGTACAATTTCTGAGGTCAAATATAACTACTGACGTTTTCCATCGCTTTTGAGTGAACAAAAAGTGCACGACGTTTCGGGATTAAGAATCTGACCCCGTCATCAGGTGGAAAGTAACCTAAAAAACGTCAGTAATAATGCTTTAACCTCAGGAACCAAAAGATTAACATTTCTCGTAATTTAACTGTTTAGTAACAACACATGCTCGCCTAGATAATGGGTTTATCTTTTATTTAAGAGTATATTTGTCAAAATAGCATTAATAATAACATCCCGATTTTATTTCGCGAGCAAAGACGCTCTCCCAAGCTAGTAGAACGCTCCCTTAATGCTCTAAAATATTCAACTATTCACTAACTTCAGAACAGTTATGAAGATGAACAGCTGACATTTCACAGCTGATGATATATTTTCTGAACATATACAAACACATCTACAAATCTACACGTACATGAGCTGTGTCGTTGTTGATAGAGAACGATGGCACATTTCCTGTCATAACCACGGCACTGTGACTGACTCCATGTGGCAACAATCCCATCCATCATTCTGCACAGCTGACAAATAATATGTTGAGTATTTCATAGACCATTGAAAGCTTCAATATGCGAGGAGCCCCACACGTATGGTGTGTGGGTATTTGAACGATTGAAACTACTTAACTACTCGTGGTTAAAAAGTACTTTTAAGAGGTCTAAGTTGACGTATTAATTTGGTTTTGCGCCTAAAGTGCCCTATATGGAGTAGGTTTCTACTGGGACTCGTGGCGTGATTCTGTAATCCAGCTTCATGGAGGTCAGGTTTTGAGGATGGTATAGGTCTAAAGCGGCTCAGATAGTCTCAGTGATCTTCTGAAGATACCCGCATCAACTCCCACCATCGTTTAGACATATCAGACAATCACCTGCGTGGTTCGGAAGTCACGTTATACCGTTGGTCCTTCTACTTCCATTGAACATTGGGCTATTAATTAATGACTCATTCTAAGGAAGAATCGGCCTTTGTTTGTAACAAGACTACACCTTATAACTCATTACTACCACTCATCACATTCATCCTTCACCACATATTTGCCTTAAAATACCTTAATGAGAGTGGTCGGCATCTCAATTAGTGATTTCCTCCAAAAATAAATTGGTTTTTAGGTAATAATAAGTTTAATCATATTTCAATCAAGCCCAGTGAATGTATTGACAGTTTTGTCACCGTGCCAAAACTTTTACAATATAAAATCCAATCAGCCAGACAAATGTGGCGGTGGAAAAATACTCCAAATGAACGAAATCAAAGATTATGCTATAATAGGTAGATGGCGCATGGATGCCGAATGGCTGAGGAAAGAAAGTCAACATGGTTGCGGTAGCCCGAGCACAGAGAACGCTACGAGCGCTTCCATCTCTAGCCGTCTTGCTTTCCCCTCGGCTCGTCTTGCTCGAGTTTGTACGATGTCGACGACACAAATATGACCAAATCGTCCGGTTCGAGATTGAATGAACATTCACTTACGTCAGTTGCTGTACGTGAGAGGTTAAAAAAAATCCCTCGCAGCGCCATCTGTGCTCGGGCTGACGGAACTACGTTGAATTTCTGCCTCTGGCATTCGGCATCTATATATACGCATCTACCTATTATAACATAATCTTTGACGAAATTTATTGATGAATGAACCAAACGTAGAGATTTGCAAAAGAAAATTTTACTAAACTTCGTGGAAACAGGGCGAAATTGCGACCTGTTAAGTGGTCACATACACATATGTACCAATAAGAAGTCCAATTAGACCTAACTCAATTTAAGGTCTTCTTCTATGGAAAAATTTCCAAAAGAAAGAAACAAATAAAGTTTTGCCACTCGACCGCCGTACAACGTTTCGTTCTCCACGGTGGTAGAAATTAAAGACAAACAGATTAAATCTAGCAAGACAGCTGTTATCAAGACGAGACAGTACACAGATGTTGATACTGTTAGAACACAACACACGTCTGCTGAATGTCATCTTCTGTAGTGTCTTGTTCATAATGAATGCAGACTTTGATCTCATCAGTCATCACATCACATCACATGCATTATACATTACACCTCTCTCGTATGAAACTTGATCTACACATATAAACATAGTTGACTCATAGGGAATTGCCTTTGGAAAATGAGATATTCATGCCGTCCTCATGGTAAGACCTAAGCCCAGGACCATGAAATGAGCACCAATCCTGACCCGCGAAACACGTTTTGAGCATTGTTTCAACACTATATACATATGTTTATGTATATCAGGCGGCATTTATTGTCTGATTTTCCTGAGGTTTGGTACAAATGTTTCTTTTGTAAATATCTCGGTCAAGTTCGTTAGTTAGAAAAATTGTACCACCGTAACCTCCTTTTGGTCTGAGGCCGAAGCGAGGCTGTGAACGGAGCGAATTAGAGTAAAAAGAGGTAAGTTTTTCTTGTTTAACGGGACGAAGTTAGGACTACAAAGTCCTCTCTACCACTCAACCTCGAAAAACCAACCACAGAGTACCCAATTGCAAAGGAAATTCTAATCGATTCACTCCTGCCATCGTCGGAGCCCTTAGCTGCGTGTCGGCCTGGTTTTTACATCCTGTCAAACAGGGTATAAAGGGCGGTATTATGCGGGAAATCATTTTTTTTTTTTAATGTGAAGATTTCAAAAGTTTTGGGGAAAGAAAAAGTACAGCGCTAGTTAGTGATATCTATCTTAATTCTAGCAACTTAAAAAAAGAAAACTTTACACATTTATCTTCAATTCTCTATAAGCAAATTTCAATTGTAAATAGAATTATTAATTTTTAGAATGAAACGTTATAGAGAAAAAAACACAGTTTTGAGATATTATTATCCCCAACACCACCGAACGACAAGTTTGAACGAACTAAACCATAGAAATCATAACGGGGACACATTCTGTAGAAACTAACAAAGCTTTTGTTTTAGGACAGAAGGTGAGGGTGTAGGGTTAGCGGGAGGAGGGGAAGGGGGGTTTATAGTGATTGCGTACAATCGTGTCAAGGACGGGACACATGGAAGTATTGATTAGCAAAAGCTGTAACTCACCTCCACCCCCGCCCTTAACTCAAGGTCAACCGGTCCTGCTTATCAGTTATTAGTGAAACTAGTACTTTTGTTTAGTCTAAAAATCTAGATAAAAAAGGTGTTTGTATTCAAAGGTTGAAATTTTGACGAATATAGAATAATGAATAAATAATGAACCAGGTAAGTTCGAGTTAATCCTAAACTGTATACACTATTTGGCAGAAGTATTGTCAATACCGAACAGTTTCAACATGATTATCTAATCTAACTGTTATGTAGTTGTAGTTCCGCCAGAGTGCGTAAAACAAGCCTGACCACAACACTAAGTATGCGTAATAGTTAATAAATCAGTTTTTTAATATTTTACTTGCAAAAAATGCCTCAAATTCACAATTTTCTTTCAGAATGTTGGAAATTTTCCTAGGGAAATCCTCGGGAGCCCATCTTCCACTACGGGAGTGGGGGAGTGGTTCCAACCCCCTTCCAGCCATAGTTCACGCTGTAAAAGCAGCCTCATAAACCTGAACCCCTCCCCATAAATTCAAAATCCTCCGTACGCTACTAATTTTAATGTTGACTAAATCACTATTTGAGATCGACCACTCTCATGAGGGTATTTTAAGGCAAATATGTGGTGAAGGATGAGTGTGATGAGTGGTAGTAATGAGTTATGAGGTGTAGTCTTGTTACAAACTAAGGCAGACTCTTCCTTAGAATGGGTCATTAATTAAAAGCCCAATGACCAATGGAAATACAAGGACCAACGGGTTAACGTGACTTCCGAACCAGGCAGGTGATGGTCTGATATGTCTAAACGATGGTGGGAGTTTATGCGGGTATCATCAGATGATCACTGAGACTATCTGAGCCGCTTTAGACCTATATCATCCTCAAAATGAATTAACAATCTAGTTAATGTATTAAACCATAACTCCAAAACCTACTCAGCAAAAGTTTTGTCATTACCAAAGAATTAAAACATACTAGTATTTTATCTAATCTATCTGTTAGGTACTTTATGAATTTCCCGTCAAACTACTAAAAAAACACCTGGTTATAACACAACTAAAAACTAGTTTAATATTTTTGTTTAAAATGTCCACATAAACTACTCAAAACACTATCAAAATTTAACAAATTATTCTAGGGAAGTCCCCTCCCTTCCAGTGGGGGTATTCTAGCCCTCCAATCTCTCCGGTAGTTCACCCTCGGAAAGAGCCTCGTGATCCTAGAATCCCGCCTCCATACCGACCATAGGGGGATCCGGCCATAGGGGAATGCGAGCATAGCTTGTGAACGAGCAAAGATAATGTTATAATAAGTAAATTGCGCATAGATGCCACATGGTAGAGGCAGCAAAATCAACATAGTTCAGCAGCCCGAGCACAGATAGCGCTGCGAGCGCTGCCATCTATCGCTGTCCTCCTTCCCCTCAGCTCCCCATGCTCGAGTGTATCCGTTATTAATTACTTTAAAGTGAACAAATCGTGCGATTTTCGAGAAAAAGGTAAAGGTAAAGTTTGTCTTGTTTAACGAGGCGAAGTTAGGACTACAAAGTCCTCTCTACCACTCAACCTCGACCTTTACCTAGCGTCACCGTATTAGTCACATTACAAATTGTAAGTGGTTACTGCGGGGATCGAACCCGCGCCACCGGAGTGATGAGCTCCGGAGTCGCGCGCGATACCAATCCGTCACGTATCCGCTAAACTAGAGACTCTTAAAAGAACTCCCTAGCAGCGTTATCTGTGCTTGTGCTGCCGAACTATGTTGATTGCCTGCTTCAGCCATTCAAGACCTATGTACAATCTACCTACCATAAGTTTATCTTTGATGTGAGCGAGCACTGACCCCTTATCTACTCTCAGGGGAGCCACACTGTCCTGTAATAACATCATACACCCCCTCATCAGATACCATCAATATACCAGCCAGGGTAGACACGCCATTGTGTCACTCACACATGTCTACTTGGGTGATGAGTTTATAAATAACGGTAAATGACATGTTCCGGAAGAAGTATGAAATTCTTGAAACCTAATTAGAACATTATAAAATGTTATCATTAACGAAAATGTTCAAAATGCACACACTTCTCAAGTCTAAAGCGGTTGAAATGCTAAGGTGATGCGCCAACCAATATACATTCCAACTATATAGGGAAAGGCCATTTTTAAGTTAAGCTCCGTTTAAAAATACTAATCACAGTTGAAGAAAACTTTCTATTAGATAAATAAATAATTTTTTTATTGGAAAACATTTTACAATGCATGGCAATCGTCAGAAAAGTTGATTCCTGAAAATTTTCATTCACTCTCACATCTAAGTCCCTTTCAAAGCTTGAGTGGACAACTCACTTTTTAGACGAGCTTTGAATGCCTTGGGCTATTGTGAGTTTTTAAACGAAATTTGGTCATCTGTTGATGAGATGAACACCTGCCTGAGAAGGTAAGCACTCATGAACTACCGTCCTGTGTCTCTCAGTTCGGTAGTTGTGCCTCTGGTTTGTGTGTGTCGCAACCTCTTATAGGCTACATTTTGATTTTAAAAACGAGACAAATTCCTGGAATTTAGTGGCAAGGGAGGTTCATCAGTTTTTGAGGTCTTTGAATGCTTGCCTGCACGACTCTCTCCAGCCCAATTTTGCGATGGTTCGAACTACTTGTTTTTGAAGGATGAAAATCCTTGAAAGGTTTGCGTTTGCGCAATGAAATCCCTAGAATTCACGGTAGCGCTTATTGATACGCGTTGGCTATGTTCTTCGACTGAAATTACGAGGGGAAACATTATCGACAAAAGGTTTTATCCTAAGAATTATTGATGCAGATTTCACTGTTGATGTAAATAAGCATTTCACAGACATAACCCGGCACAGTAAGACACAGATAGAGGCTGTCAAACCATTTCTACTAAGTCAGCTAGATATACTATAAAGTATGATATAGAGTATGCTATATAGCTCAGATCTATTCCCTATTCTCCGAGCAGATTCAACCTAAGTCTCTCTGGGGTCCCTTTTCTCTCTTCATACTCCACTACATCTCTTTCCTTACACTACGTCTCCCAAGATTTCTTTTTCTTGTAAATTTACCTTTATTCGAAAACAACTCTTGGACGTGTACTTTTCTACATATTTTACAACAAAAATTTATTGTGTTTGGATAGGGTAAGTCTTTATGTAATGCAAGCTTTTATAAACTTTATGTACTTTTTAACTTGTTTTTCAATTGCTTCCCGAAGCTCTTTTTTACAAAAGAATTAAAGTGTCGAGATTCAACTAATATTGATAAAATTAGATTGTTAAATCTCATTACAACTTGACAACCACATACTTAGGTAGGTTTTGTCGAGTATTATATTAATGGAAAATCATTTAAATTTCAAGTTATAACAAAAATTTCATTCGGATCTGTTACTTAATATTTGTTTAATTTGGAAGAAGTGTATTCAAGGCAAGTGTCCCTAAATGGTTTTCAAAATATTTTCTTTGACTTTTTATTTGAAATGCGTTGGAATTGATTGATTTGAGATTATAGCTAAAGGAGTATAAACGTAGGCACAATCGTAGGCACTTTGCAGTGTATACACTTTCATTGTATGGGAATTCAACACAATACAGCGCGTCAGTTAATTGATCGTCGGATTAAGAACTTGGGTGAATTGTAAACTTACGGACATCATATCACGGGGCTGGTAACGTACCTGAAACAAAACCACGCAGTGAGCACACAATTTAATCAAATGTATTCAAAATTGTACAACAGCAAACCTAGAGCATAATACAGCACGCACAAAAACTTGACAGAGAAATCAAGCAGGTCCACGGCCAGCGACAGCTGCAAACTGACTATCTGCCTGACCAGCCGCCAGACAGACCCATTGCCTGGCCCGGGGTATAGAACGACCAATCACAGCCGTGAATCAAACCGACCAACAACAACAGAAAAACAGCAAATACCTATTTATGCACAGCCGATGGAAGAGAAATGGTTTAGGTCTATGACTAAAAAAGATGCATTAGAGCAGCAAAAGACAGCTTTTGGCGAACTGCCGGAATGTACATAGAGTAGCAACAATGTTGCGATGTTGCCAAAGTCTCGAATGTAATCACTAACCATCTACATCCCTCCCCCCACTCCACCGCGTGTTCCAGTGTACAGTAGGTCAGGAGCTAACGAGCAAGGACAGCTTCAAGGCGAGTTGTGTACATAATATAATTATATATCTCGTTTTCATATGCGTATTGTAAGAAATTCTTACTTCCTGGACAAAATTATTCTTTTCCATCCAAAACCGAAGGACAAATTTAAAAAGTTTTAACAAAATTAGTAAGATAAACCCAAAACATTTAAATCTGTGACCAGAAATATCTTATTCATTTTACAACAATTGTTCAATAATTACAGGCTAATCTAATAGCACCTTTTGTTGTATTCTGTCGAATGATAGAGGTGTGCGGAAAAACATGGATCGAAACACAGTCTTCACACACTGGGGTGTTTTTGACACCGCTTTAAAAGTATCAATCAACCTCGACCTTTACCTAGCGTCATCGCAAACTGTTGGTGAAGACTGTTTGTAAATTGGTAAATACATATTTATTTAACCGAAATCTGTTTAAATTTGCTGTTTGGATCATGAAAACACTTTTTCGGCCATGTTTTTTGACATACATATTTAGTATTTTTCATACAGTTGCTGTCAACTAATGTTGTGTATCGTCGCGTACCACAGTGGCCGCGGCTAAGGCAAGGTAGTTACGTTGTCGTCAGACTCAAGGTATTTATTATTCAACTCTCTCTCTCTCTCTGCTAACCTCTTTCAATTATTTACCTACACCACTGCTTTCCCGTGCTTAGATCAACCGTAGTTTTACAACAGAAAAAGAACATTTTTAGGGCCGGTTTCCCCAAATTGTCGTTGTGCTCCGAGGTGTTTAACCAACGTTTTGCCAGGCACAGCATAGATTAAACCTCGCATCAATGAGTTTGCTTAACTGTTTGTCTGTTTTCTGTTCGATTTCGGTAGAAACAAGAAAACATGTTTGTCCAATCAGAGGTTGTGTTTACTAACTCCCCAATGTGAAGAAGACAGGCATATTTTCTTTGATTATAATTTCTATTTTATTCCAGCGAACTTTTTGCATTCGTATGAATCGGCACAAACGGGCTAGGGTGTCAAGACACTTGCTTAACGATACGAGATAATAACATCACAGATAATAATATGGTAAGTAGATTGCGCTTAGATGCCACATGGTTGAGGCAGCAAAATCAACATAGTTCGGCAGCCCAAGCACAGAGAGCGCTGCAAGCGCTTCCGTCCTCGTCGTCTTTCTCCCCCCTCGACTCCATATATGCTCGAGTTTGTCCGATGTCAATTATTTGTGACTAAATCATGCAATTTTCGAGTACAAACAATGTTGCACGTACTTCAGTGGCTCTACTTGAGACTCTTTAAAGAATTCCCTCGCAGCGCTATCTGTGCTTGGACTCCCACAACTAAGTAGACTTCCCTGCCTCATCCATTATTCAACATCTATGCGCAATCTACTCACCATAACATTATCTCTGGCAAAGTTTTCAGCGAAACAACAAAGCATGAGCTATCATACTTGGTTACAAAGTGAGTTCTTGGAAGTTATAAACTTGTATATGCTCTCTGCGACCCCTCGTACAGCCGCTAGTGCAATTAAACTAATAAGCCCTTGACATGCGAGACTGCTATAGATAAAGAGTTGGTAAATACAACCAGACCCGGGTAACTCACGTTACACGGCATTCGTGCAATTAATTAAAATTGTATTTAACTTTATTCTGCATTAGTTACATTCACTATTCACTATTTGAGATGCCGACCACTCTCATGAGGGTATTTTAAGGCAAATATGTGGTGAAGGATGAGTGTGATGAGTGGTAGTAATGAGTTATGAGGTGTAGTCTTGTTACAAACTAAGGCCGACTCTTCCTTAGAATGGGTAATTATTAATAGCCCAATGACCAATGGATATACAAGGACCAACAAGACTTCCGAACCACGCAGGTGATAATCAGATATGTCTGAACGATGGTGGGAGGTGATGCGGGTATCATCAGATGATCACTGAGACTATCTGAGCCGCTTTAGACCTATATCATCCTCAAAACCTGACCTCCATGAAGCTGGATTACAGGACCACGCCATGAGGATGATATAGGTCTAAAGCGGCTCAGATAGTCTCAGTGATCATCTGATGACACCCGCATCAACTCCCACCATCGTTTAGACATATCAGACCATCACCTGTGTGGTTCGGAAGTCACGTTAAGCCGTTGGTCCTTGTATTTTCATTGGTCATTGGGCTATTAATTAATGACCCATTCTAAGGAAGAGTCGGCCTTAGTTTGTAACAAGACTACACCCCATAACTCATTACTACCACTCATCACACTCATCCTTCACCACATATTAGCCTTAAAATACCCTCATGAGAGTGGTCGGCATCTCAAATAGTGATTTAGTGATTTAGTGATGAGTCCCAGTGGTACCTATCATTAGTTACCAGTCATTGTAAAGAGATGGACGTTGTTCGATCTATTCAAAGTTTCAAAGTTTTATCCATGACATACTACACATTAGTGATATTAAATCACTCCCACCCCCTTCAAACCAATAAACTATTTTGCTAGTCAACATTTTACTAAAAAAATAAGCACTAAATTCTCCTTTTATAACTGTATTATGTTCATCATATATTCTTCCATAGTTCGATAATTTTAACGATAGGTTATATTAGGGTAGGTAGATTGGGCATAGATGATTGACTGAAGCAGTAAATTCAACATAGTTGCGGTAGCCCAAGCACAAATCTCTTGCCGACTTCCTATACTGTATTCTCAGTTCCACATGCTCGAGTTTGTCTGATGTCGATGACCAAATCGTGCGATGTTCGAGAACAAACTAACTTGCGCGTGCATCGGTGGCTCTACAGCAGCGCTATCTGTGCTTGGGCTGCCGAACTATGTTGATTTCACTGCCTCAACGATGTGGCATCTACGCGAAATATATTTCCACAACATAATCTATGAATTGCATGGTGTTGTGTATTGGAGTTTAGCTGAACAGATTTGAACAGAGGCCAAGACATTATACAGGCTTGCCTAATGTCAAGCATTCTAGCGAATCGTGCATGCTCTGTAATATACAGGGTGTTACAAAACCATATAAACAGCAATTTTTCAGTTATTATTACTGTATGTAGCAACAGTGTGAGGCACAGCTAAAACATTTTTAGTAAACAGAAAGGAATGTATAATTAATAATTCGTATCTAACAAATGGCGTACGAAAAAACGTACTACACACGTTTTTTAGTACAATAAGACAAGTATAGAACTATGCCGACACGCAGCTAAACGCTCAAGCACCCCTGGCATGAGTTAAATGAAATATCCTTATTACCACACTTCATATTATGAATGGAAAATCTATTTCAATTATCATTGAAATTGGCTGTTAAAGCAAAAATTACTTTTTAGCTGCCACTTTGAAACGGCTATATGGATTTTTTGGTATTTTGATAAATACTCGGTATTTTGCGAACTATAGAAAGTTTAGATATCTATATACAGTATAGTGTTCTGGAGGACAGGATCTGTGCTCATTTCATGGTACCGGGCCTGGGTTTACCATGCTGACGGCATAAATGTTTAATTCGCCAATAAGGCACCTAGTGTACGAGACACCCTGTATAAGATTGCAGAGGTGGGGTAAACTGGTGCAATATTGCAAACCGTATATCACCTCACAAACCTGTAGTGTGCCCAAGCCACCACATTCACACCCACACTCTCATTGTGGTCGTAGAAGTTCATTGTCCTCCGGATTAAATAATGTTCATACAATATTGGGTAATTTATACCGTGGAGTTTTATCACTGCCTTATATGCTCAAAAAACGCTCTTCAAAGTGCTTTTAGTACCAAACTTTAACTGTAAAACTAATGATAGGCACTACAGTTGCCTAAAGAAGTACATTACAGACTGGGACTCGTGGCGTGGTCCTGTAATCTAGCTTCATGGATGTCAGGTTTTTAGGATGATATAGGTCTAAAGCGGCTCTGATAGTCTCAGTGATCATCTGATGATACCCGCATCAACTCCCACAATCGTTTAGACATATCAGACCATCACCTGCGTGGTTCGGAAGTCACGTTAAGCAGTTGGTCCTTGTATTTCCCTTGGCCATTGGACTATTAGATAATGGCCCATTCTTAGGAAGAGTCGGCCTTAGTTTGTAACAAGACTACACCTAATAAGTCATAATTACCACTCATGACACTCATCCTTCCCCTCAGCATATTTGCCTTAAAATACCCTCACGAGAGTAGTCGGCATCTCAAATGGTGATTGGTGATTTAGTCACTTTGATTTCTGGTTAGGCCGTACACGTAACATGTATTTGTCAAATACTTGTACATCAAAATTGTTTGTTTTACAATTTTTCAATTAAATCCAATGAGTTTCTTTAAGAACTCTACAGAATTCCAAAATACATTTAGAGCTGCTAGGAGACAAATTAGTTGTTCACCAATGACAACAATTTTAAGAGAACTAAAATTAAAGATTCTAACTATCATGAAAACAAAAGACACATTTTAAAGAAAAAGAAACTTTAAAACAAAACAAATAGTTATTTACATTATTGTGCGACAATTGTGTTAACATTTTAAATTTGTAGGGGTGAAAATTAAAAAATATTAATTTTAATTAGTTCTTTGCAAATATTAAAAAGAAATCGTTGTCTTTTAGTCCAGGGCACACACTATACACGATTCACTAAATCACTATTTGAGATGCCGACCACTCTCATGAGGGTATTTTAACACAAATATGTGGTGAAGGATGAGAGTGATGAGTGGTAGTAATGAGTTATGAGGTGTAGTCTTGTTACAAACTAAGGCCGACTCTTCCTTAGAATGGGTCATTAATTAATATTCCAATGGCCAATGGAAATACAAGGACCAACGGCTTAACGTGACTTTCGAACCACGCAGGTGATGGTCTGATACGTCTAAACGGTGGTGGGAGTTGATGCGGGTATCATCAGATGATCACTGAGACTATCTTAGCCGCTTTAGACCTATATCAACCTCAAAACCTGTAATTTTGTCCAATATATGAGTTAAATTTTGTTAACAACACTACAATTATAAGCCAGAATATTTATCATTTGGTAGAGCAAATCTGTAGGTCAGAAAGAAAAGAACAAATCGGCAGCCACGTGAGAAAGCAAATGTTTGTTAATTATTCTGACCTGAAGCAAGTGTGCTGAATAATTGAAGTCCTCTCATCGAGTTCCCCCTCCATCCCTTCCCACCACCTTACCCCCCCCCCCACAACCACCAACCGAGCCGACCACTACAACAGTGAAACTATTCTCCAGCCAACCCAGCAGTTGATACTTCTTGGTGCAGTAAAAGCCAAGGGAACAATTATAGCACATGCGCTGTCGTGACTCCTAGTGAATTTCATGTAACGGGGAAGTATTTGCACCAGTTGTGCCTTTTTTGGTTTTTTTTTTACTGTAAAAGCTATGCACATGATTAGTTGTATAAAAACGTGGCATAAACATTTAGGCTAGTGTACCTAACATGTGTATTAAAAAACAACGAAACCCGTTCAGGCAGATCAAGATGTTGGCGAACAACTGTTTTCGGAAAAATGGGACGCCCCGATAAAAGGTCAATTCTGATTTTGCTGACTAACAAACTAATTAAGCTAGGGATTCACAAAACAACATTTATTTTGACCGAATGTCGTGGAAAATGTACGTGTTGAATGGTCACACACGCGCGCAAACTCACAAACTCACACACGCGCGCAAACTCACAAACTCACACACGCGCGCAAACTCACTAACTCACACACGCGCGCAAACTCACAAACTCACACACACACATAAGCTAAATTCACTCGGCTGCTTCGCTCATTGAAATGCATTACTCTAAACTTCACTTAAGAACCTATAGTGATGAAATATACTATGTTAACTGCCACCTTTGACATATAAACCCCCACTTTTGTATGATTACACTTGTCCGTAAAAATGAAATGAATTAAATCTTTATTTACGTGGCGAAGTTAGTTCTTTATAGTCTACCTCTAAACCACGCGTAATTGGTAACTTTAGCACGCTGGTATAAAACTCTTTGAATACAGACCAATCCTTATCTTGATTAAAAAATCCTCGTTCTAAATTTATATGTTGAAATTTATGAAATGCTGTTCAAGGACTCGGAGGAGATTTGTTTAATTTCACATTTTGTCAACTAATGAGGTCTCGCCAGCGCTTCTTGGAACTGTTGTTCAGTCAGCGAGTCACAATCATTACTCGCTCTCTTGGCGCTTTTAATTAGACCTTCGCTAATTCAGGAAACGAGATTTATAAAATTAATGTTTAACAGAACTCCAGTTTTACTTAAGAGATTTTAAAACATTGACTGAGTATTATAACTTTTAGCAAATTTCCTTTGGGAAAATGATATATTTATGCCTCTGGCCCGAGGCCGTGAAATGAGCATCAATCCTGACCCCCAGAACACGTTTTGAGCTTTTTTAAACACTTAATATACACATGGATACATGTGTATCATCTCTATAAGTAGCATATTTTGTTCGATTTACATAAAATTTAGAACAAATGTAAATATGTGTTTTTGGTATGTATGTTATTTATGATATTTATGAAATTCAAAATAAACTTGTCATTTAATAGTATCCATTATTATACCAAAAATCATGAAAATCCGTTGAGTCGTTTCAAAATGGCGGCCAAAAAAGTGATTTTTTTACTACAGCAGCGTTATGAGCAGTCCAATTTCAATGTAATTTGAAATACACTCAGGAACAAAATTACAAAACCAAATGATTTTCTTTGATTTCATAGCCCCGTTTTCGTGCAAATAAAGACCACGTAAGTGCTGAATGCTGAAGGCCGAAGCGGGGTTGTGACCGTAGCAAACAGCCTCGTTCCGCTCGTGATCATATAGCAGGCAAAGCTGAGGCCGAAGCGGAGTTGTGACCGTAGCAAACAGCCTCGTTCCGCTCGTGATAGTAAAGCAGGCAAAGCTGAGGCCGAAGCGGAGTTGTGACCGTAGCAAACAGCCTCGTTCCGCTCGTGATAGTAAAGCAGGCAAAGCTGAGGCCGAAGCGGAGTTGTGACCGTAGCAAACAGCCTGTTCCGCTCGTGATAGTAAAGCAGGCAAAGCTGAGGCCGAAGCGGAGTTGTGACCGTAGCAAACAGCCTCGTTCCGCTCGTGATAGTAAAGCAGGCAAAGCTGAGGCCGAAGCGGAGTTGTGACCGTAGCAAACAGCCTCGTTCCCTCGTGATAGTAAAGCAGGCAAAGCTGAGGCCGAAGCGGAGTTGTGACCGTAGCAAACAGCCTCGTTCCGCTCGTGATAGTAAAGCAGGCAAAGCTGAGGCCCGCGCAAACAGCCCTGTTCCGCTCGTGATAGTAAAGCAGGCAAAGCTGAGGCCGAAGCGGAGTTGTGACCGTAGCAAACAGCCTCGTTCCGCTCGTGATAGTAAAGCAGGCAAAGCTGAGGCCGAAGCGGAGTTGTGACCGTAGCAAACAGCCTCGTTCCGCTCGTGATAGTAAAGCAGGCAAAGCTGAGGCCGAAGCGGGTTGTGACCGTAGCAAACAGCCCGTTCCGCTCGTGATAGTAAAGCAGGCAAAGCTGAGGCCGAAGCGGGGTTGTGACCGTAGCAAACAGCCTCGTTCCGCTCGTGATAGTAAAGCAGGCAAAGCTGAGGCCGAAGCGGAGTTGTGACCGTAGCAAACAGCCTCGTTCCGCTCGTGATAGTAAAGCAGGCAAAGCTGAGGCCGAAGGCCGAAGCGAAACTTTGAGCGGAGTAAATTATAGTAACAAATAGCAAAGAATATTCAACTCACGCCTGGTTAAATTAAATATCAAAATATTTAATAATTGAGGTTGAAATAATAGGTTAAAGCGGTGGACAGCAGCGCGGCAGTGCAGTGGCTACATGAATGTAAGCTCAGGGATTAGCCTGTGATGTGTAGACTGCAATAAATAACCGACTCTGGCTCGTAGAACCCATGTCGCCAGCCTTCTAAACAATAAACCTGATCCAGTAGACTCTAAAACCACTCAAAACCCCTGACTTTTATAGTATAAATACATTTAATTATCCAGATAATTTTAATCAAGAGACAATTAGAGATTCCTTGTTTTTTTACCCAACGGACAAAGTTGAAATTAGAAACATCATAAATTCTCTCAAGCCTAGAAAAGCACCAGGATTCGATAATATCACACCAGTTTTGATAAAGAATATTTGTGAAAGTATTTTGGAAGTGTTGACTGAACTAATCAATCTTAGTTTATTAGAAGGCGAATTTCCTCAGATACTCAAACAAGCAATAGTAATACCCTTGTACAAAAAATCGGATAAATTTAGCCCCAGTAATTACCGGCCAATCGCTTTGTTATCAATTTTTTCAAAAATAGTCGAGAAAGTAGTAAAAAGCCGTCTTGTATGTTTCTTAAACAAAAATGATTTTTTCAGTGAAAATCAATTTGGGTTTCGTTGTGGAAAAAATACAAACGATGCCTTGTTGTGTTTTATGACTCAGGTATTTGATGGTGTAAATGACGGGAAGTGTTGTGCAGGTTTATTTGTAGACGTAATGAAAGCGTTTGACACTGTTGACCACACAAATGGTTTTCATCCTACCTCATGGGCAGAACGCAACAAACTAAAGTGGGAGAGGTGTTGAGCGACCGGAAGTGCCTGAGTCATGGAATACCTCAGGGATCTGTACTTTCGGGACCACTTTTTCTTATTTATGTAAATAGCTTGTGTAACGGTGATTTTAAAGGGAAGCTTGTATCATTCGCAGACGACACAGCGTTGTTCTATAAAGCAGATTCGGTTTCAGAATTGAGAGAGAAAATTCAACACGACACAGATGCATTTAAAATATGGTTCACTCAACACTTTATGGTCATGAGCCCAAAAACAAAATTTGTTATTTTCAGTCCCAGGAAAACACTTTATTTCGCTTCTCCATTAATATACCACAACATTCTATGTCCAAAAATAAACTGTTCCTGTCCATTAATAGAACAAGTAAATGACATTAAATACCATGGTCTATATTTAGATTCTTGTTTATCTTGGAAAGTGCATATTAACTACTTAAGAGACAAACTAGTACAATATGTAAGGTTATTTTATGTGATGAAGACTGTATGTTATTCTGAGTTGTTGAAGACAATATATTTTGCCTTAATTAGTTCTAAGCTTGAATATGGACTTTGTGTGTGGGGAGGAACATACTTAACTTCATTAAAACCCTTGATTATTTTGCAGAAGTGCTTTATTAGATTAATTTTAAATAGACATAGGTTAGAACATACAGACCAGCTTTTTAAAATAACTAATATTTTACCATTAAGAAGTTTATACATATTTAAAGTGTTAAGAGATTTTTATGTTAGAAGTGGAAACAATAACAAAGTTGAAACGTGCAAAAGACAAACCCGTAGAGCCTTGGATGTCGATGTACCGAAACCTAATTTGACACTATACAAAAAATACTATACTTATCTAGCCCCAAAATTCTTCAACAGCTTGACGGATACAATTAAACAAACAAACAATAGAAATAATTTCGAAAAGGCGATCAAAATTTTTATTTTAAATCACAACAACATAGAAATTTTCTTTTCATCAATAGAGTAAGGACAACAAAACAAAAGATACAAAAGTCAATTAACAACACAAAGCAAAAGTCGCAAATCAGTAGTAGATTTTAAGTTATTCCAGTTTGAATAAAATTAACTAGGCCAGCCACGCAGCCAACAAACCCGCAACAACAAAAGTGCAAGTCCCAAACAGGTAGAATTACCTCGGGATAAATTTGTTATTGTTTCTAATTAGTAGTTAATTTTGTTACAGTAATATTAGAAAACAGTTAAGTTAAGTTGTAAATTTTGTGAAATTGTTGAGTACATTATATGTTTTACGAATGTATTATATACTGTATTGTTGTATTGTGAAGAAACAATAAATTCATTCATTCATTCATTCATTTTTAAACGGCGACAATTTTATTTTTTGCTATCTTAGAAACGAATTTTTTTTGTTTATAAGAAAAACTTGCCTCCACCCCCATTCTCCCCGAGGGGACTTCCTGTGTCAAATATCCCCCGTGACTGTAAATTCGCTATGATTCACGGTAGCACTTGTGGCTATGTACGAGTTCACAAAATATCATAAAGATAAAACATATTAAATTTTATTGAAATCGGACTACCAATATAGCTGTCATAGGGGAAAATCACTTTTTGCCGCCATTTTGAAACTATTCAAATGGATTTTCATAATCTTTGGTACATTGGCTGATAACTTAAAAAAAATAATTACTAATTTCATTGAAATCGAATGAAATCTACTATTAGTAGATCATTAAAACCACTTTTCTATCAAAACTTCCCCCCCCCCTCCAAGAGTGGTTACGTTTATCACGTATCTACTGGTTCACGTTATCACGATATGACGTGAACCGATATCACGTTTTTACTGGTTAACGAACTTGACCGACATATTTACAAAAAACACATTTCAACTAAATTTCACTAAAATCGGAGGAAAAATGCGTCCTGTAGAGAATACAATAATATGTATATAAAGTCTAGTAAAAATGCTCAAAACGTATTCTGGGGTTAGTCAGGGTCTGTGCTCATTTACGCCATCGCGGTAGAAATAAACCGCTTTCGTATTAAATTTGGCAAAAATATACACCAGCGACAAAAGGCCCCCTAAGTAGTGATGATTGAGATTGTAAAGTATAACTTGAACAGCTAGATAGTGTGGTGTTATGATATAGACCCGAAGTTGAGTATGATCGGTGCTAAGCCGCATTAACTCGCCTCTCTAGTCAAATCTCTTCACCTGTCTAGTGTCTAGTGTCTACCTCAGCTCGTTTAGCAATATTGTAATTGTTTGCTGTTCATTCATCAGATTAGACCTTTCCTCTGGTGTTCAATGATTTTGTGCGGTTGTTTTCTTTAGAATTTTGCTGCGCTCACACCCTTTCTTTGGCTTTGAGCCGCACACATACGGGGTTCTATCACTGGCAGTTATTCTACGAGTACATATCATTTTAAATTTCACTTAAATCTGACTACTAATTCTGCTGTTATAGCAAAAAAGTCACATTTTTTCCCGCCATTTTAAAACAGTTTGATGGATTTTCATTATTTTTTGTATATAGATATAAAACAATAACATACACATTTGTTTCAAAATGTATCAAAATATGATCAAACGTACTGTTTCTAGATCATAAAAGCACATGTTTGCTGAAAAGTCCCCCTCCACTGAAAGGAAGGTTCCGGTAGTCCAATTTTGCTGGTTAACGAACTTGATCGACATGTTTACAGAAAAATATTTATACCACATTTTGTGAACATCGGGCAAAAAGTGTGACCTTTAGAGATGATACACATATGTATATATGTAGTCTGGGGGAAAAAAACTGAAACCAAGTTTTAGGGGGGTCAGGATCGGTGCTCATTTCTTATTCCCGGGCCTGGATCTTACCATGAGGACGGCATGAATAACTCGTTTTTCCAAAAGAATTCGATAATAATTGTTTTCGATCAGGGTAACTGCAACGATCATTCGACCATTGTGCTCTATACAGTACAGTGCGGTTAGAGAGCGCGGCTGAGTGAGTTCTCTGTAGAGTCAGAATACAGGTGGCGCAGCCCTGGCGGAATAGTTTGGCACGAGAGGTGATCGCTCCACGTTAAGGGTCCGCCTCAGTGGTCACCTCGGGGAAAAGCTGAACTCGTCCGCCCAAGGAACACCGGGCACGTGACAACTGGCTAAAAATTGAGCCTTCTTTCAACTGATGCGGCCTAACTGACTAACCAAGCGCTTGCAAGGGATTACGGCGGCCTAGACATTTCAAACTAAGTTTTATATTAATAAACATGGTACATTTGAAAACTAACGGAGTTTTCTACTTGTGTATATAGCCCAATTCCTCATTAGTTGTTCAATAGTTTCACAAACAAACTTTGAAATTGTCCGTACTTTAGTGCATTGACTCCATTGCGTACATTTAAAACGCATCATTCCGAAAGACGCTCCAAGCACGAGTCGGAAATCTTCTCTTTCTGAATATATCCTGTCAATTAATGCAAACGGGCCGCCGTAAACCCTTGCATTGAAGCGCCGCTGCGCCGCTGAGGCAGACCCTTGACTCGGAATACAGGTAAAAGGTAAAGTTTGTCTTGTTTAACGAGGCGAAGTTAGGGCTACAAAGTCCTCTCTACCCCTCAACCTCGACCTTTACCTAGCGTCACCGTATAGTCACATTACAAATTGTAAGTGGTGACTGCGGGGATCGAACCCGCGTCACCGGAGTGATGAGCTCCGGAGTCGCGCGCGATACCAATCCGCCACGGATCCGCTTAACGGACAGGTTCTCATCACTTGTGATTATTTGACGCTGGTCTATTGCTGAGTAACAGCTGACTGCTGAGGAGGAAAGGAATGAGTGAAACTGTGCTGAGTAAACTGTGAGCTGTCTGCGTTACAAAGAGTAATGACGTAATTCACCTACCAGCCGCGTCAGCACCGCTGATACGTTACCCACACAACACTACTCTGTGTTCCCCAACAGAACCCTGATAACAGTGAGTTTTTTCCACTTAAATGTTTATCTAAAGAGTATTACTGTATACAATATAAATATAAGCGCAAATTTAAAAACGATTTTGCTTTTTGATAAGAAGTCAGACAGCGTTCTAGCATTTAAAATGTTATGCTTTACGACATTACGCAAACCCTAATACATCGTCATCATGTCCTTAATATATCCCTGAATTTATCAATAGCTTAGCAGTAAATCAAACAGCAGGATTAACTAACAATTTTGCCAAGGCCTTGATCATAATTTTAACCTTAATTTGCTGCGTATTAGGTTAATTAGTAATTTCTTCCTACCTCCTTTTCCCCCCTCGGCTCCATCCACGCGCTCGAGTTTGTCCGATGTCGGTGACTTAAATGTGCCCAAATCGCGCAATTTTAGAGAGCAAACGAACTTTCGCATCAGTAGTTCTACTTGAGGCTCTTAAAAGAATTTCCTCGCAGCCGCTATCTGGGCTTGTTCTGCCGAATTATGTTGATTTTTCCGTCTCAGCCATTCGGTATCTTTTGGTTAAATGGAGGAGAGGACTTTGAGGTCCTAACTACACTACCAATAAAGATGTTTTTCGTTTAATTTATCATAATGCGAATAGTACTTACCTACCATAACATTATCTTTGCTCCAGTTTGTCAAGGAACTAAACTGTTATTGCATTTAAGTATCGTAATAAACAATTTTCGGAAACTCTCTGTGACATTCATGTGTACAATAGTCTTTAAAATAGCATACAATCAAAAATTCCCTTATTGAGACAGCCTTATAAGTGAGATAGTGAACAGACATTTTTTTTATTATAAAAGTGTTCACTTGTGGAAAAACAATGGAAAGAACAGAGGGAATGAGATTACGAGTGTGACGGCGTCAAGATACAATTTCACACCTCAATACTTTCGTTCACTTGTGCTTAGTCCTTCTCTCTCCTCTCATATCCTCGCTGTTCCTGTTCTTGCTGGTCTTTCTTTCCATCTATCTTCAGTAGCATCGTCATAATATGTGGTTGAAAATCCTTCGATGTGGTAAAAAAATTACAAACTAAACTTCCGCGCTTATGTTGATGCATAAAACAAATTAGGAAGGACTTAAATAAAATTGCTCGGTGGTTCCTTATTTCTTTCCACAATTTTCCTTGCATGACTTTACAAAAAACTACTCTTACCTAACTCGTGGTAGAGAATAAAATGTCAAGGATGCATGAAATGTGAATTGTATCTTCAAAGCACAAACTGCACTTTCCCTGTCCAACTTTCCCGACTACTGTCGTATGTAGGTCTAAAGCGGCTCAGATAGTCTCAGTGATCATCTGATGATACCCGCATCTACTCCCACCATCTTTTAGACATATCAGACCATCACCTGCGTGGTTCGGAAGTCACGTTAATCCGTTGGTCCTTGTATTTTCATTGGTCATTGGGCTATTAATTAATGACCAATTCTAAGGAAAAGTCTGCCTTAGTTTGTAACAAGACTACACCTCATAACTCATTACTACTACTCATCACATTCATCCTTCACTTCATATTTGCCTTAAAATACCCTCATGAGAGTGGTCGGCATCTCAAATAGTGATTTAGTGATAATGTTTCTGCGATTCACGGTATTGTTTGTGTTTACGTGTCGTCTTTATTACTTAATCATAGTTTCTTTACTCATTAGAGTAGACTATTAGCAAGATCAATTAAGGATTTCAAGATACCATTTGAAAACTTATAAATTTAAAACTGGTCTGTACGGGGAATAGTGTAAACAAGCGTAGACAAAGGCTATTCCAAGCATGAATGAAGAGTGAATGTACGCTAGGACTGATGTAGGTCAGGGCGTTACGTGCAAGGAAGCCTTTGAAGAAAAGACAACATCACATAACACAGTGTTGCGAAACTGTCAACAGCTTATCTTCGTCAAATGATGGCAAACTTTACTTGAAATCACTAACTGGATAAAGAGGGTTGTCAAAGGTCGAATAGGATACCAGTACGTATAGTTTAAATCATAGTTGGTAATTCTGTCAATTTATTTTCACTATATCACTATTTGAGATACCGACCACTCCCATGAAGGTATTTTAAAGCAAATATGTGGTGAAGGATGAGTGTGATGAGTAGTAATAATGAGTTATGAGGTGTAGTCTTGTTACAAACTAAGGCCGACTCTTCCTTAGAACGGGTTATCAATTAATAGACCAATGGAAATACAAGGACCAACGGCTTAACGTGACTTCCGAACCACGCAGGTGATGGTCTGATATGTCTAAACGATGGTGGGAGTTGATGCGTATCATCAGATGATCACTGAGACTATCTAAGCCGCTTTAGACCTATATCATCCTCAAAACCTGACCTCAATGAAGCTGGATTACAGGACCACGCCTAGAGTCCCAATCAAAAGAAATACCAGTCTTGCAGTAGTGTAATGATATCTTCAAGTTTTATTCTTAATTCTGAGGAGATTAAAATAACATAACTTAGACAATGTGTAAGGTATATTTTGCGTTTTAATTTAATGAGTTTCATTTTTAGTTCTTTAAGTTGCAATGAATCCATCTATACACCAAAAACATTGCTTAGTTTAATAATGCTTTCTGGGGGTTTTTAACCCCATATGAATTGCTACCATTAATTTTGAGGGTAACTGAAAAAACTCGCCCTAAAATGAAAGCCAGCGATTGCACATTGGAAATTGAGATATTCGCGCCGTCAGCATGGGTAAGACCTTGGCCCGGCAGCATGAAATGAGCACCAATCCTGACCCTCAGAACACGTTTTGAACATTTTTTAAACTTTATTAACATATGTATATATGTGTGTTAACTGTCTATAGGTCAAAAACTTTTATATACGACTTTTATAAAGTTTGATAAAAATGTGTCCTTTAGAAATATTTTGGACGAGTTCGTTAGCCAGTAAAATCGGTCTACCGGAACTCCCTTGTATGACCACGGCGTGACGAGGCTGTTTACTCCGCTCACACAGCCTCGATTGGGCCATCGGACTCAGCATTGTCTTCTGTATAATCCCGGAGGAGCAAATTAAAATTACATTTGGCAAATTGCAAAAGAAACTTGCTTCATGTCAAACACGCTTTAGTGCTTAGCTGCGTATCTGCTTGGCTTTTATTTTTAATATCAATTGATTGCACTCTAAATATAAAAGAGTGAAAATCGAACCACTCTTTAATGAGAGTGGCTGGGTATGTACGCCCAAAAAAGCGAACTTCCACTCATTCTGAGTGGCCTTCACTCCATCATTTTTAAAGTGTAGCAGTTAATTATTATTTAACAAAAATTAATTTTAATCCTTAAGCTTTCGCGGCCCGTTTCATCATAATATCTTAAGCTCCCGGTTTACACTGCGTCACAGTTGAAGTACAAATACTGCTAAACGTTTCGACCTCGCTGTGGAGAAGCATCCTCACTAGCTGAGTGAATCTCAGCCAGTCAACCAGCTACTGAGGATGACTCTCCACAGCGAGGTCGAAACGTTTAGCAGTATTTGTACTTCAACTGTGACGCAGTGTAAACCGGAAGCCTTAGATATTAATAAACATTAATTTGACTTCCTGCAGTATAATGCTTAGTTCTGTAAAACCCCCCAATATAGCACAAACAACTAAAGTTAAATGAGAACATTTTAATTGTTCACTATCCTTATCACATACAGTCTACCTCATTGCTGGTAGTCAGACAAAACTCTATTTTGTGAAAAGTGGATGACGTAATTCGCTGTTAAAAATGAATGAACCCTTGACATTTGAAGGAGGTTGGAAACAGGGAAAAGCGCCGATAGCTATCAGCTGATGGATTGTGAGAAGGGGAGGGTGGGGGGTGAGAAGGGGAGGGAGGGGGTGGATCAGCTGTCAGGAGTGATGGTAGTCGATACATCCAGGATCATAGGATGTCGGTGGCAATGGCCGTGTAGATGATACAGCTTGAACCAAAGACAGTGTTATGGTAGGTAAATTGTGCATATATGCAAATGGCTGAGCCGGAAAACCCAACATAGTCGAGGTAGCCCACGCACATAATTCGTTGCGAATGTCTAGTAGTGCCACTAACAATATTCGATTGTTATCGAAAATTGCACAAGTTGATCACATTTAAGTCATTTACATCGGACAACATCGAGCATGTCGAGCCGAGAGGGGAGAAGACTGCAAGAGATGGCAGCGCTATCTGTGCTTGGGCTGCCACAACTATGTTAGTTTTCCTGCTTAGCCATGTGGCACCTAAGCACTATCTTACTACCTACCATAGCATAACCTTTGCTGGTTTTGAGCTCACTTCGATTACAAAGTAGCTTGGTGGTAGAGAACAATGAAACCTCTCAAGACAAATAAAGCTTAAAGATATCAGAGCCAGCTGGTCTGTTGGGCGGGAAGGGGGAGGGGGATGGAGGCCATAAACTCTGGACAGTTTGCATTGCTAAGCTCATCCATTTCCCCGACAGACTTCTTGAGCTTACATCCGTGATTCCGCTACAACTCTCGGTAATCCTGTCCATATCACTCTAAATATAAAAGAGTGAAAACCTCTCCCAAAAAGGTGAAAAACGATCCACTCTTTGATGAGAGTGGCTGGGTTTCAACGCCCAACAGAGCGAAACGACACAAAATCACTATTTGATATGCCGACCACTCTCATGAGGGTATTTTAAGGCAAATATGTGGTGAAGGATGAGTGTGATGAGTGGTAGTAATGAGTTATGAGGTGTAGTCTTGTTACAAACTAAGGCCGACTCTTCCTTAGAATGGGTCATTAATTAATATTCCAATGGCCAATGGAAATACAAGGACTTACCGTGACTTCCGAACCACACAGGTTATGGTCTGATACATCTAAACGATGGTGGGAGTTGATGCGGGTATCATCAGATGATCACTGGGACTATCTGAACCGCTTTATAGACCTATATAGACCTAAATCATCTCTCAAAACCTGACCTCCATGAAGCTGGATTACAGGACCTTTTTGTTCACCATTGATGGAGAGAATCCACAGTGATATTTCAAACTCAGCAAAAAATTTAACTACTTTTATTTTTGTTATCCGCCAGAAAAAATATTTATCTTCGACAACTTAGCGCTCTTAGCTTCCGATACAAACCGATATTTCCGCGGTCTGTAAAACCATTCGTCAGTGTCGACTGACAGCGGCACAATGGTCGACTCCGCAACAACTCAATGTTTTCACTAAACACAACAAACTGGTTCAACGCCTCGCTGACAACCACACATCTATTATCCTTCACTCTCAGCTTCCGATACAAACCGATATTTCCGCGTTCTGTAAAACCATTCGTCAGTGTCGACTGACAGCGGCACAATGGTCGACTCCGCAACAACTCAATGTTTTCACTAAACACAACAAACTGGTTCAACGCCTCGCTGACAACCACACATCTGTTATCCTTCACTCTAATGCTTCCATTTTGTACAACTATATTTTTTTCGTGAGCACAAGCAAAACTTCCAACTAGGAAACAAATTTACTTAAAATGTCTTGTTTTTTCAACGATCGCATAACAGAATGAATGCTTTAGCCTTTATTTAATTACGCCAGGGTGACCGGACTCTTGTTGTCTTCGAATAAATTAATTATATTTTTTATCTAATTTTCAAGGTGGTAGTAGCCATTTTTCTGTCGTATGAAGTTGCAAAAATTCAATTTAAACGTACCGGTATACACGTTACTCATGAGTCACTTGGTTTTTTTTTGTTATTTATAATATTAAGTCTGTAGTTATAACTGTTTTTATATATTTTGTTGAGGTTAAGTGGTAGAAAGGGCTTTTAAGCCCTTAATTTCGCCTTTTTGTTAAACTAAATAAAGACGTTTTATTATTATTATACACAAATAACTGAGCTATGGTTAGTATGGGTTTTAGTTTTTTTTATTAGTCTCGATGACATTTACTAGTAGGGTGGCAAACAATTTAGGAAAGATCAGTACCTACTTCAACCGTTTTTCAGTCCAATAATGATCATAACAAAAATTTAATTTTCAAACTGTTAATTTAAATAGTGATTATTTTCCTGACCCAGCAACAGCTTTAACTTTGAACTAAGATAACATGTGAAAACGTGGATTATTACGGATGTCTTTATATCTAGGTGAACCAAAGATTTATCCGTGAGAGAATGAGTTAGGTATAATGTGCGAAGTTTTGAACAACTTTAAAGTAAACCCAATTTTGCATATTATATTTTTTAATTACAATAAACTTCCAATTATCCGGGAAATTGAGTGGCGCAGGCACCGCAGATAATCGAATTTCGCGGATAAGCCACAAATTGACGATAGTAATTTAACAGTGGCTGAAGGTACTGAGACACAAATTATTTGATGAAGTTTATTATAAAATGAGAGAACAAACTGCACATGAATAAAAAAATACTAAATTTAACTACATTATTTGTTTGTAGTTTATTATTTTGTTACTTACGAAAACTTTAATTACACAATTCGAAACTTATTTCTAAGTTCCAAAACTAAATCACTATTTGAGATGCCGACCACTCTCATGCGGGTATTTTAAGGCAAATACGAGTATGTAGTGAAGGATGAGTGTGATGAGTGGTAGTAATAAGTTATGACGTGGTTTCTGTGAACAATTTTTTTCTATACATATAATACCTTAATGTAAGCGCCACGGATAATCCGCAAAACGGATAATCGAGAGTTTACTGGCTAAAAGATATTGCTTGTAGAGTGAGAGGTAAGTTAGTACAGCTGGAATAACACATGAGCCGGGAGCACAGAGTAAGGGATAGCAGAGGTGTAAACGGACACTTCACTATACGAACTGAGGCATATTTTATGAGGGTCCAGTTTACACGACACTAAATGCGACACCTTCCAAATCCATGCTCAGTGATCCCTTTACAGCAGCACTGAACATGTAAAGAGCATGGAAGTTTTTGCCTCGTGTATAAGGAACATAGAACCATTCCTACCCTATCATATAAATTCGAATTTGTACATTTCGGTTCATAAACGGCGTCGGAAACAAGGGACTACGAAACCGTGTTTTGCCACATTTTGAGTGGGCGGAGCAAAGTTGGAATATCGCTACTACCATTTTTCTTGACTGGCAAGGTTGGCGGCACACGCGGCTCCTCAAAAAACTGAGCCAGAGAAGACAGCCCTACTACTAGTAAAAAAAAGGTACAAGGTAAAGTTTGTCTTGTTTAACGAGGCGAAGTTAGGGCTACAAAGTACTCTTTACCACTCAACCTTAACCTTTACCTAGCGTCACCGTATTAGTCACATTACAAATTTAAGTGGTGACTGCGGAGATCAAACTTGCGCCACCGGAGTGATGAGTTTCGGAGTCGCGTGCGATACCAATCGGCCACGGATCCGCTAATAGTACTACTAGTAGAGCCGATGTTTTTGAAACAGTGTATAATCTTGGATCTCCACCTACCCCTCGTCCATCGGGCACCGTGGTAAAGAAATACTCAATTTCGGTGTTAAACAAAGGTTCTTGCTCAGTTGACTAATCCTCTTAATTTGTCGCTAAAGTCACCGCACAGTGGACTAGTAGACTAGGCGGTCGTTTTCTTACATTATGTGCGATATGCTTATGATGTGACTGCTAAAGAAATTATTCTCAAACATAGCCGACGCGTGGCTACAAACAGTACCGTGATCCTGGCGAATCTCAGCAAAGATGGGACAGTTAACACAGAAAGTGCCATTTTGGTGGGGCATTTCCCCTTCAAAATGGGTTGCTATGAATTTCGGGGAGAAATCGCCCTCCTCCGCCAAAGGTCACATCCGGTTAACCGAATTTGCTGGTTAGCGAAATTAACCAAGATATTCACAAAAGGAACACAAAAGTAAAGTTAAATTTCACTGAGGGGTTTAATTTAAATATAAACAATATCAAAATATTGTACTTACAAAATATTTTAGTTTACTGCTGTTAAATATACCTGTAACAGAAAAAACAACACATTAAGATAAAGACAAACTACATTAAAGTTTAAAAACTATACTTAATTAAGGAGTAATATTAGCTAAAATGAAGATTTTTCCTTTAATTTTAGTAGATATCATTAATTACGATAGTTGTAAATACCGACACATTTTATGTTAAAATTTAGCAAGGTATTTCAAATTCGGAAAATATATTGTAAAATACAAAACATTACTTTGTGCTTTGACAAAACAAAGTTTGAAGCATTTCATTAGTTTGGTACAGACCAAAGGTTAACTATTTTAATTTTAGAGGCAGGTATTGCTTCGTATAATTATCGTATAACTGCAATATTTGGAAAGGAGCAAAATGGAAACTATTTCGTTGTCTAATTTAATACGTAAATTTTAACTAATTTAAACAAACTATTTAAAACCTTTTAAGTTTAGCAGAATTTGGTAAGGTAGTAAACTACAAAAAATAAGGTTTTTATAAATAAATTTGATTCACAATTTTGGAGAATATTGAATTAGAATAATGGACAGTGACACAATGCGGACTTTGACCCGAGAGTTGATTGTGAAGCAAATTGTACTCTGGGGAAACATTAAGCACACAAAATAACCCTTTGACCTTTGCCCACAACTGTTCCTATTCTAAGTGTAGAGAAATGCATGGACAGCTTTTTTTAATATTTTTAATTATAATTGGAAAAAGGACATTTTTTATTTTTGGTTTAATGGAAATTGAAGTTACAGCTTTAACTTTCACTTATTAAAATTAAAATGGTTTTAAGTTCTGAGATTAAACACATAGGCAAGACGCTTGAAGATTGCAACTTGCAAATGAATAATATATGAATAATTAATAATAAATATATAATGAATAATTATTGGATGTAGGTAATGCGTAGCTACGGTGAATCGTAGCAATTGTTTTAATTTTTGTTTGATTCTAATGAAATTTTGTACAAATGTTCCTGTTATAAATATTATTTCGGTCAGGTTTGTTAGTCAGCAAAACCAGAGTACCGAAAGTACCCTTTTTATAAAAAAAGGAATGTTAATGAAATAAAAACTGTAAATTTCATCCCATTTTGAAAATTATGAAAATCCGTTAAGTCGTTTCAAAATGGTGGCAAAAAAGTAATTTTTGCTGCAACAGCGTTGTAAGTAGTCCAATTTCAATTAAACTTGAATTATGTTTTCCTTCATTACCTAGCAATATGTAGTAAAAGGCCACGTAAATCGCCGGTGAAAGACTGTGACAAAACTCCTATGGTGACAAAGAAATTCACTTCAGTCATGCCAGCAGCGCTTTAGCGCTTAGCTGCGTGTCGGCCTGGTTTATTTGCTAAAGTTGAAAGCACAGTTACACATAAATGACCTACCACAAGTATGAAAGGACGCAGTAGACTCTCACTGATTGGTTAGACTGAGTTCTGTTTGAAAGCCATCAGTATAATTGCATTCTGTGTTATACACTATACTCACTAACTGCATTGCACTCCCCAGTCAATGTTCTGTCAAACTTTTCAATGGCGAAACTTTAGTTTCGGACAAGGCGTGTGTTTTGTTGCAGAATATCCATTGGAAAATAATTTTTATCGCTGTATACAGAGTGTTCCTTTATAAAGGGGTGTCACAAACTTAAGGGCTGTGGGTGTATTGGGTCAAAATAAAGGGATAATCAGGAACAAAGTTTTTTTTTTAAATCGCTTTGTTTACCAGATACGAGTATCTGCAATTTTGATTTTTCACTTATGATTATTTTATCTCCCAAACCACTTTGATGGGATTTGGCATCCAATTTTCAATCAAAATGGTGGATACTTTATGTTATTTTTGGTGTTACGCCTTAATTAGCAATGAACGATGAGGTTTACAATAAAATGTAGAGGGTATCGTTTTTTAGAAAATCTTACTACCTACCTACCGCTTCTAAGTTCATAAAAATCGATTGAGAAATAACACAGGTAGATGGGAAACTCTGGCTACTAAAGACCGGAAACTTTTCACTCTATTACCTTGCTTTTTGCCAAGGTTTCCACTGTAACATTGTTGATGCTCAAACAATTTTTACGAGCTTGGTGACAGGTAATAAAATTTGCTACAAAATGTTATTCATTACATTTTATTGTAAACCCTACCATTTATTCGGTAATTGTTTCATTTATTCTACAAAATAACCTAAATATAGAATAAAATAGCCACCGGTTAAAAATCGACAGTTAGATCATGCTGGTAATTTTTACAAAAGATGGTATTATTTAAATTAAAGATGGTCAAAATTTAAATAAGGTTTGAGAGAACACCTTAAATGGTGAAAGTATAAACAAATAATTAGTAAACAAATTTAAAAAATGGCACATATCCCGTAAACAAAGCTTTTTCTTCATAAAACAATGTTCCAGTTTTTCTTTTTTATTTCGCCCCAGTTAACCCAATTCCAAAAGTGAGGGTTCAGTTTTGAAATGGATATACTGTATTTTAATCAAAAGAAAGGTTAAATTCGAAAGCTGACTTGAAATTCAGCTCTATGCTCTTCACACATCACTAGTCTACAGATTAATGTAAAATTTTAATTTAGTAAGTGATAAAATGTTTCAAAGTAAATGGGTCAAGAGACAAAATATGAAGCTTTCAGACGAGTTAATAAAGTTGGGATTAAGAAGTTTTAATGACTGCACTGCACCTTGGCCAAGTCCTTGAGATTACTGTACGAATCTCTCAAAATGTGGCCAAAGAAGTCGCTTGGTAAAATTCACACATTTTTTACCGTTTTTTCCCGGCAATATAAACATATTCCCAGTGCACTTCCACTGATGCAGAGGACCGTGTCTACGCCCGCCCTACAAGTCAGCGACCCTGAAGGATCTACTTTTTTTAACCCCACGATACATCCCGAAAACGGTTAATAACTAATGATCTTTTAGATAAACTGCATTTATATTAACCAGCTCCGCTGACGTGAATGAAGCGAATTCCCTTTTCAACTTGTTATTCCAATACTCTACGCTCACTGCCTCGCTACGGCTTTAGGCATTAGTCTTTTTTGCTCTATTACGGATTTTGTAGATGTTCGCTACTCTCACACGAAAATCTCCACCCAAAGAGACTTTGGGTATTTCGATTTTGCAAGCTATCGAACTTGACCGGGGGATATTGACCAAAGAATATTTGTATCAAAAAATGAGTGAAAATCTGTTAAATAACAACCTGGAGAGCTCACTGATGTGAAATCAGTAAAGGGGGAAAAAAGGTAAAGTTTGTCTTGTTTAACGAGGCGAAGTTGGGACAACAAAGTCCTCCCTACCACTCAACCTCGACCTTTACCTAGCGTTACCGTATAGCCGTATTACAAATGTAAGTGGTGACTGCGGGGATCGAACCCGCGCCAGCGGAGTGATCAGCTCCGGGGTCGCGCACGATTCCAACCCACCACTAATCCGCACAAATAAACGTAAAGATTTTTAAAAATCTCTACACGTATTCTGTTTGTTTCTCATTTCGTGCTCCCGGTTCTGAGTCATAACATGCTGACGGCATGAATATTTTTGTTCAAAGGAAATTCGCTGGATGTAAAAAATTCACGATATTTTTATTTCCCAGATTTTCATCTGAAAAGCGAAACTACTAGTAAGTAATGTAACGGAAGCTGGGTAAGCCTCAGACGACAACTGTGCAGAGGGAAGTTTGTTACCAGGCGTTTCTGAACACATGTTAGCACTTGGGTTACAGTTCGGTTATAACTTTGATGTAATCTCTGTGTGTGCTTTAGTTCAGTTAACTGAGTTTACACCGTACAAAGTGTTGCTCAACGAAATAATCTCCGTGTTTCCTCAAGTGAGATTATATCCTGCGATAGTGCGCTAGACCGCACTGATTTGTGATTCACTGTACTCAAAAAGCCATGGAATTTGTGACGCAAAGATAAATCATGGAAACCCAATGATTTTTATCCTGAGCCCAAATCATTTTTCCGACGCTATCTTGGTTTGGCTGGTTGGCCTTTTCTAATTTTTTGTTTTTAGGTCCTGTACGATGAAACCTAATTTTTATTAAAAATGAATTATAAATACAGTTTTTTAACGTAAAAACTCATTTTCTCCCAAGTCATAGATCAAAATTTTTGAAGCTTACCCAAAGAACCATTATTCAAAACACATGTTTCTGTTGAGTAATATTCGGCTTGAATTACACGCGTCCATTCCATCGGTCGTTGTGCTATTAATTAACGGCCCAACACATTGTATAATATAGTCAATAGAGGTTTTTACAGCTCTAAAGAACCTCTTCTAAAATTGAAACGAAATATTTTACGCCCACCAAACAGTTATAGGTGAAGCGTTGTATTTTGACACTGGATGCATTTAAAGGTACAAATCTTCGTTGCTCAAACTACAGGGTAGTGTGTTTGACATAAGTTGCCTACAGAGAAATGAAATTAGTTTCAAAGTTCAAAAAGCCTCAGCTCAAAGTACGAAAAGGTTTTAGGTTATGTTTTAGGTTACTTTTCATCAGATTACAGATCCCGATACATCGTGATCATCTTTGCTCACCAACGATGAAAAATGCCCGCAATAAGTTTTCTGCAATTTGTTTCAAATTCTAACGTAGGCAACACTATCTCTAAATCACTATTTGAGATGCCGACCACTCTCATGAGGGTATTTTAAGGCGAATATGTGGTGAGGGCTGAGTGGTATTAATGAGTTATGAGGTGTAGTCTTGTTACAACCTTAGGCCGACTATTCTTTAGAATGGGTCATTAATTAATAGCCCAATGACCAATGAAAATACGAGGACCAACGGCTTAACGTGATTTCCGAACCACGCAGGTGATGGTCTGATATGTCTAAACGATGGTGGAAGTTGATGCGGGTATCATCTGAGACTATCTGGGCCGCTTTAGACCTATATCATCCTCAAAACCTGACCTCCATGAAGCTGGATTACAGGACCACACCACGAGTCCCAGTCAATAATAATATAAATGCAGCTCATCTAAAAGATCATTTGTCAAGAAAATACAACTTTAGGTGTGAAATCGCAATGACTAACATTACTTGATAAATATCAAATACAGTAAATCGATACAACTAATAAAGTTAGAAAGATTCGGAACAAGTAACCTCCTAAGGTACCGCAGAGGTTTAGCTTTGGTCAGAGATAAATTGGGTTATTTGATTTGGCGCTGCTGGGACGCCTCAAGACCACTAATTCAATTTCTGAAAATGAAATCGATACTGACTTGCTCAGGGTTGTTGCTTACAAAATATTGTTTAGTAGGATCATAATTTTGCGACAAGCCGATACTTTTGATAATTAAGTTGAAGGGCCTTACGCTAGCAACGCAAGAATCTGCGGGTAACCAAATTAAAGATAATTTAATTTTTCTGAAATCGTTAAAAATAACTCTAAAGTATAGATAAAGGACGGGGGAATCTAAAACTATGTGAAGGGCCTAATAGCTAACTAATATAAACCAAAGACTAAGTCATAATAGGTGATGGTACATGGATGCCAAATGACCGAGGCAGTTAAAATCGACATAGTTACAGTATGTGATTTTTGATTAGGGCCTTGGTTAGAAGATGTTTGCTCTATTTATGAAGGGCACTGTTTAGGTACTGTTGATTTGTTTCTCTATTAAATTTAATGTTTGAGAAATATTCGTTGGAAATATATTCAGTTTGGTGTTCCTTTGAGTTTGTCCAATGAATTCTTTTTGCAATCATCTTATAAATTCAGGGACTGTTTTCTTCTCTTATATTTTCTCTTTGGAATTCGTTTTTAATGTATTATTATTTAAATTATTTTTTCACGTTCGAATGTAATTAAGAATTCATTGTGAACTGAAGGTTTTTGACATTTCTTTGTGAAAAATGACGCTGGTCCACAAAGACTTCGTTGGTTTTAATTTGTTTTTAAACTTTTTCATTGCTTGCCTTTCTTCTTTTGAATTTTTACTGACAATTTCAATAACTAAATGAGCGTTAAATCCGATGTAAAAATCCAAATGTTTAAACAATTTAATTTTTGTTCTTGTAGTTTTAATTCAAAAATAATAAAAACAATATTTTTAGTAATTTATATCATAGCCTGATCGTAAACAATTCAAGTGACATTGGGTTAGGCATTGAAGTCAAATTTTTCTCTTATTGCACCATATACAATATTAACAAACTTAAAATATACTTTACTAATTCAAAACAAAGACGACGCCAGAATAGAGACAGAGTTGAGTTTACAAAGATAAATTACTCTGTCTCGACAGTTAAAAGTCGGCCACAAATAAGACCAGCTGATGTTGCTGAGCGGTTTATAATGTGAACTTGTTTTATTGTTCCAGTTATTGATTACAGAGAATACTTCCCCTGCAAACAGCTTCTAACTCGACCTACTGATAAATATTCTTACTGATCCTTACTTACTTGAATACTTCCTTACTTTAGCGGATCCGTGGCGGATTGGTATCGCGCGCGACTCCGGAGCTCATCACTCCGTCGATGCGGGTACGATCCCCGCAGTCATCACTTACATTTGTAATGTGACTATACGGTGACGCTAGGTAAAGGTCGAGGTTAAACGGTAGAGAGGACTTTGTAATCCTATCTTCGCCTCGTTAAACCAGACAACCTTTGCCTTTTACCTTTAAATACTGAAACACCGACCACAACTGCTGCTGCCGATCCGTTGTTCTATACAGAACCAAAGATAATGTTATGATAGGTAGTTAGCGCATAGATAGCTGAAGCAGCAAAATCAACGTAGTAGCGGCAGCCCAGGCATAGATAGCCTCTTCCATCTCTCGCCGTCCCCCTTGCCGCCACAGGCTAAAGTTTGTCCGATTCCGATGAAATAAATGACCAAACCGTGCGATATTCGAGAACGGAAGAGCTTGCGCGTGCGTCAGTGGCTCTACGTCCCTCGCAACACTATATGTGCTTGGGCTGCCTCAGTTATTCGGCAACAACACTATCTACCTACCCCATAACATAATCTTAGACTGAAATCAAATGATTTGGACGTAACGTGGGCGAATCAAAATTGCGTCATTTTCGGCTTAATTAAGGTGTAAAATAAGCCGGTTGGAAAAAAAGAACGTTGACAAGAAAATGTTTGACATTTTAACGAGTACACTAATAAAAGTAAGATTAGTTTGTGAACACTAGAGAGAACTTTTATTGGTGTTTATTGGCTAATTTTATCCCATTTCAACCGAAATATCATTCAGTTAAATGTTTACCATGTCGACGGTTTCCTCGATTTTCCAGAGGTTTGTGCGTTTTGAAGACAATAAAATTCAAAACTTCAAGGTTTTCATGGTTGAGGGAACCAACAAAATACAAATTCCCCTTTCCCCTTCCATCAAAATGGATACCCCTTACCACAGATCCACCCATGGCACTGTAACCTTCACCCCTGTGAGTAGTGTTACATTACACGCACGCCATGTTAATCCAGTTACAACTGGCGTGAACAGTAAGTAGACAGTGAGGTCCGGGGTCGCATGTCTGGCCGAGGGGCAAGGGGTTACACGGCTGATCCCAGGTCACAGATAAGCTGTCTGCAGCCGCTGTTAACATGCACTACTCATACACGACACTTTAAGCTGCTTCTACAGAATATATTTTAGGCAATTTCCATGGTATAATATCATTGACTTCCCATCTTACAAGATTTTAAGATGGAAAGTCAATGACAATAAACTATGATTTCCGGTTTCAGGATCTATTTGAAGTTAATTATTTTCTTTGTAGCTTGGAGATCCTGATGAAACTTAGATGGTAGATGTGGTGCTGACGATTGTTTCGGCCTAATAAGACCATCTTCAGAGCACAACACTAAACTACACTAACACTATAACTGAATGAATGTAAAGTTTGCCACATGTAAAGTGTAAATAAACAGTGTATATAATCAGTTATAGTGTTAGTTTAGTTGTGCTCTGAAGATGGTCTTATTAGACCGAAACGATCGTCATCCCCGCATCTAGCATCTAAGTTTCATCAGGATCTCCAGGCTACAAAGCAGATAATTAATGATAATATTCATTTCGTCGGTGTAGTAAGACTCTGACCCAAGACCACGGAAACAACATCAATCCTGACCACGTTTTGAGAATTTTTCAAAAATATATCTAATTATCTGTATGAAATTAAGTAAGCTCTAAGAACATCATTTTTGCCCGATTTTTTTGGTACTAACGTTTATTTTGTAAATATTTCGATTTAGTCGGTTAGCCATCAAAATTGGAAGAGCGGAAGTCTTTTTTTTTGTGAAACGTTGTCACAGAAAGAGAAAACTGTTTTAATGATCTAGAAACGGTACATTTCATCAGACTTTGATCGAATACGAAACTAACATACAGGGTGTCCAGTAATTAGTTTATAACTTAATTGACCTCGGAGATAAAAATGATTTACTGAAAACACAGACGGGCGACTAAACGAGATGACAGTATGAGTTAAAGGAAGTTTGATGTACATTATGACCTGACAAATCACCTGGTGAAGTATGATCCCGTAATTACTGGACACTGTATATTTAAATGTAGCCATCAATATATCAAAATCATATAAATCGGTTCATTGTTTCGAAATAGCAACAAAAATAAATATTTTATGCTATAACAACTCTATGGTTATATGAAAAAGTATTATTGAAATTTGCATAGCCTATTCTCTTTACGATGTATGTTAAATCACTTAATCATTATTTGAGATGCAGACCACATGAGGGTGTTTTAAGGCAAATATGTGGTGAAGGATGAGTGTGATGACTTGTAGTAACGAGTTATGAGGTGTAGTCTTATTTCAAACTAAGGCCGACTCTTCCTTAAAATGGGTCATTAATTAATAGCCCAATTACCAATGGAAATACAAGAACCAACGGCTTGGCGTGATTTCCGAACCACGCAGGTGATGGTCTGATATGTCTAAACGATGGTGGGAGTTGATGCGGGTATCATCTGAGACTATCTGGGCCGCTTTAGACCTATATCATCCTCAAAGCCTGACCTCCATGAAGCTGGATAACAGGACCACGCCACGAGTCCCAGTCAACACTTGCAATAGAACAACCCGAAAACCCGCGCGATACAGTGAGCGTAGCAAAGAGCCTTGTAACACATCCATAATCATGCATAGGAGGTAAAATTGTGCCGAAAACTTTAAAAAAAGAATACTTCTTAAGTATGTCAAGAAGCAACTTTTGACTACAGCGATGCACTTATCATACTTCTCTCGCATCGGCGCCACTCAAAACATCCCCCCCCCAAACATCACAGCTTCAAACTTATAACAACTCACAACTGTACTTATCCGCAGCTAACAGCCGAGTCTAGACTGCTCAAACTGCCTTAGTATTTGTGTGCCAGCGATGCTTTGGGTAAAACTTCTTTAAGTGAATTATTATTCGAGTTTGTTTTTAAAAAAAATAAGATTCCGATTTATATTCGAGGTAATGTGTTACGTTGTAATTGAATAGGCAAAAATTTGAATCATAGGTAAATTCAGTGAAAGGTATACAGGGTGAGTTTTAAATGCCCTTTCCCGCCATAACTTTTGAAAAAGGAAATTTTTAAGAACAGTTTGGGGAATGTTTTTTTTTATGATCCTGATGTTTGTTTTGACGAACTATGCGTCACCCACTCCCACCAAAAAACCAGGGAGGGGGGCCCCCAATTATTTTTAATACAATACCCTTCCAGGATTTTATAAAAATATTCCCAACAGGATTTTTTAGAATATTTCCTTTTCAAAGGTTAAGGTCGGGGAGGGGGACATTTAAATTCGCCTAGTGTAACAAAAAAGGATTAATTAAAAGACATAAAGAAATCCATAAAGATATGTATCAAACAACACTCGACATTGTCCTTTGATCTCTTTGGCTGTTAACATTTAACTTCTTAGCAAAGTTCAAAAATTGTAAATAAGAAGAACATAAAACATAACACTCTTTGTTAAAATGACTTTTAACGAAAGGCCTTTGCTATAAAATATGTTGACAAGACATATTTTGATTTGTGTTCTTCATTTTAGTATTTTACCATCCTATACTTAGAAATGACGGAAAATGGATTATTATAAATATTCATTTGTTGTAATGTTTCAATTAAAATATTTCCAATAATTTTATACTTAAGATAATTAATCAATAACTCGTTCTATTAAATAAATCCTCATAAAACTCAACAGATTTAATATTTATCGAACATTGATCTACTTGTATTTAGTAGTATGAAATCAAATATACGCGGCGCCGTCATTTCAGTTTCAGCTTTGTAGATACATGCATGTACTGTAGGACTAGTCTTTAGTTTTTTGAAGGCACTTTTAAATTTCAGGGACCTTATTAACCAATAAGGAACTAATAAACCTAGCTGTTATTATTCTTGTAGGAGGGCAGTATTCGCAAAAGAATTATTGTCAATGTATTTACAATTTATTTTTATGTTTCATCAATTTTGAAACTATTACCGATAATATTAAGTTTAGGCCAGAAAACGTGTGATAGGCCGTTTTATGCGACAGCTAACGGGTTTCCTTATCAAATCGAACAACTATAACATGAAATTTTCCGTTTTAAAAATTTATAGTATATCGTATACCATGTAGAGAAACCAAAGGAATTTCTGAGCAGTTACTTGTTAAGATGATTTTGTTATTCTACTCGTATATTGTTAGCTACGGCTATGAAAATGTCAGCGAAATTGTTCAAACTTTTCTGCGTTCTGTCGTCATAATTATAGTTATAACAAAACGTCGTAAAACAAAATTGATTACTGTTTTCCTCTACTACGTTCGTTTGTGGTTATAGAAATGAAAAGCTCTATTTCTCCAACACAATTCGCCAGAAAATGTAAACAACATTAGCAGGAAGCTGTTGGATAACAAATCCGATACATTACAAACCCACGTGAGCTGTTCAGAGGAGTCATTAAGAGGATTAGTCAGCCAAGCAAGAACCCATGTTTACCACTGAAATAGTGTAGTATTGATTACTTCTCTACGGTAGACGAGAAATAGGTGGAAATCCAAGTTTATCTTATGTTCCAAAAAATATCGGCTCTAGCAGGGTTGTCTTGTCTGGACTAATTCTTTGGAGAGTCGCGCGTGCCACCGACCTTGCCAGAAATGGTAGTACCGATATTCAAACTTTGCTCCGCTCTGTCAAAAAGTGGCAAAACATGGTTTCGTAGACCTCTGTTTCCGACGCCGTTTATGAACCGAAATATACAAATGCAGGTTTACATGATAGAGTCGGAGTGGTTCTATGTTCCTTATACATGTAAAGGGCAAACACTGCTTGTGGAAAAAACAACACACTTTTAAAATGGCCTATTTTTTACCAACTTTAAATTTTTCTCTAAGTTTAGCGTAAATTTTTTAAAAAAAACAGGATATAAAAACTAAGAAACAACTTTGACAACATGGAAAACAACTTTCCAATCTCTACACCACTGAGCAGATCCGTGGCGGATTGGTATCGCGAGCGACTCCAGAGCTCATGACTCCGGTGGCGCGGGTTCGATCCCCGCAGTCACCACTTACATTTTTGTAATGTGACTAACACGGTGACGTTAGGTATAGGTCGAGGTTGAGTGGTACAGAGGACTTTGTAGTCCTAACTTCGCCTCGTTAAACAAGACAGACTTTACCTTTTTTTTACTTTACTGTCACTATATCGCTATTATACATGCCGACCACTCCCATGAGGGTGTTTTAAGGCAAATATGTGGTGAAGGATGAGTGTGATGAGTGGTAGTAATAAGTTATGAGATGTAATCTTGTTACAAACTAAGGCCGACTCTTCCTTAGAATGGGTCATTAATTAATAGCCCAATAACCAATCGAAATACAAGGACCAACGGCTTAACGTGACTTCCGAACCACGCAGGTGATGGTGAGATACGTCTAAACGATGGTGGGAGTTGATGCGGGGTTTTCCGGTATCATCAGATGATCACTGAGACTATCTGAGCCACTTTAGACCTATATACACAAAAAATAGCGCCCGAACAGGGAACTACGTGAGCAACTTCTTCTTGATTGATTAATCCTGTTACGGGACACCCTGTATATGCTATAGTATGTGGAGTGCAGGCAGTAGCTGTGAAAGCGCAGTGAGGGATTACAGAACTCATATTGCCGCTGCACTCGCCTCTCTCAGACCACACATCCTTTGTACTCGTATATCCATTCATTCATCCGGAGAAGCTTTTATCCGTGCATTCAATAGCATATATCTCCGGTATAAATATAGCTTAGTGCACCCTCTTCGTACTCAGAGCTCATTGCGAATTTTAGTAGTAGTTTTGCAGATATTTCATAGAAAATTAACTCAAACAGGAAAAAATAACCCATTCGCTTTTTCCAGTAGCCGGGGGTGGTGGGTGGGGGTGTCGAGGTGTGTCATTTTTATTTCCCCATTTAATAAATAAAAAGAACAGTCAGGTTCCGCCTCGGTGGTTACCTCAGAGAAAGCCTAAATTTGTTTGAGCAAAGATAATGTTATGGTAAGTAGATAGTAAATATACATAGTTGCGGCAGCCAACGCACAGATAGCGCTGCGAGAGTTCATTTCAGAATTTAAAGTAGAGCCAGTGACCCAAGAGCAAGCTCGTTCGTTCTCGAAAATCGCACGATTTGGTCACATTTAATTGTCATTGACATCGGACAAACTTGAGCATGTTAAGCCGAAAGGGGAAAAAAGACGGCAAGAGATGGTAGCGCTCGCAGCGCTGTCTGTGCTTGGGCTGCCGAACTATGTTGATTTTCCTGCCTTAGCCAAGTGACATCTATCCCAAAACTAACTACCATAACATTTCCTTTGGTTTGAATTGAGTGATACAATACCAGGTGACATGAAGGTTAAAGACGGCGAGTCACCGCTAGCTGTGCTTGGGCTGCCAAAACTATGTTGATTTTCTTGCCTTAGCCATGTTACCAACTACGCGCAATCTACTTACCGCAGCACTATCTTCGTTTCAGTGACAATTTCTTGCATAACAAGACACGCAGATTTGAAGCACCAACATCAAACGTCAAAAGTAAAAGTACCTAATATGAAAAAACGTACTATTAATTTCATGTAAAACTACCGTACCATATCGAAAAGTACGTAAGAAATAAACACTGGAATCTTTTTACTCGAACATTTTCTTTGTCAGTGTTTGTTAAACGCTGCTACAGAAACGCTGCGGAACAGATTAATTAGTGCCGGCCGGAATGTAAATGCACTTACACTTGTGAATTTTAACAAGCGTCAGAAGTGAACAAACTTCAACCTTACAATTTGTTTCAGGTTTTTTCGTGAAATTCCAGCTTATAACAATAGTACCTTAGCTGTAAATTAAGGAATGTAACATTTCCCAACATTTGACCAATGCGGCCAATACCAATGTGTCGTCATGTGCGGTTTCATCAATGCACAGTTCAGTGTACAAAAATATATAATTTTGTAGGGCGAAAAATTTCTTTTCAGGCGCATAAAATACCTTTAAAACGGTCAAAATGTCAATTCCTTAGTTGATATACCGAGTTAGTAATATTTATCATCGCGGTGTTCGCAGCCTTTGCTTGGCTTCCTCTGAGACCACGGGAGTTACGCTCCACTCACAGCCAGGCTCCAGCCTTCGGCTTCAGGCTTACGTGTTAAATAAATAAATGTTTTATTCCATAGACAACATACATTGATTGCACTGGAATCGTCAATTATTCTGAAATCTACAATTTTGGCACTCATACTAACATCGAGATCTTATTCATACATACAATATTTACAATCATTCTGGCTCATTCATTCGAATTCTCCTACTTCGGCCTCCGAAGGCCGGTAGCCATTTCTCACTAGGTCTCCCATTGATGTGCCAAGAACTCGTCTGAACTATAGCAAGTGTTCGCGGTCAAAACTGCTTTCAGACGAGACTTGAACGCCTGTGGCGTTGGAGCACCTTTTATCGAATTTGGTAATATGTTGACAAAACGGGCTCCTGCCTCAGAAGGCCAACGCTCGTAAACCACCGTTCTGTGTCTCCCAGTCCGGTAGTTTTCCCTGCCTCTAGTTTCATAAGAGTGTATGTCTACACCTCTTATGGGATCGCATTTGGTTTTGAAGAAAACGCATGTCTCAAGAATATAGAGACAGGGAAGTGTCAACAGACTGAGACTTTTGAATGCTGGTCTGCACGACTCTCCCCATTGAATTTTTGCAATGATTCGCACTGCTTCTTTTTTTAAGAATGTTCTTTTACTGCACGTGTCATTACATATCTTGAAGCGGTAACTGATTTCAAATTTCGTTGAAAAAGGACTGCTCATTCCTCTGTTATAGCGAAAAATAACCGATTTAACCGCCATTTAAAAATAAAAACAACTTGATGGATTTCATAATTTTTGGTTTATTGATAAATATTTTTAAAATACATGATTATTTCAAATTTCATCAAAACCGGACGAAATTTACTGTTTTTAGACAACTAAACCCACTTTTTGGTGAAAACTCCCCCACCCACTAAAGGTTCCTTCCGTTAGTCCGATTTATCTGGATAACGAACTTGACCGAGATATTCACAAAAGGATGATTTATACGAAATTTCATGAAAATTTGACAAATAATGCGATTTGAAGAGAGTACACACATATATACATATGTATATAAAAAAAGTTAAAAACGAGTTCTGAAGGTCAACTCGGTGTACATCTCGTGATTTGGGGCCTGGGCTCTACCACGCTAACGGCATGAATATCTCACTTTTCCAAAGGATCTTCTATAAAACGAAAGTTCTTAGGTTGTGTTTGACTGGTCAGTTTAAACTGGGTAGTTTCGGCTAATTCTCTAGTGTTTGGCGGAATGCTTTAAGTCACTTTTCACTTGAAGAGGTAATTGGATGGCAGACCCTACAACGTCGTGTTCTTCTATTCACTAACAATGAAAAACAACATTAATATTTCAAACTCAAACAACAATAAATTCTTCTTCAACAATAAACACTATTTTATTTTTGCTAAAAACCATGATTGACTTAAATTTAACAATAACATAGGAAATCAAAACTACAATATTGTTTAAGACAGACCATTCAATGTATATTGGCGGCGCAACAAACCAGGGATGCAAACTTATGATCGTAAGTTGCTTGTAAGGAATGACTTACTATAGTTTGAAAATTGGGTTGTGTTAAAGACACCCTGTAGTTGGTCGATAAGTTAAAGAGGTAGCGTGAAACCGAAAGCCCTGTATAGTATGACTCGTGTTTATGTGTGTGTGTGTGTGTATCAGTGTGAAGTGTGTTGAATATGCATGGCTACTAAAGTGTAATGTTACATTCATATGCATCTCCCGAGTGTACAGTGTTCAGGGCTGTTGTAGGGACTCGTGGAGCTTCTTTCTACTGTTGTTTATGTGGCAATGTCACGAGACAAAACGAGCTATAGTATTGATAAAATAGTTTACAGCTTTAACACTCTCTTCTTAAATTATTAATGGACTCTTCTGTCTCCTTAAGGGTGTGCAGTAGTGGCCGAGACCTTGAATTTCGTTGTTAGAGTTTTCTTGGTACACTTCACGCTTACAGTTTCATCGGATTTATATGAAATAAACTTTGTTTTTAAGTGTATTAAATGTTTTAATCACTGTATCACTATTTGAGATGCCGACCACTCTCATGAGGGTATTTTAAGGCAAACATGTGGTGAAGGATGAGTGTGATGAGTGGTAGTAATGAGTTATGAGGTGTAGTCTTGTTACAAACTAAGGCCGACTATTCCTTAAAATGGGTCATTAGATTTGAACTCATACGCGATGGAAGCAATATTTCCCAATAAAACATTCGATGGCAACAGACTGAACAAATAGAAGAGTTTATTGCTTCCTATTTGCTTCCACCAAAGTGGACACAAACTACCATGTATATTATTTCAGGATCAGAGTAATACATAACCTCAACAGCCATGTCTAAAAATTGTGATTTCCTTTTTCCCAACACCATGAGAATTTATTTGAGGAGCATTTATAATTAGCCTTAAAGTCTGTTTTCAGGTTTCACATACAAGTAACGAGAAAACATAGTTGAGTTAATGATACGAGAAACGTGCATAGCACATTAAATGAATAACTGATGAAGGTCAGTAAACACAGGGTTTGATATAATGTAACGATTTCACTAATATGATCAGTTGCCTTCGATCCGACCAAACCTTGACCGCTCTGTCAACACTCTACTTGCAGAGATTGAGTGATTCTTAACGTGGTGCGATCCTCAGTCGTGCTGAACTATTCCGCCAGAGCCGCGCCACCTGTACTCTGACTCTACAGTGTCGCCTAACAAACACTAGCGCTAGGATAGTAGATACTGGAAGACTAGAATGTAGTTATGACTCCGGCCACTATTAAGAGTCCGCCTCAGTGGTCACCGCAGAGAAAGGGTGAATTCGTCCGCCCAAGGAACACATGACACCGCGCACGTAACAACTAATGCGGCCTAATTGGCAAATCCTCCGCTTGCAAGGGTTTCGTAGAAAGTAGATAGCGCTCTTATATGAAGGTTAAATTCGGATTTGTTAACTTGTATGGAAAAACAAAAGTGTACATGTGTTTGCCTGTGATTGGATTTTTGATAACCCTGTTTTTAGCTTCTTAAATAAGGTCTAAAAAAACTCTTCATTTACTAATTTTAACCGTTAATAGCATAAAAACTAAAGACATTTTGAAAAATGAACTACAGGCGAACCTAGTTTAATATGGTTATCTTTCATTTAAGAGTCGTCAAAATAGCATATCTATTAAAGCTTCCATTTTATTTCCCGCAAACCTCTGCAACGACGCTCTCCTGTGCGGATGAGGCGGACCCTTAAGATTAATTTATTTATATTTATTAACCCCATTAACTGAGTAATTACAGAGTTACAGGTGAAACCATGGCTAAAACAGGGTACTTAAGCGGTTATTATAATTTTTTGCCACAGTCACCATTAGATTTCGGTTGTTTTTTACCATGATTTTATGGTGTCTATGTTAATGAAGATTGATTAAAAACTTACGTCTTAATCATTTACGTACTAAATACACTTGTTTTCCGATAATTAAGGTATGAATAGAAAAAATATTAAGAGAAAATAAACTAAAATTTTATTATAACCATAAAAATGTTTTAAACTTTAAGTTAGATCCCGCTGGTACATTCTTGTTCAAAGGTTATTTAGATACAAAATTATACAAAGTTTTAAACGAGGTGGCATTCGGTTTTGAACAAATACGACCTGTAAAATGGTTCCAACCGGTTTATTACTTTATATAAATCGATAATCGGCGAATCAATACTAACTATATTTCCAAAATCAAACTGAAAAAGCTATCTATAAATAAAAAAGTTACAAACTGAATTATAAGTTAAAAACGATTATTTCTAAGGTAGGTTATATGATCTGTGTGCACTGTTATATGGATAAAAGCACTTGACGCAAGTACTGATAAGAATAATCCTCTAGAGTTGTTATCAGTAAGCCAAACATCAACAAATCGACCTGTTTCGTGTCAACCTTCAATACACATTGGCAGACAGTTGTAACTTACTATATTCATACATTGTGATTATTGTCTGTATTAAAGGTTTTATAATTGGGAACTTATGACACTTAGTAACTTTATATTCATACTTAGTTACTTGTAATAGTTAGTTATACCAAAGATAATATTATGGTGAGTAGATTGCGTATAGACGCCAGATGATTTAGGCAGCAAACTCAACGTAGTTCGGCAGCCCAGGAACAGATAGCACTGCCGTCTCTCGCAGTCTTCCTCCCCCTCGGCTCCATCTGATGTCGATTACCACCATCATTGTGACAACATCGTGCGATTTTCAAGTTCGAAAGGACTTGCACATGCGTCAGTGGCTCTACTTGAGACACTTAAGAACATCCCCTCGCAGCGTTATCTGTGCAAGGGTCGCCGTAACTGTTGATTTTCCTGCCTCAGCAATTTGGCAATGCAGCGCCATCTACCTACCATAACCTTATCTTTGGTTATGATAAAAAAGATTCCCTGCAGCGCCACTTGTATCCTCAGTTGTACACAAGACAGTAACATCTGTATGAAAAATGACACAATTTAAAATTACACAAATACAGTTTCAAATATCAGCAAAAAATAGTTAAAACAGACTCTTAATACTATAGATGTTTCAATTTTTTATCAAACATTTTTGTTTAATTTTTAACTTTCTTCTTGATTTTATCTTCTATGAGTGGAATAAAAACATGACTAAAATTTAGAAAAGGCTGTGAAATAAAATGGTCTTTGTAAATGGTCATGCATACAATGGAAACTTTGTTTCGTTTTATAAGCCAAAAACTTCACAAGTGTAGCTAGTAGCATTATTTTGAAAATATCAAAAATGGGTTGTTTCCCTAAATAAGCAATTTTATGTACGCACAGTACAGGAGGAGTATTGAGTAATTTCCAACCCCTCAAATACTTGTGTGATATTTTTTGTCAAAATTCCATTGGTTTTAAGTGAGACAGTAGAATAGATACAACAGCAGACTACTGTAATAAAACTGAGACAAGACAGACGAATGTTTAGTCTGTCTGTTGTCTGTCTGTCTGTTTAGACTGCTAATGGAAGTGTTTCAGCCGTGTCGACTCGAGCATGACCCGACACACATCAAACACCTGTTTACACTACACTAACACGCTGTAAACAGCTGTGTTTTGTAAACAAACCGTGTGACTCGGCAGACACTGTGTTACGAGAGTTTATTAGCGAATTTACTGAGGCAAAGTGAGATACTTATAGCGTCACCATGGTTGGTCTCACTTCTCAAACCGTGTGACTCGGCAGACACTGTGTTACGAGAGTTTATTAGCGAATTTACTGAGGCAAAGTGAGATACTCATAGCGTCACCATGGTTGGTCTCACTTCTCAGGCCCGGGAGCCCCAGAACATGTATGTAAACAAACCGTGTGACTCGGCAGACACTGTGTTACGAGAGTTTATTAGCGAATTTACTGAGGCAAAGTGAGATACTTCATAGCGCGTCACAGACACTGTGTTGAGTAGCTACTGAGGCTTACTCAGCGCCCATCTCCAGCATGTTACTTGAGATACTCATAAACAAACCGTGTGACTCGGCAGACACTGTGTTACGAGAGTTTATTAGCGAATTTACTGAGGCAAAGTGAGATACTCATAGCGTCACCATGGTTGGTCTCACTTCTCAAACCGTGTGACTCGGCAGACACTGTGTTACGAGAGTTTATTAGCGAATTTACTGAGGCAAAGTGAGATACTCATAGCGTCACCATGGTTGGTCTCACTTCTCAAACCGTGTGACTCGGCAGACACTGTGTTACGAGAGTTTATTAGCGAATTTACTGAGGCAAAGTGAGATACTCATAGCGTCACCATGGTTGGTCTCACTTCTCAAACCGTGTGACTCGGCAGACACTGTGTTACGAGAGTTTATTAGCGAATTTACTGAGGCAAAGTGAGATACTCATAGCGTCACCATGGTTGGTCTCACTTCTCAAACCGTGTGACTCGGCAGACACTGTGTTACGAGAGTTTATTAGCGAATTTACTGAGGCAAAGTGAGATACTCATAGCGTCACCATGGTTGGTCTCACTTCTCAAACCGTGTGACTCGGCAGACACTGTGTTACGAGAGTTTATTAGCGAATTTACTGAGGCAAAGTGAGATACTCATAGCGTCACCATGGTTGGTCTCACTTCTCAAACCGTGTGACTCGGCAGACACTGTGTTACGAGAGTTTATTAGCGAATTTACTGAGGCAAAGTGAGATACTCATAGCGTCACCATGGTTGGTCTCACTTCTCAAACCGTGTGACTCGGCAGACACTGTGTTACGAGAGTTTATTAGCGAATTTACTGAGGCAAAGTGAGATACTCATAGCGTCACCATGGTTGGTCTCACTTCTCAAACCGTGTGACTCGGCAGACACTGTGTTACGAGAGTTTATTAGCGAATTTACTGAGGCAAAGTGAGATACTCATAGCGTCACCATGGTTGGTCTCACTTCTCAAACCGTGTGACTCGGCAGACACTGTGTTACGAGAGTTTATTAGCGAATTTACTGAGGCAAAGTGAGATACTCATAGCGTCACCATGGTTGGTCTCACTTCTCAAACCGTGTGACTCGGCAGACACTGTGTTACGAGAGTTTATTAGCGAATTTACTGAGGCAAAGTGAGATACTCATAGCGTCACCATGGTTGGTCTCACTTCTCAGGCCCGGGAGCCCCAGAACACATTTTGAGATATTAAAAACTTTGAAAACATATATAGCCTATATTATGAGAGTGGGTCGCATTATTTATGGAATTTCCATAAAATTGGGTATAAATGTCCATTTGGTAAAACTCGGTCAAGTGTATTTTTGTGAGCCAGCAAAATCAAAATATGTTAGTTCTCTTTTGGGAAGGAGTTGTCTCAAAACAACTATTTCAATTATCTAAAAACAGTAAATGCTTCCGATTTCAATGAAAACTAAAGTACATAATATGTTATCCATCATTATACCTAAACGTCCGTTCGGTCTTTTCAAATAAATGAATGAAAAGCGCCAAAATAAATGTTTTTCACTATAAAAAATAAAAAAAACTGAAGAAATGGTCCGATTTCAATACAATTTGAGATGCGTTCATTTTTTATGGTATCAAGGATTATGTTTCGGCAGGTAAATAGCGTGTAGATAGGAACATAGCTGAGGTAGGACCAAGCACAGATAGCGCTGCGCGAGGGAATTATTTTAAGAGTCACAGATAGAGAGAGCCACTGACGCACACGCAAGTTTGTTCCTTCTCGAAAATCGCACGATTTGGTCACATTTAAGTTATAGACATCGGACAAACTCGAGAATGTCGAGCCCAGGGGGGAGAAAGACGACAAGAGAAGCAGTGAGCGTAGCGAAAAGCCCACCATAGTAAAATCGCTCAAACAGGCAGCAGTGAGTAAAGTGTAGAGTATGTGATGAGTGGGGGGCTAAGTGCATCAGATAACATCACATTCAGTACAACAGAGAATCATCAATACAACACCACTCCCAGTCACTGACTCACTCGACACTATCACATGGAACTGTTATGTGTCCGCTCCACTCAGACACAAATCTTCATGTTCAAGCCAAACCGTAAAATACAACGTACGAATACAATTTCACTAGGTCTGAAAGAAAGTGGTCTCTAGGTAAGCAAAAAACTCAGACCCCTACGACACAGTTATCTAACGGAGTAATTAAAGTTTTCCTGATCACAACCCTTTATTTACATACGTTTCAGAAATGTAAATAAAGGGGTGTGATCAGGAAAACTTTAATATCTCCGTAACTATTTGCTGCAACACAACAAATTTGGCTAATCTTAGAGCAACAAACTTGGCGTTAAAATGTTAATAAAAACATTTGCCACGTATTGTTATTCTTGTTAAATTACCATAAGTTTGAGGGTTTTCAGTTATTAATAAAGCTTACAAAATTTAATATGGCTGCCATTTTTAAACCGGGAGTAAAATTAGTTAAATTTATTTTTTAAATATTGGTTTTAATTATACTAACACGTGTGCAAAGTTTTCAGTTAATAACTTTATTTACCTCGGAAATAAAAAAATATTTAAGTAAAAATACAGACAGACAGACTAAGCGAGATAAGACTATGTGTTATAGGACATTTTTGTGACACCCTGTAAATCATGTAATATATCGGTGCTTATTTTATGATCCCGGGCCTAAGTCCTGCCATGTTGACGGCATGAATATCTATTTTGAGGATGATATAGGTCTTAAGCGGCTCAGATAGACTCAGTGATCATCTGATGATACCCGCATCGACTTCCACCATCGTTGAGACATATCAGACCATCACCTGCGTGGTTCGGAAGACACGTTAAGCAGTTGGTCCTCGTGATTTCCATTAGTCATTGGGCTGATAATTAATGACCTATTCTAAGGAAGAGTCGGCCTTAGTTTGTAACAAGACTACACCTCATAACTCATTACTACCACTCATCACACTCACCCTTCACCACATATTTGCCTTAAAATAAACTCATGAGAGTGATCGGCATCTCAAATAGTGATTTAGTGTGATAAATATTCCCAAAATATGAATGAATGTATAATCAGTAGAAAACGAATGGTTCTGTTCACACAAAAGAATGTGGAACAAACGCAACGGCAAGTTGAATAACGAAACCCTTAGGGACAGAGAGAACCGTTACCGACAAAGGAGAAACAAACCGGCTTCAATCCACACAATCAGACCTCTTCATCGTTACACAATATAACAACTTTTTATATAACAAATATATAACAACAATTTGCATTAGTCACTTTGCAGTGAAGTATATACGGCTCTCCTGGACGCTTTCATCCACTTTTAAGTTAGATATTTAGAATAACGTTTATTGCAAAGGTATCAAGAGGATCAGCATTGATTCTCTCTTACCCATCAAACGTCGCCCTAGAGCTCTGAGTCGTTCTAGATTCCCTATAGATTTTATAACGTGTTTGAATTGCTAATGTATCTAAATTGCTATACTAACTTCAATGTTTAACGAATGGAAATGTTAAGATGAACAAAGCAGTGCATAATTTCTATGGCAACTCAAAACGAAATGTACTAACACTTACAACCTTGTGCAATCCTTAACCGTCTACAGTCTAACGATCCCCAATAACCCTCTGTTAGGTCCCTTGGCCGGGTCAGCCGATACTCCCTGTTAGGTCCCTTGGCCGGGTCAGCCGATACCACCTGTTAGGTCCCTTGGCCGGGTCAGCCGATACTCCTGTTAGGTCCCTTGGCCGGGTGGCCAGCCCCTGTTAGGTCCCTTGGCCGGGTCAGCCGATACCCCTGTTAGCCGTCCCTTGGCCGGGTCAGCCGATACTCCCTATGGCCGGGTCAGCCGTTGGGTCCCTTGGCCGGGTAAGCCGATACTACCCCTGTTAGGTCCCTTGGCCGGGTCAGCCGATACTCCCTGTTAGGTCCCTTGGCCGGGTCAGCCGATACCCCCTGTTAGGTCCCTTGGCCGGGTCAGCCGATACCCCTGTTAGGTCCCCCGGGTCAGCCGTTGTTAGGTCCCTTGGCCGGGTCAGCCGATACTAGGTCCCTTGGCCGGGTCAGCCCTGTTAGGTCCCTTGGCCGGGTCAGCCGATACCCCTGTTAGGTCCCTTGGCCGGGTCAGCCGATACTCCCTGTTAGGTCCCTTGGCCGGGTCAGCCGATACTCCCTGTTAGGTCCCTTGGCCGGGTCAGCCGATACTCCCTGTTAGGTCCCTTGGCCGGGTCAGCCGATACTCCCTGTTAGGTTCCCTTGGCCGGGTCAGCCGATACCCCCTGTTAGGTCCCTTGGCCGGGTCAGCCGATACCCCCTGTTAGGTCCCTTGGCCGGGTCAGCCGATACTCCCTGTTAGGTCCCTGTTAGCCTCCCTTCCCTAGGAGAGGTGGGTTTTCACGGTTTTAACACCTCTAAAAAAAACACAAAACCCTTTTTTTTAACTCCACTAAGCCGGTGGCAAGCCCAGGACTCGGTAACGAGGAGGAGGAGTCGGAGGAGTATCAACCTCGATAAAAAACCGGAGGTCATCTGGCCCAGATGACAGTTTCTCTGTAAAGGGCGCCTTGCCAGGGTGACGGTTAAGTTATCAACGGTAGGGATCAGGTGGACCAATCATCTTCGAGAGCTGTGACACTTAGACTGGCGGTGGAGAGTGGTGACCTGATAGCTACAACGGACGATCTGGCGTGAGGAGTCTTGTTTCGAGAAGGATGGACGGATTGAGCATGGTGAAAATCATCAAATATAAACTTCAAAGCAGTGGTATTACAATAAGAACCAGACCCCGGCATTTAAAACAAATGGTTGGAAGAACAAATAGGACTGAAGGTAAGATGAAGTCAATAGCAGGGCTATTTCTCTAGGAGTTACAATGCGATTCATACCTATGCCTAGCTTTATGTATCCGTGTTTCACTACACATAAAATATATTACAGCATCATGACTGTATTGAATGTGCATAGTTTTTACATCTTATATTCACATCACGTTCAGGGTTTTTGTCACCTACGAAGTATATTTGTAAAAAGGCATACCATTGTTCTTAGCTACTGGCATCAAACTACTGACCCTGCGATACACCTGTTCGTGTGTACTTTGCAAGTGGGCATTAAGTTTCCTAACTGAGCTGACGTACCCGTTCTTCTCACGGGTTTTAATTGTTTGGTTCTTGGGTAATATACGTAGACAATAGACATAGGTATCCAGCTTCACCACGGGAAGTCGCCAAACGAAGAAGACACAAAGTTAAAAAAACCCTCTAAGAGTGGCCGGTATCTTAAAACAAGAGTTAAGTAACAATCCCGAATACTTTTACAACTAAACTGGAATTACTTCACGAAAACAGCTGTGGAGTATACCCAACTAAGTTTGAACTGTTCTCTAATTAACACGGAAATAAAAACTACAGAATTAAGAAAACCTTCTGTTTACTTTCATTTCGGACAAAAATCACAACAACACAAAACATTGCATATTTACAAAGTCAACAATATAAAATGAGAATGTACCAAAAACAGCTGTTACAAAGAGAATCGTAAAAAAGTTACAGTTCTTTACAACAGCTGTATCACGTAAACAAACACATTTTTAACAGCTGTTTTGCTCGGTAACTAGAGAAGGAACACGATGACGTGGAAGTGTGTATACTCCCTCAATCCTGGGACTCGTGGCGTGGTCCCGTAATCCAGCTTCATGGAGGTCAGGTTTTGAGGATGATATAGGTCTAAAGCGCCTCAGATTGTCTCAGTGATCATCTGATGATACCCGCATCAACTCCCACCATCGTTTAGACATATCAGACCATCACCTGCGTGGTTCGGAAGTCACGTTAAGCCGTTGGTCCTTGTATTTGCATTGATCATTGGGCTATTAATTAATGACCCATTCTAAGGAAGAGTCGGCCTTAGTTTGTAACAAGACTTCACCTCACAACTCATTACTACCACTCATCACACTCATCCTTCACCACATATTCGCCTTAAAATACCCTCATGAGAGTGGTCGGCATCTCAAATAGTGATTTAGAGATCCGGGTGTATACTCCCTCAATCCGGGTGAAAGGTTTGCTAGTGGATGAGGTTTCTTCAATATCCTCAGCCCTGTTCTTGTATCACGTCCTCAATACGGTATTCAGGTCGAGTTTACACAGCCATAACCTCAGATTGTACAGGGGAATTCAGTATTCATGCCGTTTAATGGAGTTTGTTTATAATGATTACCTGGCCGACACGCAGCTAAGCGCTAATGCACCGCTTGCATGAGTGTTTCGAATTTCCTTTGCAATTTATTACTCTTATTCGCTCGGGGCTGTACCCGTTTCGGCCTTCGGCCTCAGACTTACAAGGTCCATCATCACGGACGCTACGAGGATGTTTGCTACGCTCACAGCCTTCCTCGGAATTCAGCCTCAGACTTCTGTGTTGCCTTACAACAAATTAAATATCGTGCAGAAAATGTTTCATTGGAAACGAACTACAGAACTCATAACGCTGTTAGCGAAAATTCATTTTTAAATGCTCACTGGACTTTCATAATTTTTGTTACATTGATGAATACTGTCAAAATATATAAATATTTCATCAAAACTTCAAATAATTTAATCATTCAAATAACTTCATCAAAACTGGAAAAAAGTCGCTGTTTTTAGATCATTTAAACGATTTTTTTGACCAAAACTCCCCCCACCACCACCAAAAAGGGTTCTTCCGGTAGCGTGATTTTGCTGACTAACAAACTTGACCGAGATATTTACAAAAGCTCATTTGTACCAAATTTCTATGAAACCTGACAAAGATAGGACCCATTGAGAGTATACAATCACACATGTACATACTTATAGTATACACTAAATCACTATTTGAGATGCCGACCACTCTCATGAGGGTATTTTAAGGCAAATATGTGGTGAAGGATGAGTGTGATGAGTGGTAGTAATGAGTTATGAGGTGTAGTCTTGTTACAAACTAAGGCCGACTCTTCCTTAGAATGGGTCATTGGTCAATAGCCCAATGACAAGGACCAACAGCTTAACGTGTCTTCCGAACCACGCAGACGATGATCTAATATGTCTAAACGATGGTGGGAGTTGATGCGGGTATCATCAGATGATCACTGAGACTATCTGAGCCGCTTTAGACCTAAATCATCCTCAAAACCTGACCTCCATGAAGCTGAATTACAGGACCACGCCACGAGTTAAGGTAATCCATTGGTAATCGAAATCGGATATCGACATCGAGCAGGCTGGGCCCAGGTGGGACGACGGCGGGAGTTGGCGGCGCTTACAGCGCTATCTGTACTCGGGCTGTCCAAACTATGTTAATTTTCCTGCCTCAACCATGTGGCATCTATGCCCAATCTACCTATTATGACAATATCTTTGGTTCTGTCCAACAGAAGATGACTTGACTGCCTTGTACGGCGTGTGCAGTAAGGCCTCAGTGTGCAAGGTCGCGTTGAAGCCTAGGGTTAGTCACCTTGCTACATCACATGTGCACCTGTGAGTTCTGTATAAAATAGAGCTTTCGAAATTAAATTGCCTCATAGATCGAAACGTCGTAGAACAAAACTGTTTGCAGTTTTAAACTGCTCGAATCACTTCTCGCATCACTGTACATATTCATTTACGTGTGATCAATCTACGTCGCAATTTTCGTACAAATTTATTTTCGACACAAATGAAAAAAAAAATCTACCGGAAGTATCTTTAGAAGAAGCCTTATCCCACGAGAAGGATTTGTATGCTCTAAAAACTGTATCTATGGTCACGGGAAGAGATAAAGTATATGTGTTTCTGTTAACAAATTTGGAAAGCTTTAACTAAAAGTGATATTTATGTATTGATGAAAAGTCAGTTTTCAACAATGTTGTGTTGACTATGTATATAAAAATGTTAATAAAATATTGGTGAAATGAGAGCATGCAATTTATTATAGTAGTGTGTCCCGTACGTATGACTATCACATGCTTATATTAATTGTCTGTGCACGATCTAGAGAAAATCCACGTTTGACCATTCATCAGCTTCCTAGGCTAAAATTGAACTGTCTACTTACTCTATTGGTCACCAATATCTGCATGTATTTACCTACAACAAATCATCACAGTTAGTTCACATTGGTACAGCCACAACACAACACAAGGAATTTAGCTTAAACCCTAAGATCGGACATTTTTGGATATAAAATGAAAAACAATACATACTAGGATCTTCTTTAAAAAAATGTTGCCAATCGTACCAAAAGGAAAAATAAATAGGAGAAAATATGCCATTTTACATTAATCTTTTTGCGTTACGACTTTTGACTCCTTTGAATTCAACGGAAACGACTTATTGTTTTCAGCCAATCGGCGACTGAAAATGGTGCTCAACAGCGAGACCGAAATATTTCAAGCTAATTATTATGATGTTTTGCCGCAGTGCGAAACGGAAGAACTACCTACACTTTAGTTGTGGCACCGGCCGTGAAAGCCTAAGAGTTAAGTTGACTTATTGTTTTATTATTTTGAAATCCTAAAATAACCCTGCTAGAGTTACAAACCCAAATTAAAACAGTTCAACCAAGTAAGTTCCCAAACATTCTTGAAAACTCCTACGGTTCTTACACGGAAAACATAACTGTATTTTAAAACTTTAGGATACGGTATTAAAAAAAACTCATAAATATTCCTTAGTTAGGACAAAGTTGAATCTGAAGAAGTTTGAAGGTGTCAGATTTCGTAAAGTTTGATGAGAGGGCACCAAGTTTGCATTGAAGTTTCAAGTTCCTTTGATTGAAAATCAAAAAGGGATTGAACTGACGTAACTTTGAGACTGAAACTCAATCGATCCGAACTCAATATTCAAAAGTCACAACAAATACAATATTATATTTCAAAGGCTAATTTTAATACCGTAGTAAGTATTATCTTTTGAGATTCGAAAGGCAGGATTTAAACCTTACTTCACTGTCGCTTGTTAAATGAGATATTCATGCCGTCAGCACGGGACCATGAAATGAGCACCGATCCTGAGCCCCAGAACAAGTTTTGAGCATTTTTACAAGACTTTATATACAAATGTATACTAGTATATGTATAAACTCTCTACAAGCTACATTTTTTCGGATTTTCATGAAATTTGGTACGAATGTTCCTATTGTAAATATCTCAGTCAAGTTCGTTAGCAAGCAACATCGTATCACCGGAAGGGAGGGGGAATTTTCACCAAAAAAGAGGTCTTAACGATCTAAAAACACTAACTTTCATCTGATTTTAATGAGCCTTTAAACACATATGTATGTTGTTACTACATTGTCATTTGAATTTTTTACTAATGAACACTTACGTTCTATCCAAAGAAAAAAACTGCAAGAAAAACTGTTTTGTCAGAAAGAACTAACGAAAGATCAAAACCAGTTACACAGTCAGTAAATAAGAGCTGGACTGAAGCCAAGGTAAGAGAAACAGGCGAAATGAATTGAATGGAAAAGTTCTAATTCTTGAAGCTAAATTGATTTAACTTCCTGTATCTCCAATCTATAAAAACCCTAAATGAAATATCAAATGGTCATATTGATTTCTAGTTTATCGTAAACATTTGCCGTAAATTTCCGCGTGCTGTATTATTAAGCACTTGAATGTACACTTGGTTTATTAGTTTGGTAAGTGGTTAAATAGTTCTATCCATCAGCCCAATCACCTTAACTAAATTACCTTCTCATCTACGTTTATAAAAAAGGTGTTTTCTTCTTTAAGGGTTTAGTCTGACGAATGACTGTAGAGTCCGTGCGTTTCTTCGTGGCGCTTGGCGAGGGAAGTGAGGGGACAGAGTGGGGGAACAAATCGATGTTTTCAAAAAGTACAGTAATAGCCTTTACAGTGCGAGTGCCATGGAAAGACTGAACAGTTGGTTACCCCCACCCTCGAAAACCCAGTTATAACTGGTTTTCGTCGTCAAGGTAAGAAAGAAGAAACGCACGAAGAAACGCACGGATTCTAGTCTACGGGCGTAAACCATTATAAGTTTGCATGTGACGAGCGGTGTTTTCATGTGATGACTTTTTGTATGTACAACATGAATTTTTACTTGATGTTAAACAGATAATCTAGTTTGTATCAAAGCCAGATTGTTGATAGTTAACTTTTATATGAGGTTTTTATAGCTCTAAAACTACTATATTTTGGATGTTTCAAAGTGTATTTTCTAGAAATAAGAATAAAACGTGGATAATCAGCTTGCAATCGGTTTAAGGGAATATAATGCCTTTTCACTAAAAATTGGAAAACTCACAGTAACACCATTTAAAACGACGGCGCTTGTTAAATTACATCCAAAGGTTATGCTATGATAGGTAGATTTCGCATTGGTGCCAAATGGCTGAGGCAGGAAAATCAACATAGTTCGGCAGCCCAAGCACAGATAGCGCTGCGAGAAAATTCTTTAAAGGGATTCATGTAAAGCCACTGACACACGCGCAAGTTTGTTTTTTCTCGAAAATCGCACAGTTTGGTCACATTTAAGTGATTGACATGGGACAAACTCGAGCAAGTGTAGACGAGAGGGATGGCAGCGCTCGGATTGCCGCAACTGTGTTGATTTTCTTGTCTCATTCATGTGGCATCTACCTACCATGATATTCACTTTGGTGACACTGCCTGGCAAACAACACAGTAAGGCTTCTCTGTGTCAACACAAGACACAGTAACAGTGAATGTGTTGTGTATGCTGGCTTGGAAATGGCCTCATCAACTTCAACCTCACTCTAAATCGACACAGCTTCTGTCGACTTCCTTGTGCAGTGCAGACACTTCACTATTTTATACGTACTTTACTTTGCTTCACACCAAAGCAAACAAGGGCCGACTGTTCCCTAGATTGGGATATTAATTAACAGCCCAACGACCAATGGAATGGACTAACGCCTTATCGTGACTTCCGAACCACGGGAAAACTCTCTTAGGCATCTTTATAATATATTAGCATTGAGTTTACATTTATAGAAGCCTAAGTCAATGTAAATCAGCCAGCTGTAGCTTTTCACATAGTTCGGGATTGATGTAGGCCTATATAGTTGTACACGTCTTTAATTTGACAGTTGATCAGACTATTTATTACAGCTTCAGGGTTCGGCGAAACTCAACAAGATAACCATATAAATCGGTCCTCAATAACGTATATTCAATAATAGTGCCAGAAAACCCTGAGAAATATTAACGATTCTGAATTCGTTGAGTGAAACTACAGATAACATCCTCTCCTAAATTGTCTGTGGAGTACCCTACGACTATTGAAAATTCTTTCTCGCCGAAAGAGGAACGTACAGCTCAGTTATTAAAAGTCTTTACCTGAAACGACTTTTAAAAACAATATATATGCCTAATTTTAAAAATGCCCTATTTCATTTCTGTTTGCCTTAACGTAGTGGGATCACCAGTCGTGCCAAAATATTCCGCCAGGGCCGCACCACCTGTATTCTGACTCTACAGAGAACTCACTCAGCCGCGCTCTCTAACCGCACTGCACTTTATAGAGCGCTACAATTTAACCAACCCTGCACTTATCTTTAAAAACTAATATTTATATTTGTTGATACCATGTTTTACTTCTTTTAAACTAAATAAATATGTTTAAACGCATCGCATCATGAAGTTGTCTAACGTTATAAAGTTTTCTGCCGATTCGGTATCGTAAATATTGTTTTACTCTAATCTATAAAAAACTGGGTTTGTGGGTCTCAGAAGTTCGAGATGGGCGTGGTGCCTCCCTCATCCATCTCCCTGTCAAACCCTGCCAACACGTGCCAATATTTACAATGAACTAATCATTTCCGAGTGTCAAATTGCACGGCTCTATTGGATTGGCAATAAATTTACTGGCCATTTTATACGGTTCAAAAGTTACGTTTGTATATAAATGAAGTCTAGTATTTAAACGACTTCTCGTCTTTAACAGACTATTATTTGTAAATGACCAATTTATTAGTTCAACTTTTGTTGTGAGGAAGTGAATAAGAGCACAGATTATAATGAAATATGAAATAATTGTCAATTTTTATGTTACGAAGATGTATATGTTTTATGTGGTTTTATGTTACGCATCTATACACGAAAAACTATGAACATCCGTTGAATCCATTCCAAAATGGCGGCCAAAAACTTATTTTTCCATATAACAAATGAATGAGTAGTCCGATTCTAATGAAATTGGAAACGAGTTTTCCCTCCATGATAATTAATTAATTAATCTATTAGTAAAAGAACATGTGGATCTGAGGCCCAAAATCGAACAGAGGCTGTGTCTTACAGGAGGCATAGCTGAGGCCTAAGGGTAAGTTACAAATGCTAGCGGCGCTTCAGCGCTTAGCTTAGTGTCAGCCTGTTGACTGGGACTCGTGGCGTGGTCCTGTAATCCAGCTCATGAAGATCAGGTTTTGAGGATGATATAGGTCTAAAGCGGCTTAGATAGTCTCAGTGATCATCTGATGATACCCGCATCAACTCCCACCATCGTTTAGACATATCAGACCATCACCTGCGTGGTTCGTAAGTCACGTTAAGCCGTTGGTCCTTGTATTTCCATTGTTAATTGGGCTATTAACTAATGAACCATTCTAAGAAAGAGTCGGCCTTAGTTGTAACAAGACTACACCTCATAACTCATTACTACCACTCATCACACTCATCCTTCACCACATATTTGCCTTAAAACACCCTCATGAGAGTGGTCGGCATCTCAAATAGTGATTTAAGGATTTAAACAAAGCTTGAAACCTGTTATGGTTATCGGAAAGGCGAACACGTGAATCTAGTCATCAACGTAGAGAGGTTTCAATGCAACAACAGGTGACTGGAGGGAGTGGAACAGCACAGATAATGACGTGAGGTGGAGTTATCTCTGGGATAATGAGTTCTGATAGTTGATCCTATTCACAGCTGACCGGTGGTAACAATCAGGATACACAATCCCTGGTACATTAGTCTGTGCTGCAAAAAAAGGGGCTTGGTGATCTTTTGATGAAACTTAAAATAAATATGTATTTTATGTACATCAATATATTAAAATTATGGAAATAAGTCGAGTTTCAAAATAACGCCAAAAAAAGTAATTTTTGGCTATAACAGTCGAATGAGTAGTCCGATTTTATTTACATTTAAAATGCGTTTACTTTCATCATATGTAGTAATAAATATGTAAAAAACCCGTAAATCTCAGAAGCGAGGCTGTGAGCCAGTAGAAGGAAAGGTTGGTTGGGATAACTACATACAGTACACAACAACCTGTAAACAGCCAATTAACCTGCGTAAGTGAGCGTTTAACGCGCGTCTTACGCCACGAGATGTAATCATCTGCTATTGGTGCATACGCGCCCAATCATTTCCGTGTAAAAGCGTTGGAGAAGTATGCAGCATTTAGTTTTCAGTAAATAAGTATTAAAAAAATACATTGGAGCTTGACAGGAAGAAACCACATGTACGATTTTTTATATGCATGTATCAGGCCTCATATAATTGCAGGCATGAATTTAAATTATTAAAAGGAAATTTTACCCCATGTCGGGTTGGAATCGTGCGCGACTCTGGAGCTCATCACTCTGTTGGCGCGAGTTCGATCCCTGCTTTCACCACTTAACTTTTAAAAGTGGCTATGCGGTAACGCTAGATAAAGATCGAGGTTGAGTTGTAGAAAGGACATTGTATTCCTAACTTCACATCGTTAAAAAAGAAAAACTTTACCTTTGATTATAATTTCGTAAATTGTTTTCAAGTAAATGTCACCCTCTCCCAACACAGTTAATCTTTATCTTTAATTTTACATAAAGCACACAATTATTTAACGTTAATCTGAATACTATAATAAATAATAATAATAAATAACCTAACACAACAACTTTGTAGTTGAAAGGTTGGAATTCAACCTCGCAAGTCACGTGATCGTTGTTCCAGCTGTTTACAAACATTTCGGATGAACACGTACAAAAACAACGAACAACGAACGAGGTTGATAAAGTTGTTTAAATGTTACAGAATGACGTGTTTGTTTCCATCAAGAACACTTTCCACCCCAGTGAAATTAAACACTGATTAGCACGAAAAAGGTAAAGGTAAAGTTTGTCTTGCTTAACGAGGCGAAGTTAGGACTGTGCAGTCCTCTCTACCACTCAACCTCGACCTTTACCTAGCGTTACCGGTTAGTCACATTACAAATGTAAGCGGTGACTGCGGGGATCGAACCCATGCTAACCGAGGGATAAGCTCCGGAGTCGCGTACGATTCCAACCCGCCACGGGTCCGCTACCCGCACAAACCATCTAGCGTACCATAAAATAATAACACATCATTTTGGGTTAGACTGGGACTCGTGGCGTGGTCCCGTAATCCAGCTTCATGGAGGTCGGGTTTTGAGGATGATATAGGTCTAAAGCGGCTGAAATAGTCTGTGATCATCCGATGATACCCGCATCAACTCCCACCATCGTTTAGACATATCAGACCATCACCTGCGTGGTTCGGAAGTCACGTTAAGCCGTTGGTCCTTGTACTTCCATTGGTAATTGGGATATTAACTAATGACCCATTCTAAGGAAGAGTCGGTCTTAGTTTGTAACAAGACTACACCTCATAACTTATTACTACCACTCATCACACTCATTCTTCACCACATATTTGCCTTAAAATGCCCTCATGAGAGTGGTCGGCATCTCAAATAGTGATTTAGTGGTTTTTTAATCAAAATTATTCGTTAAAGAAGGCAGTTGTACATTAACCTTGACATTGGGAGTAACAGAGGAAATAAAAGCAACAACGGAGCTGGCTCCAGGTTTTAATAATAAAGCCGGCAATCAGCTGTGTGTTAGTGGGCGGCAGATCGACCGCCCCCGAGGGGTGCTAGGGGGGATGTTAGGGGGGCTGCGGCACACTGACGCACTCAGCCCCGGCCCCTGAGTTTCAAGTGTTGCACTTACACTCGCCCGGGGGAGCGACAAGACAAAGGCCCCGGCCGACAGTGCGTGCGTCAACTGGTCTGGTCTCCTGGAGTAAGATATTCAAAGAGTGGTCTTTTGGGGGGCATTTCCGGCCCCCTTGTTCTTTGCTACAAGTTTTGTTCCATATCGCGAAGGGAAAACGTATTTCAAATTTTATTGAAATCGGACTACTCCTAAGGTATATACAGCGAAAACCCACTTTTTTGGTTGCCAAACTTTCAACTGATCTTCATTTTGGTACATTGATGACTACCAAGAAAATACAGATTTATTTCAAATTTCATCATAATCGGATCAAATTTACAACTTTTAGATAGTTAATATTTTGTTTACAAAACTCCCCCTAAGAGTTTTTCGGTGGTCCGATGTTGCTAGCTAACGATCATGACCAAGATATTTACAAAAGGAGCCCTTTTGTACAAAATATCAAGAAAATCGGGACAAAAAATGCTATCTGTAGAGAGTGAACACGTATATACATGTAAAGTTTTGAAAAACGTGTACTGAGAGGTTCCTGAACGTGCTCATTTCTTGGTTCCGGGTATGGATCTCATGCGGGCGGCATGAATATCTCATTTTCCAAAGCAATCGACTGGGACTCGTGGCGTGGTCCTGTAATCCAGCTTCATGGAGGTCAGGTTTTGAGGATGATATAGGTCTACAGCGGCTCAGATAGTCTCAGTGATCATCTGATGATACCCGTGTCAGCTCCCATCATCGTTTACCCATATCAGACCATCACCTGCGTGGTACGGAGGTCACGTTAAGCCGTTGGTCCTTGTATTTCCATTGGTCATTGGGCTATTAATTAATGACCCATTTTAAGGAAGAGTCGGCCTTAGTTCGTCACAAAACTCATAACTCATTACTACCACTCATCACACTCATCTTTCACCACATATTTGCCTTAAAAACCCTCATGAGAGTGGTCGGCATCTCAAATAGTGATTTAATGAAATTCGCTAATAAACTAACTACTTAAATTACCTAACTCCCGAGTCACTTGCAATGTTCTAAGCAATACTCCGGTGAAGGAAGGAGGCAAGGCTCATTATCTGTCACAGTGTAGAGAAGAGACAGACTCAACCTACAGTCGGGACTTGAGAGGATTATACCTTCACAGTTGGACACACTGCTTCCACTCTTCAAGCTCTTTACACATTGTCACGTCTTCACAATACCATTCTGAGAGACGCAGGACAATTAGACGGTTCTTTATTTGCTTCGTACCTTACAGGAAGTCCAAACCGACCAATTACTAGGCCCAAGTGTTTGTGGGTGGCATCCCTTTGAGCGCTTTATAAGTAGCATCGAACTTTATTACTGTTTGAGATGCCGACCACTCTCATGAGGGCATTTTAAGGCAAATATGTGGTGAGAGATGAGTGTGATGAGTGGTAGTAATGAGTTATGAGGTGTAGTCTTGTTACAAACTACGGCCGACTATTCCTTACAATGGGTCGTTAATTAATAGCCCAATGACCAATGGATATACAAGGACCAACGGCTTAACGTGTCCTCCGAACCACGCAGGTGATGGTTTGATATGTCTAAACGATGGTGGGTTGATGCGGGTATCATCAGATGATCACTGAGACTATCTGAGCCGCTCTTGACACTATATGATCAACAAAACCTGAACGCAATGAAGCTGGATTACAGGACCACGCACGAGTTCCCAGTCAATCCTTGCTTCTTACCCCTTAAGGTGCATTGTCACTGATGCGGCTGGTACGTCTAACGTTCAACGTCAGTCGTTGGACGTCGAACGTAGAGCGCCTGCTTTGTATTGTTTCTTATGGCGCCAACGACTCTAGCGGCGGCCGTGTGAGTGTCAATGGCGCCATAAGAAACAATACAAAGCAGGCGATCTACGTCTGACGTCCAACGACTGACGTTGAACGTCAGACGTTCCAGCCGCACCAGTGACAATGCACCTTTACTGGGCATTTTTAAAGACAGATAGACGATGATTGTTTTGTATTCTAGTTCCCGTACTTTCTAGACATAACATAAATAAATACGCACACATTACATAAAGACAAAACACAGTAACCGCACTCAGCAGAGAATTCTAATTGCGCCCTGGGGGTTAGGACATTAAACGCGTTGCGAACAGCCATTAACGACTAACAAATGTGAAGTGTGAAACAACTTCAAAGGTCGGAGTTTACCTTAGTTCTCGATACAAACCGATATTTCCGCGTTCTGTAAAACCATTCGTCAGTGTCGACTGACAGCGGCACAATGGTCGACTCCGCAACAACTCAATGTTTTCACTAAACACAACAAACTGGTTCAACGCCTCGCTGACAACCAGACATCTGTTATCCTTCACTCTAATGTTTTCCACTTCCACTAATATAAATATCCTGTTTGTGTTTTCCACATCGCTTGCCCAAAAGTTTGCTTTATATTGCTTCAACGTTCACTATTTTCTTATAGTAGTTAAGTACCAGAGGTCACCCAAGAGTAATGGTCCTCGAGGAAAGTCTTTAACAGTTTGATTTAAGACATCGACCACTCCTAGAAGGTATTTTAAGAGGTGCTTTTATGGTATGAATGTTGAGTATGATGAGTGTTCTAATGGATGGTCTTGTTACCAACTAGGGCCGACTGTTCCCCAGATTGGGTTGTTTCCCAACGACCATCAAATAGGCTCACGGCTTGACGTGACTTCCAAACTACGTGGAGCAGCGATCGTGTAAATTATTACTGGCAGTTGAACCCGGGCCGACAAGAGCATATAGACCGGGCCGACAAGATCATGTAGCCCGGGCCGACAAGAGCATATAGCCCGGGCCGACAAGAGCATATAGCCCGGGCCGACAAGAGCATATAGCCCGGGCCGACAAGAGCATATAGCCCGGGCCGACAAGAGCATATAGCCCGCGCCGACAAGAGCATATAGCCCGGGCCGACAAGAGCATATAGCCCGCGCCGACAAGAGCATATAGCCCGCGCCGACAAGAGCATATAGCCCGGGCCGACAAGAGCATATAGCCCGGGCCGACAAGAGCATATAGCCCGGGCCGACAAGAGCATATAGCCCGGGTCATGTGACATATCAACAGAATGATATTTGTTAGTGAAGTACAATACCGCAAACCGAACCTAAATACATCGACTCCATCCAAAATAGCGGCAATTTAAAGAATGGAAGCTTACAGCTAAGAAACGCTTCCATTTTAGTTAACCTTTTGAGGTCGAGTTTGTTTCATTGCTCTTCATTCATTTGGATCTTTAATTTGATACCAAAAACGTGTCTAATTGGTTTTAAGCTACCAATCTTTAAACTACAGCAATTTTGGATTAAGACGACCTAATAATGAGGTTCAGTTTGTGGCTTTATGCTTCAAGAATAACGATGTTTCTATGTCACGTGACTTCTTTTGGTCTTAATAAAAATTTTCTTCTGCCTTCTCGGAGACCGTTCCCTTTGGTCCTAAACCATTAAAAAAGCTATTTTCATGTTGAATAGTAATAATATACGAAATTGGAACTAAACATTTACCGTTAGAGAGATATCCAACCGTTACTTATTTTTTAAATACCCTGTTCAAATTTTAATGGAGCTTTCATCCCCCTCTCTCCCCGCATATATGCAGAACCAGAGCACATTGTCATAACATATACATATCGTATGCATCTGGCGAAAGGAAACAAACAAACTAATTTTAAGTACACAAACCAACAAAGAAGTTGTTGAACTTGGTTAACATTTAAAACATATCTTTGAAACAAACAAACCACTTCATCCCACCTCCTTCCCATTCAGTCAGACCGAGTTTTGAATTCAATTCGTTTATCTAACTCTGCAAATCCCGTTGAAGTAAAACTTTGATTAAGTTTAGTCGAGTTGTTTGTTGAAAAGTGGATTTTAACAGACGATTACCTTCTCAGCTGTTGGCTGTTTCTCAACATCAGTAAGGTATTCGCTTTGCTTATATTCCGGTGACGTACAAAGGTAATTTAATATTATAGCATGTCTATTCATGTAGACAACCTTTACATGTGTTAAGTTAAGGAAGAGTCAGTAGCCTACATTACAGGACGTGAAAATAAATTCCAGGTCCAGAAATAATCAAATTTTAAGGTAAACATAATTTTTTAACCAATTTCACGTAAATACTGCCAAGTTTATTCGAATTTCTTTTGTAAAAATGAGAAAAATGATCTGAGAAAATTAGATTTATGCCGTTTACCTAGTAAGGCTCATAGGCATAAGGACCATGAAATGAGCACCGATCCTGACTTCCAAAACACGTTTTGAGCATTTTTCTCAACATTTTATATGTATGTGTATATGTGAAATATGTGAAAGAAAATCACAAAACAGGGATACTTTCTTATTTATAATATTGTTAGACAAAACATAGCACCCTTTATATTATTTTGGTTTAATTTTGCTGCGACCGGTTTCGGATCTTGTCCATTTTCCTAGCAGTCTTACAAGTATTGAAATATAAATATTTACATATTTTCTACAACAAACATAGTCATCTGTATGCTAAACAATGTATAATTTCAATGTATAACAATGTCATCTGTATGTGTATAATTTCTACAGGTCGAATTCTTTGTCCGATTTTCATGAAATTTAATACAAATTATTTTGTAAATATCTTGGTGGAGTTCGTTAATATGCAAAATTGGACTAACGAAACCCCCTAAAAGGAGAGACCTTTCCAAAAATAAGGGGGTTTAACTATCTAAAACTAATAACTTTCATCCGATTTGTATGACATTTAAAAGCTAATCTCGATTTAATGGTTTGTAAACATCAACAAACCAAAGGTTCACTATAACAGCGGAGTGAGTAGAGTAGAATTTATTGAACTTTAAATGTCTTAACTTGATATGTACTTTAATTTCCAGTAAAACCCCGGTAAGGCTGAGGTAACTCAACGCCTCGTAACACCCGTCCTAATAAAACATGAAAATCTGAGGCTAAAGGCCTAAGCTAGGCTGTCAGCGGAACAAATAGCAAATGCAATTCCATTCATTCATGCCATCAGCGCTTCAGCGCTTAGCTGCGTGTCGCCTTGGTATTAAGTTGCCGCTCTTATTTCAACTTAAGGTACAACTGTTGAAATTAAATTAAAATTATAAAAAAAATCCTGATTAGGTTCAAATGAGAATTTTAGAAGTGATTGGCCGGATTGTATGAACATAAACCGGTAGGATATAGAGGTGAGAGGTGATGGACAATGTAGGCGGCTTAACAATCTACCGGTCCACAACACCCATTGTCTCTGCTCCCTAGCTCCTCCACCTTACTTAAGCAATGACTGATGTAACTATAAGTAAAGCTTGAAACAGTAATGTATTAACTAGCTATCATTATGAGAAACAAACAACCTAATTTTGTTAACGCACACGCCTTTTTAACAAATTTCCATGTTTTCTTCAATACTTGTATTCGTGTATGATTTGACTCCAAGTAGTGTTCAACAAACGATGCAAACGTAGTGCAAACGATGCTTTTATGAACGTTATATTGTAACGGTAGTGTTGAGGTAAAAAACTATAATACGAGTAATTAGCATGTCTTCTACAAGTGACCAATTTCCACAAAAAAGTTACGGATCTCATGAGTTACACATTTGCACATAGCAAGAACTGTACATATAATAACCTAATTATCGACCTATTTATATTGATGATGCTGAGGCGAAACATGTCTATTTAAAATAATTGTGGTTAAAAAGTCCAATATTCTTTCATTCCATAGTTATTAATACCGCAAAGTTAATGGACGTAGCATAACAAAGTTAGTTTCATTGCTCTTCGCAGTTTTCATTTAGCAATGACCGTACATAGTTTAGTGACCGAGTGCGATGAAGTACCGGGATTTGCGTTTAGAACTGTGTTTGGACTCGTGATGGAGGACAAAGACTTAAAAATAGGGTTTAGTGAAAAAGATAATGAGCATCTGTTTTAAACAGGTTAGAAATTACTTGTCTGTCGCGTGAGGAAAGAAAGTGATGAACGCGTTTGGAGATGAGCTGTCACGAGATGTAGTGCTAAAGTGTACACTGTTGCGGATACATTCTCATGAATTGACAGCTAGCATCACCATGAACCACCAAGCTTTGAACCAATTGAACCACGCAAATGAATAGGGCCTATCAAACCGTATCAATATTGCTTAACCTTAAGTAAACAAAGACTTTGTAGAGTTTCGTTATATTCCGGAATGACTACATTTTCAAAATATTAGACATTAGTAAAATTCACAAAATGGTGGTTAAATGCTAGGAAAAAATATTTCGACCTATTTTGAACACACTGTATAGGTATAAGAAGTCGTTAGATACAAACAAGTCTAAGATTGTAAGAAACACCTAGTTTCTTGGTATTCAAGCAAGTTTCAGCCAATCAGTGACTGAAGAGGGGACTCCACACCGAGACCGAAATATCTCAAGTTAATTATAATGATATTTTGACGCGGTGTGAACAGGAAGAACTAGATTATAGTTGTGAAACCGGTCGCGAAAGCACAAGAGTTAAGTTTACTAAAAACATGACTCTTTAATATGTTTTGTAACAGAAAAACAAAAACTTTGTGTAACCGAATTTTTAATATAAACACCTGTTTGGCATGTCCAGAAGGCGATACATTTGACCCGATATGTTGTACATATCGATAAAATCACTATTTGAGATGCCGACCACTCTCATGAGGGTAGTTTAAGGCAAATATGTGGTGAAGGATGAGTGTGGTGAGTGGTAGTAATGAGTTATGAGGTGTAGTCTTGTTACAAACCAAGGCCGACTCTTCCTTAGAATAAGTCATTAATTAATAGCCCAATGACCAATGGAAATACAAGGACCAACGGCTAAACGTGACTTCCGAACCACGCAGTTGATGGTCTGATATGTCTAAACGACGGTGGGAGTTGATGCGGGTATCATCAGATGATCACTGAGACTATCTGTACCGCTTTAGACCTATACCATCCTCAAAACCTGACCTCCATGAAGCTGGATTACAGGACCACGCCACGAGTCCCAGTCAATTACGATACTTGTGGATACACAAGTAGAACCACACTGTAAGAAATGTAACATAAAACTTCACCACTAATACATTTAAGAAAGTTGAAAGTACATTATCTAATGTAGATGACGAGAATAGGACTCGGCACATAAGTTCAATGTGCCACTTGTATAAAAGTAATGGGCCACTGAAAGAATAATGGCCGCCTAGTCGTATCCAATAATGGCATTGCAGTCAAACCTTCTTTCAGTCATGATTCTGCAATACTTCACTTTGACATTTCCTCTCACATCAAATATGCATGCATTCTTTCCTGATCGTTCAGTGCAATAATGTTAACATTATCTGAAACTGAGCTGTTTTGAATGTGTTTTTTTTTTGTATTAGCGAACTTTTATAGGAAATAGAGTTATTTATTTCCATCTTTAGAGAGAACGAAACGACGCGGAACAAAACGGTTTGCAGTATGAGCTTCCCAACACCTCCTGAGTCAAATGGCAACACTTTATATATATAAAAATTATTTTCAGCCGCCATCTTGGTCTGGCTAAACAGATATTGTGTTTTTTTTTTGCTACACAAGTAGGGTAAACAAATGTTAAAATTAAATTCAATCGAAATCGGAACAAAAATACAGGTTTTATAGCAAAAACGCCCGTTTTTAAAAGATAAGGCCCCGAAAACGGCACTTAAAGAAACCCGATTTTCCTGTTAACCTTGGTATTTTTAAGAGGAACATAACCTTTTATCTTAAAAATCACTAAATCACTATTTGAGATGCCAACCACTCTCATGAGGGTATTTTAAGGCAAATATGTGGTGAAGGATGAGTGTGATGAGTGGTAGTAATGAGTTATGAGGTGTAGTCTTATTACAAACTAAGGCCGACTCTTCCTTAGAAAGGGTCATTAATTAATAGCCGAATGACCAATTTAAATACAAGGACCAACGGCTTAACGTGACTTCTTAACCAAGCAGGTGATGGTCTGATATGTCTAAACGATGGTGGGAGTTAATGGAGGTATCATCAGATGATCACTGAGACTATCTGAGACCTATATCATCGTCAAAACCTGACCTCCATGAAGCTAGATTACAGGACCACGCCGAAATGTCCCAGTCGAAATGTGAAAAATGTGACTTGTATAGAGTGGTTTCCAGGACCCAAAAAGGGCGATCCGGTTTAATTTTTACCCTGCTATCGGAAATTTGCTAGGATTTGACGGTAGAACACGTGACTAAGTGTCGGGTATTAACAACTGTGTTTAAAACTATCACGGTCGTGTTTCACACTTAGTTGCGAGCTCACAATACGAAGCGCAGGTGTGGAGGGAGGGGAGGGGGGGGGACAAGTGTGTGGTTGAGAAAGAGTGGACAATTAGTGTGGAGGAACAGCTGGTTGGTTTGATGATACGGGTTAGACAAACAGACCGAGGGGAAACCCAACAATAGAACACTGCGCACTAACTTGCTTAATGCAATATAAATTAATACAACTGGTGACTGAACGAGTAAAGGTTTATGCACTTCGGCTACCCATCTCAACTACATACTCTTTTTGAAGGTATTGGTGTGAAACTTTCTGACAAGTTAACGGCCAAAAAATATGACGTCTGAAAAGCTGCCCTTGTAATTAGCTGATATTTTGCATCACAGCGGCAAAACGGTTGCTCGGGTCTGCAATCTGATGAAAAATCGTCAGTATGCATTGGAAACAATTTTCTTACTAACTTTGTATTTCACAACTTTTAATTAATTATCTCCCCGATGACATAAAACGTATCAATAACATTAGCCAATTCAAAATTCGATTAAAACGCTTCCTTGTGCAAAATTCCTTTTACTCGGTTCGGGAGTTTTTAAGATATCTGGTCAAATTAAATCTAAACTTAATTGGATCTTGAGTTATATGAGCGAATGTTGAGTGAATGTTACAGAACCTGTATGTTTGAATGTGGAACTCGATGTGTGTGAATGTCAGGATAAGGACGACTGCCATACAATGTTATAATTGTCTACGGAAATAAAGAATTTATTTATTTTTATATTTATTTTACCACATGGGCGTAACTTTTCTTGTTCACTATAGTACTTGAGTAGCAAGCCAGTAGATGACTCCCTGACTAAGTAAATTAGAACAGCTCTGGTAACTGAGAAACAAAGGCACGAGGTACAGTAAATGAAACGCTCTCTTAGCAGTAACTCTTATCTGGATTACACAACAGAACTGTGAGTTGTGTGCTACCTGACTGTTCTGTATTGTACTGGGTGTTTCTCAACAACATCCGTTTAGGCAGACCAAGATGGCGACGAAAACACCTTTCAGACGCCATCTTGTTATAGCTGAACGGATTTGTAGATTTTTATAGGCATGTTAATCAAGGGAAAATAAAGGTACTATGGTGAAGTTAAAATAAAGGTTTGATGCATTAATATTGCGTTTTTACTATCTAATTTGATGTTATTCTGAAACACATTCAATCGTGGTTTTTAGCAAAGATCAAAGCATTTTGATTGTTGAGGAATACTTAAGAACAAGATGAAATTTTCTTTGTGTCAAGAGGCGTTTTAGGTCAAGTTTGCAGGTGTGAATATTCTTAAAGCTTATAAGCTTAAATGTGTATACCAAGTTTCATCGAAATCGGAACAAACACAGTTTTTTAAACTAAAACCCTTTTTGGTGAAGAAACACCTTTTATTGAAATTTGCAAAAGGAACGTTGGTACCCAATTTCGTAAAAAAGACAAAAAATGTAGTCCATATATACAAAAGTATATAAAGTTTTGCCACTTAACTCAGGAGGTGCTGGGGGGTTCAAAACTGCCAACCGTTTCGTTCCACGACGTTTCGTTCTATTCGGCCAGAGAAATGAATAGAATTCGGACAGAAAATTCGCTAACAGATGTAGGAGGAAAATGAAGCAATCTCTTTCCGCAGTAATTCTTATCTCGATTGTACAACTATGAGTTGTGTACTTAAATCACTATTTGAGATGCCGACCACTCTCATGAGGGCATTTTAAGGCAAATATGTGGTGAAGGATGAGTGTGATGAATGGCAGTAATGAGTTATGAGGTGTAGTCTTGTTACAAACTAAGGCCGACTCTTCCTTAGAATGGGTCATTAATTATTAGCCCAATGACCAACGGAAATACAAGGACCAACGGCTTAACGTGACTTCCGAACCACGCAGGTGATGGTCTGATATGTCTAAACGATGGTAGGAGTTGATGCGGGTATAATCAGATGATCACTGAGACTATTTGAGCCGCTTTAGACCTATATCATCCTCAAAACCTGACCTCCATGAAGCTGGATTACAGGACCACACCACGAGTCCCAGTAAATAACGAGGGTTTGTTTCCGTTTTCGTTTTGATTAAACAGAGAGTAATACACAAACTGTGGTATTGAGGAAAACAGTATTAATAACGCTGATGGTTTCTTTTCTGTCGGTTGCATAAAGAATCTATTCTGCAAGTCAATGTTTATACAAAGAAATGATATTACATTCCGAGTAATATGAAAGGAGCTTTGAATTTAATAATTTAAGTTTCGTTATTGAAAAGAAGCTCAAGATTTATATTTTCATAAAACGGTATAATATAGTTGAATATTCGAAGCTACAGGTTGTATATGAAATTCAATCAGAGTTAGTATAATATGAACAAATATAAAAGTACAGGACATTTCTCTGAGTGTAAAAGTTAGTTGAATCACTAAATCACTATTTGAGATGCCGACCACTCTCATGAGGGTATTTTAAGGCAAATATGTGGTGAAGGGTGAGTGTGATGAGTGGTAGTAACCAGCTCTTTTAAATTATTGCTATCGAATTTACTTTGGAAAAATGAGATATTCATGCCGTCAGCATGGTAAGACCCAGACCCGGGACTATGATGAAATGAGCACCAATCATGTCCTCCAGAACACGTTTTGAGCATGTTTTCAACACTTTATATAGATATGTATAGTATGTGTGAACTTCCTACAAGTCACATTTTTTTGTTAGTCATGAAATTTGGTACAATTATTGTTCCTTTTGTAAATATCAAAAGGCGTTTGGGGGTGTGAGTATTACAAACTAATCTAAAATTCATATATTTGTTCAAATGTTTAACAAAACAGGTTCTGCAGGGAACAGAAAACATAACAAAAGGCGGATTGAACTGAATAGAGAAGTGATGGAGAATGTTAGGGTAAGTTAAAGAAATTATCTTACAAATACTTAGGATTTTTGAAACAAAAGCAATTAGCTGACTCTAACATGCAAACTTGATCTGAAACTGATCTTGAAACAATGAAAATGATCTTCTTAAGTATTCTCTAAATTAACAATAAACACTCTTTGATCTTTGCTAAAAACCACGATTGCGCTTATCTAACATCAACATGAAATTAGAAAATCAAAACCACCTGCACAGTAATACAACAATACATTTAATAAATATTTAAATGAACAAACCAATGACACAATTTATTACTTACTATATAGCGCTCGTAAAAAATAGCTTACTTAAGTTGGAAAATTGGGTTACGTCAATATAAATCTGTATAATAAGTCTGTATAATAGGCCCAGTTTTGCCCCCTCTCCCTCAAGAGAATCCCCCGTGTAAGGATAACCGATGATGAGATATTGTATTTAAACACAACATCGCATGCAACGGTTAAGTACGTATCAATTAGCGCATACCGCAGCAACTGGCCGGTGTTACGCGGACGTATGAAAGCAGCGGAGGAAACTGAACAGCTGATTGCACAAGCGAGAGTGAGTTGAGCTCATGTGCCATACATGTAGCCTACTCCAGACGCGCGGCAAAGATAATGTACGGCAAGTAGATAACGCATAGATGCCAAGTGGTTAAGGCAGCGTAATCAGCATAGTTCGGCAGCCCGAGGACAGATAGCGCTGTCGTCTCTCGCCGTCTTTCTCTTCCTCGGCTCCACATGCTCGAGCTTGTCCGATGTCGATGACGGGAACGAAACGTGCGTTATTCGAGAACGAACGAACTTGCGCGTGCGTCAGTGTCTCTATTGAGACCAATGATTACTAATCTATTGAGTAGATTAGTAATCATTGTTGAGACTTTAACAAAAACTCCCTCGCAACGCTATCTGTGCTTGGGCTACCGAACTAGGTTTATTATCCTACCTAGCGCTATTTACCTGCCATAACATTATCTTTGATATTGCATATAGCTTAGCTCCATTCTTCTGCTGGAGATAGTGTCACTTGATAAGAGAGAATTTTTAAACTGCAAACCAACATACAAAACTGGACTGCCCAAGCGCTTTTAAAAGCAAGTTATCGTCTTGTTACAACAAGAATAAAAAATATTGTTGGAATTACTTGTAGTTATTTTTGTGGCAAGCCTGAAGACGACAACCACCAGGTGGAACCGTCTGTATCTCTCCCGTTTGAAAAGAGTACACACAGGTTATTGTATTCCATATTCTACAGCCCTGTATCTTCAATTTGACATTTTTAATTTCCAAAAAGCGATAATTTGAGGGGTAATTGTCTTATTTTATATTTATAACAAGTGTAGATACGTTAGTTAAAAGAGGGAATTGAAGGTATCGTCTGGTTTTCCAGTAAACTGGGACTCGTGGCGTGGTCCTGTAATCCAGCTTCATGGAGGTCAGGTTTTGAGGATGATAAGGTCTAAAGCGGCTCAGGTAGTCTCAGTAATCATCTGATGATACCCGCATCAACTCCCACCATCGTTTAGACATATCAGACCATCACCTGCGTGGTTCGGAAGTCACGTTAAGCCGTTGGTCCTTGTATTTCCATTGGCCATTGGGCTATTAATTAATTACCCGTTCTAAGGAAGAGTCGGCCTCAGTTTTTAACAAGACTACACCTCATAACTCATTACTACCACTCATCCTTCACCACTTATTTGCCTTAAAATACCCTCATGAGAGTGTTCGGTATGTCAAATAGTGATTTAGTGATTCAGAAACCGTTTTCGAGTATAACAGCGCACAGCAGTTCCAAAATGAGCACTCCAATGTGCTATAGCTCGATCTACAGACGTTTTAAACTAATATGTAGCTTTTCTTTACAACACGCAAATTTAAAACCGTGGTTTTCTCGGCCTAACACCCTTCAATAACACGATTCTGACTACTGGACAGTTCTTTAGACCGACCCTAGTACTGGAACCGACCCTAGTACTGGAACCGACTGGAACCGACCCAGACCTAGTACTTGGAACCGAGCCTAGTAGTAGACCGACCCTAGTAGTACCCTAGTAGTGGAACCGACCCTAGTACTGGAACCGACCCTAGTAGTGGAACCGACCCTAGTAGTGGAACCGACCCTAGTACTGGAACCGAGCCGCAGTGCTAAACCGAGCGCTTCACCACACGCCACCCCCTGTATATCGCGTGTCTGCATCTGGTTACCGGGCCATTACTCACAGGCTATTCTGCAAAACCGCTGCAGCTGCTTAGTTATTCTCGGCTATCTTGCACAACAAAGTCATGTTTAAATCTGTTAAAAATAGTGATATCACAAAATGATTTGTTAAGAACAGAGCAACAGTAAAGTACGACCAGTCAAGTTTACCACTGAGCGGTTCCCAAGGTCGGAGGGAAGCTCGAGACCACAACAGTGAGACCGCAAGCGGCGGCTTTGAGACAAGAGACGACAAGTTATGTAAACAAGCTACAACTCAACTCTCGGTCACGCCGTCGATACTGCGTGAGTTCAAACAATGAGCACTATTAAAAATAAAAGCCAAGTGCTCACGCCCTAACTTTCAGACAACTGGCAGGTTCTCACGCCCTAACTTTCAGGCAACTGGCAGGTTCTCACGCCCTAACTTTCAGGCAACTGGCAGGTTCTCACGCCCTAACTTTCAAACAATGAGCAGGTGCTCACGCTTTACCTTTGAACAACAAGCAGGTGCTCACGCTCTACCTTTAAACAACAAGCAGGTGCTCACGCCCTACATTAAAACATCAAGCAGGTGCTCACGCCCTTATCATCAAGAAAACAAGCAGGTGCTCACGCCCTAATTATCAAGACAACAAGCAGGTGCTCATGCCCTAACTTTCAAGAAAACACGCAGGTGCTCACGCCTTAACATTTTGAAGAAAACTAGCAGGTGTTCAGCAGCGCTTAGTTTTCAAGACAACAAGCAGGTGCTCATGCCCTAATTTTCAAGAAAACAAGCAGGTGCTCACGCTCTGCCTTCAAACAACAAGCAGGTGCTCACGCTCAAGTTTTCAAGACAACAAGCAGGTGCTCATGCCCTTATTTTCAAGAAAACAAGCAGGTCCTGACGCCTTAACATTTTGAAGAAAACTAGCAGGTGCTCACGCGCTTAGTTTTCAAGACAACAAGCAGGTGCTCATGCCCTTATTTTCAAGAAAACAAGCAGGTCCTGACGCCTTAACATTTTGAAGAAAACTAGCAGGTGCTCACGCGCTTAGTTTTCAAGACAACAAGCAGGTGCTCATGCCCTTATTTTCAAGAAAACAAGCAGGTCCTGACGCCTTAACATTTTGAAGAAAACTAGCAGGTGCTCACGCGCTTAGTTTTCAAGACAACAAGCAGGTGCTCATGCCCTTATTTTCAAGAAAACAAGCAGGTCCTGACGCCTTAACATTTTGAAGAAAACTAGCAGGTGCTCACGCGCTTAGTTTTCTAGACAACAAGCAGGTGCTCACGCCTGAACATTTTGAAGAAAACTAGCAGGTGCTCACGCGCTTAGTTTTCAAGACAACAAGCAGGTGCTCATGCCCTTATTTTCAAGAAAACAAGCAGGTCCTGACGCCTTAACATTTTGAAGAAAACTAGCAGGTGCTCACGCGCTTAGTTTTCAAGACAACAAGCAGGTGCTCATGCCCTTATTTTCAAGAAAACTAGCAGGTGCTCACGCGCTTAGTTTTCAAGACAACAAGCAGGTGCTCGCGTTCTAAGCAATGGCCGAGGTAGGATTATGATCGTAGAAAACAGCCACGGAACGCCCGTGATAGTACGTGACGAAAAGCTAAGGCCGAAGCGAGGCTGTGAGCGTGGCGAATCGGAGTACCGAACTGCCAAGGTTGGGGATATGTTGAAACGATTCACTATGCTGTCCTCAGATCATTGCGTGAGAGTGAGATGATTCCAGCATGGGCAGGAGACTCACAGAGATACAGAGCAACATGGCCACCACTCTAGCGAGGTCTGGAGATGAAGTGAAGGAGGGGAAGAGTGATATGGCGGAAGTTGACTCAAGTGTGAGTGTGAGTGGTGAAGAGAGTGAAAGTGCAGAGGCAAGAGAACAGGTGTTGAGGTGCGCGTGTCTTGTTGCGGTCAACATTGCAGATACTGAGACCGCGATACGCTCTGCCTCCTGATCAAGCCCAAGCCACCCGTAGGAATTATTCCCGGGAAAAAGTTAAAAAGTTATAGCCAATGAAACAGTTTTTGCATTCATGAAGAATTATTCAATGTATCTTCTTCTTCTTCTTTGGCACTACAGTCTTTGGCCTCCATTACAATTATTCTCCTCCACTCCTCTCTAATAATTGCCTTCCTTCTCCATCATTTCACACCTATCACAGCCAAGTCAGCTTCATTCATTGTACTTAAAGGCTAAATTATTTGTGTGTAATTTAGTAAAAATTTTTATATAGCCGACGCGTAGGCACAAGCGTTATTGTGCTGAAACTTAGCGAATTTCTACAACGGGGAAGTACTGTAGCCCTTTTAGTGGTAGAGGGGGCGTTTTCTCCTCAAAATGAGGAATATTGCATTAGAAACTGTGTTTATTACTATTTTTTCAAGTAATCTTGGTATAAACGTGTATGACACAGTACCTTTCATACATAGCAAAACTCAATAAAATCCAATAAGGCAGACCGAAATGGCGGCGAATCAACTATACGCGATTTAGATGTGCATGGTTGGAAATGTTTAGTGACAAAGATGCTATTATACAATGTGCAATGTTTACACAATAAAGTATTTATTACTAATCTTATTCTGCATCAAAAATTATCGCTATGACCAACAGACCTATCACTCTAAAAAGTGAAAACCACTCAGAAAGGGTGAAAGTCCGCTCTTTCGGGTTTTGAAACCCAGCCACTCTCCTTTAAGAGTGGCTTGATTTTCACTCTGTGGGAGTGGTTTTCACTATTTCATATTTAGAGTGACATAAACGATAAATCGGTCGAAGGGTGCTGAGAAGACAGTGGCCGTGGAAAGGGAGGTGTTAGGCTTGAATCATGTTTGCAGACACCCGCAGCCGCGACAATCAATTATTGATCAGGTCTAATCGAATTACAAGCAAAGCTACGACCCGATCCACTTCTGAGACTCCCCGACCCTCGACATTACATGATTGTAACCCTTTCCTAGAACAAATATTTTATCCGGGCGAGTAATTATATCAATGAGACTTTTTAATCCATTTGATTTTATTACTTTTGTTAGTTTTTAAACAAGACAATGCTAAATTTTTCTTGAAGGAAATAGGTTTTTTCATTGAGATCGAAAATTGGGATTTACGTGATTTCTCGTACGTACGTACAGTACTGCAATTTGTGGAATTAAAGATTGGAATATCGTGAAATATTACATCCTTAATAGTTTTTGGCAAAAACTAATTCTTTACAAAAGGTCTTTTCTAAATTCCTTTTTACTAAACTAGTAAGTATAATGTTTTTCTACAATATTCATGAAATGTCCACTACCTGTGGTTCAAAGATGGTGTAAGGCCGTTGATCCATTTCTATTAACTAATGACCCACTCTGGGGAACAGTCGACCCTAGTTTGTAACAAGACTACATATAACCATCCACGAGAACTGAGGCCGAAGAGCAACAAATTGCAAAGGAAATTCACTTCAATCACGCTAGCGGCGATGGTTTACCGTGGTCCAAAAGTCGTTGTTCCATTTCCATTAACTAATGACCCAATCTGGGGAACAGTCGACCCTAGTTGGTAACAAGACTTCACCTCACCCTCCACGAAAAGCCCAGACCGAAGGCCGAGCTAGGCTGTGAGCGTAGCCAATTAGAGTAACCATTGCAAAATAAATTCGCTCCACTCACGCCAGTTGCGCTGGTTCCAGTTTGACGATGTTGAGGTGGTACAGCAGACCGCGGCTCATGCCAAGAAGAAAGTGTTCTGCTGAGTGTGGTACAATCCTCCCACTCCCTCACACAGACAGCCACTACACTTGACAAGTCTCGGGAAAGCAGAGCGAATCCATCGTCAGACAGAAAGTGACGAGGACAATGCAGCCGTGACTCGCCGTTATCTGCAGTTTGGCAAACTCACGAGACTCCAGGTCGTAGGAGTCAAGCCGGCTTCATACTGGAGGACTTTTCCTCGATCCGAATCCCGAAGCGACCCTTATTAGGAATCTGACTGGTATTTTCACCTGTGCAGATAACCTGACACTGGGGCACATGCAGCAAAGGAGATCATGTCTACAGCTGGGTAGGGGTTCGTCTACTCAGTACGATATTTCCTTTCTATGGGTCAAGAGAGGGACTAACTGGAGGTGCGCTAAAGAAGGTTCACTCTAGAGAGTCAATTGGCTAAAGATACTCTGAAAAGAGAGTGAGCATTATGGATCTGCAGTTTGGATGTAGAAGACCTCGGTGGAGCAGTTTTGAGACGACTGATTTAGGTGGTTAAGGATAAAAAGCCAACCCCGACTCTAGTCTAAGGTCAAATCAGTCGCCCAAATATGATGCTAGCAGACCCATTCCCTTCCTTACCTTGTTCTACATCCTTCCCATTCCGGTACAAAAAGCCTAAAGGCTCAAAAGGGCTGCTTGAGCCGAAAGCCGAAGCGAGGCTGTGAACGTAACGAACAGTCTCGTAACTCCTGTAGTAATAAGGAAATTTGCTTCACTCATGCCAGTAGCTGCGTGTCGACCTAGCTAAATTCATTCTCTCCCCTCCAACCATCACAACTTTAGAACGGTTTGCAACTTTTTCAAACGCGCTGTTGCATACGGTATTCGAATAATTAGAGTATCCAACTGTAGTTTTAGACTTCATCGATTGTTTTGCCTCTCACCCCTAATTAAAGTCTTTGGTGGTGAGGAGGGGTAGAGCGTCTGAAATTTCTCAAGAGAACCACTACCGTGTGATTCTCTTGGACATAATATGTCCTCAGCAAATGTCTAATCAAGAAAGCGTCATTATGAAGTGGTGGAATGTACATTACAGTATCAACTGGCAAGGTTAGGTTGGGTAAACTGAAGCAAGGTGTAGTGTGGGAGTAGGTGAGTCATCCTCTCACACAGTGAAGGTTACAACAGTACGTTGCACAGGGAAGGTATTGTGTACAGTATATTGATCAGCTGACTGACAGTGACTCACAACACAACACAACTCACCTAACATATGTGCCTTGGTACTTGCGACTGAATTGTCGATATTTTCTTTGCAAGCACTAGTGAAATTTTATCAAGGCGGTTTCATTGTTGATGTGTGAATGTTCTCGTGATATAGGTCTTAAGCGGCTCAGATAGTCTCAGTGATCATCTGATGATACCCGCATCAACTCCCACCACCGTTTAGACATATCAGACCATCACCTGCGTGGTTCGGAAGTCACGTTAAGCCGTTGGTCCTTGTATTTCTATTGGTCATTGGGCTATTAATTCATGACCCATTCTAAGGAAGAGTCGGCCTTAGTTTGTAACAAGACTACACCTCATAACTCATTACTACCACTCATCACACTCATCCTTCACCACATATTTGCCTTAAAATACCCTCATGAGAGTGGTCGGCATCTCAAATAGTAATATAGTGATACGAACAGGATTTGTTTTAAAGTAGCAAAAACCTTGCTTTACAAACCTATCGAGTTAAAATTGCTCATGAATATTCCAGCGTTATAATCAGTAAAGACTCTTGTTTCTCTAATGAGATACTTTTGTTTGTAGACTAATTAACTTACTCAACTACACAGGTCACTTAGTTAGTCAGGTTTATCAGAGATGGAAGCTTAGAGGTTTTGCTTGGCAAATAATTATAAATGCTACTGATTTTTTGTCACAGTGTTAGCTGATATTAAAGATAACGTTATAGTAGGTAAATTGGGCATAGGGCATGGCTGAGGCAGGAAAATTAATATAGTTGCGGCAGCCCATCATTGATGCCATCTCTCCCCCCTCGTCACATGCTCGAGTTTGTCCGATGTCAATGACTTAATTGTGACCAAATTTTGCGATTTTCAAGAACGAATAAACTTGCGTTCGTCAGTGGCTATACTTGAGACTTTTAAAAGAATTCCCTCGCTAAGCTATCTGTGTTCGGGCTGCCGCAACTATGTTGACTTTCCTGCCTCAGCTATTCAGCATTTATGCGCAATCTACTTACCATAACATCTTTGGTTCGACAGAAAAGAAGGCTAGCTGAGAGGCAAGATGTGGAATGCACTGCTCGAGGAACTGAAGACATCAGAAAAGCGGCTATTTGGACAAGATCTGCCTTTTTACTCCCTAAATGACTAATATAACTTACTGGACATGACAATGTATTTTTTTTTAGCTGTTAAGACATTTATACTTGTGACACTGAACTTATCTTGAAGATAATGTATTATAGAAATTTTTGACTATGACTACTTATTAAAAAGAGCTATGGATAAATTGATATTAAAGCCATAAATACTATCAAAATCACCCAAAAAATTAACGCTTAGATAATAAAAATACTAAATAACAATCTCCTTAAAAAAATTGACTGTCCATGTAGCAAGCCTCAAAGAAAGGTCAAGGTCAGAATGTATATTGCATAGAAATGAAATGCCTTCTGTTGTGTAGCATAATGTTTACTAACTGCTTGTTGTCATGTAAGCTATAAATAGCAAAACAGCAGATGTCGGTAGTCACAAGTGCTAGCGGGACCCTAGCAAATTTTCTATATCGGGTAACAAAATAATAACACCAGGATTGTGCTTTGGGGGCGTTTCTGACCTAGGGTCGAGACCTATGGTCCAGTCCCAGGGTCTAGCCCAAGGTGTATTTATGATTCGATTTTGATTAAACTTGCTATAATATCACACCGTTTCCAACATGTGTACTAAAATTCAAGAAAAGTTAATCAAACAGACTAACCAATCACAAAAAAACAATTTTTTCGCCGGAATCCTTATTTGTTACACTAGAGCAGCTATAACTTTCATCTGGCCTTGTCAAGGTAAAATGAAAATGGCAACACTGTTCAACAATATTCTACCACTGAAATTCATCAAATATATAAGCGCAGTTACCGAATGCAAGGAAATATATTCAAACTTTGTTAATTACTTCTAATTTTATTTGCCAAGCTTTTAGAACAATTAAAACCCTTTTTGAAAGGAACAAACAAACAAAATTCACAGCCCGTTGTCTTTAAAAATGTATAAAAACCAATGAACGGAAAATTGTGTACATCACAAAAAATGTCTCATTACAATATGCGTCTCAATGACTTGTATCTAAACCACACTGAGCTAAAGAAAACTTTACAATTTATAGATAAAGTTAAATCCACTGAAAAATCTGCCCAAAAATTAATATTTGAAAAGGGTTACAAAAAAAATGTTGAATATTTAGTTAATTTTCTAATTTTTTCCATCTAAAATAATTTTAATCTGCCAAACTTTAGCTGCAGAAATAAGATTTTAAGCTTTCAGACAAATACCTTGTCAAAAATGTATTTGTTGTAAATTTCAAAGAGAACATGGCTTGAGAGCCACGTTACCACGTCATATAAATCACAGATGCAAAATTGGAGCGACTGTGTTGCAAATTTTGAATTCCTTAAAGTTGTCAAATAGAAATTACTTCAAGAGACTTTCCAATAAGAAAATACGAGAAAATAAATCTTTTTGCCGACAGGCTTAAAACACTTGGCAACCACTGTCAGGTGTATCATAGTAATTGTAATACTGTGTATATTTAAGTAGTCTGATGTATTAAACAGCTGTGCTTGAATACTGGTTGCAACCAAGGTGACACGAAGCCGACAACAACTCGATATGTTTTATTGCCGACACTCATCGTAAAACTTGATACTAGACTCTCAGTCTCTTCATCGTACACCCGCACTTGGTTCACTTGTAAAATTATAAGTCCCAAAATATCTCAAATTGTAAACTTAAAACCCAACGTGGAATCAAAAAAATTACTTTAAAAAAATTGCTGCAAGTCAACTTGTATAACCTCCTTGTTTCTCTGAAGTCGGTTAAAAATACGAGTTACGCGTTTTCAAATTATTTAAAACGTTATTACTAAGTTTTGTAGGCTAAGTCTTAAGTTAAGTGTCAGTTTACTATGATGCAGTGTAAGGTTAAGGCTTAGGGTATATCTCCGTCAACACGTCAAAACTTCTTGTCATGCGACATGTTTCGCAATTAAAACTAACAGCATTTTTAAGCAGCAACTATTTCTAATTGATCATATGTGGTATTCCTTCGTCAAAAACTTAAAGTTAGGTAAATAACACTCATCATAAGAACAATGTTACACAAAAGAAACATAAAAACATTAAATCTAGATAGGCATATATATGAATACAACTTTACTGACTTTACAGGGAGTGGACTTATAGGACTTATTATTTTGCACTTAACATTTGCTTGTGTACAAAATTATGTTTTTGTGATTAGTGTTACTTGTCCAGTTTTAAATGTTTGATATGTGATGAATTAGAAACAGTTGCTGCTAGAAAATGCCATTTTCATAGCAAAAAATGGCCCATGATGAATTGGTTAAACTTTTGACAAAGGGAAATATCATTTTTTAAGTTGTAAAACCATTTCATTGAGCTATAAACTATCTTTTATGAGTGCAAGGTTAGGTTAGGCCTCAAACAACGGGTGGAGTTTCCCTACTGCACAAAACGTAGGGAGTACTTTTTCTCCATATGTGACCAGAAAAGTCAAAATAAAAACAATTTAAACAACTAACCCTGAAAGCAACGTTGATATTAAGGTCGTCTAAAGTAGAATTGAGAATTCCGACTAGAGTAGAATAGAATAGTGAAGAGTGAAGAGAAGTGGCCTTGGCCCAGTGACAGAGTTGCCGTGCAAAGGTGAGTGATACGCTGGATCAGCAGCTGACTAACCAGCAATCAACCAGCTGACTTCCTTAGTTCACATTCACACAGATTAGTCTCAGAACTGTTTCCTTTGGTGCGGAGATGCATCACATTAGTTACTCTTTGAACTAATAGGGAATTTAATTTACTTTTTTAGATGAAACCCCAATTTTTATATGTTAGTCTTAAGCGGTCTTAAAATTTAAAATAGGAGTTGTTATAACTTAGAATAATAATAATAAAATAACTTATAGCAAACAAAATTTATTGTATTTAAGAAAAGAACATAAAAAAAACAAAACAAACAAAAATTAGATAAATTAAATTAGAAAATTAGTAGATTCTAAATTAATTACCAAACACCGTATTATAGCCTAAATTATTCATCATGTAGAACTCTTATCAAAATTTAAAACAAATCTTTGAATATTTTCATTTGATTAATCTTGAAATTATCTTCCAAAAACTCTTGCATTGAATAATAATTCCCATGTAACAAAATATTTTACACCATTTTTTTTTAATCTTTTAATATTATTTTCTAATTGTATTACAGATTTTAATGTGTATAAACTCTAAATAGATTATTTATTACAAAAGAAATTTGAAGACAAAATTTGAGGACCGAACCGGGACTAAAAGGAGGTCTCTCATTTGCCAGGTGATTTTGCTAACCCCTACACCATTCGGCCCACCTATTTATGCCTCCAAATTTACGAAAACTTGTATTTTATGTTTTAAATCATCACACATTTCTAGATTTTTCAACATCACAAAACGTATTGACTGCTAAATGCTGACGAGTAGAGTTCTTACCTTTCGACTTTGTCGAGTGAAGTGACCGGACACTGCAGCACCGTCTGTTGACCCTCCATCTCCACGACACATTGTGTGTCCAGCTCCAACTCTGCAACACACGACATCACTTTAGTCGATAATCAGAGTACACCACAGGCATAGCCGAGGAGAGTGCTTGCCAGCACCCTCCGTAATTCTCATAAAACTAGGTTTAGAAATACAGTACAGTCTCTATAATCCGACCGTTCGCCACTCTGACACGTCCAGTAATGCGGCGCTGTGACCGCATCATCTAGGTCCTGTTTTCAAGTCTCTACTTGTCTGTAAACGTGCGTTCTTTATTGCTAATCGGTGCTTCCGTTCAGTACAGGCCGTGAGATGTCGCAAAAACTTAATCATGTTACTTTGACATAGATTAAAAGCACGTGATTTTAAAATGATTAGAAGGTGATAATAAGTTAACAACGGCAGATAAAAAATTCACAGACATAAGGAAGAATAAGAATGAGATTGAAGCATTCTTTAAGAGTAGTGAATTGTCCTCTAACGTAAGAAATATTATTCCTGGCAAATTGAATCTTTTTAGTGAATCTCCACTAAACCGGCATTTCTGCTAATCCGGCGCTTCTGATCTTGATATAGGGCCGGATTAGTGAGATCGTACTGTATAGCCGACTCAAAACCATTTTTTTTGTATGATTGACTTGGCCACATGGGCCACCAGCCAAGGAAAATCATAGCTAAGCAAACTCAGCCTATCATAGCTAGGCTTGTTGTGCTGGCCAACGTAGTAGGAAGGATGTGGAACAAGGTAAGAAAGGGAATGGGTCTGCTAGCATCATGCTTGGCCGACTGATTTGGCCTTTGACTACGGTGGGGGCTTTTTATCCTTAGCTGCTTCATAGAGGTCTTCCATATTAAAACCTGAGATAATAATGTTCATTCTCTCTTCAGCCAATTCACTCTCTAGAATGAACCTTCTTTAGCGCACGTCCAGTTAGTCCCTCTCAGGTCTCTGGACCCATAGAAAGGAAATGTCGTACTGAGTATCCAAAAACCTACCCAGCTTTAGACATGATCTCTCTTCCTTGTGCACAAGTATCAGGTTATCTACACAGGTAAAAATACCAGTCAGGTTTCCACTGGGGGTCTAGGATACGTAACCACAAGCACTACCGTCAATCCTAGCAAATTCTCTTTAAAGGGAATATACTTTATGAAAGTGCCCTTTATGGGGATATTTTTCCAAAAAATGGTGTTGTATAATTTAGTTTAAACTGTATTTATAATCCGATTTTTAATAAACTCAGTAACATTTAAGACGCCCTATCTAACGTGTGTACGGTAAATCTCATGGTCTGGCTGAACAAATTTTGTTATTTTACAATATTTGTGTTGAATATGGAAATCTGACAAGAAAAGTGAATTATATAATAGTAATATGATTGTATTACTTAATATGTTAATATGATAATATATTAATATGATTGTAATATGATTGATATTTTTAAAAATTATACATAAATGGTTTTACCATTTGCCTCAAAAGGTGTTGGGAAGCTCAAAACTACAAACCGGTTTGTTCCATGTGGCGATAGATTAGAAATGAATAACCTATTTCTTATGGAAACTCGTTACAAATTATCAGCAGAGAGTAAATTAATGTAACATACTTTATGCTAACTAGGTTTCAAATTCGTGTTTGAACCTAAATATCAGAACCCCTTTTTTATGAACAACCAATTTAATCCTTTGCAACAGACGAAGATGTACTCGTGTCACTTGTTTTACGCACAGTAAACCTTTAATGGTTTGTTGAATTACTCAAAACCAAGAAGCCAAATATAACAATTTGTCAAGAGAATTTACCAATCTTTGCTTAGTTACGTAGTGGAGGGACTATTCTAAGCCACGATGGGCAAATTACATATAAATCTACTGAAACAATGTGGATAAGGTCGAAGGGTGATTTTGTTTGCCTAATGTTTCCCCTGAGTCCCTGCAAACTTTTCCACCGTTCTTCTGTAGAGTGGGAGCTTGCATTGTTCACAATTTGTTTATCTTTACAGATCATTTAGCATTTTGTTGTAGGCCTAATGCAAAATACAATATAAAAATCCTGAATATTATCTTACATATGCCATAGCATGTTCAGCAGTTACCTTAAAAGAGTAAGAAACCTGAGAGTAAATTCCGCTTAATATTTCTTACAGTTTCAGTTCCGCCATGAAAAGGAAACTGAGTAGGGAACTGCAAAGTGTCCTCCTAAGTGCCGTAAACTTGTCCCTACATAACACTCGTCGTGAATACTCGTCTTTATGCTACAGTTTGTTTAGTAGAGTGTCCATTCTCAACTCTCTCTCGTCCCTTACTTACCTCCCTCGTTGAGATAACTGAGTCTTTCATTCTATTATTTATAGATGTACTTTTACTGTAAACTGTACTAGAAAAACTTTAACACTTTGAAATCCAAGCTTGAATCTGTGTTAATGTTTTAGTAGTGAGCAAAACTTTCTGAATTTTATATGACATGTATTGAGGGGCAAGGTGAAACCATAGACACCTACGGCAAGGTGAAGTGCTGTTTTCTGGGCTGCCCAACTTTAAAACGGTATAGGCAAGAAAAGCTTTACCATTGGCATACTTAAAATTCCCTTGAGCTTAGACAAAAGGCAAGTGATTTAGCAAATAGAAAATTTACTGTGTTTTTTATTGCTTTGTATAAGATTCCTGGCGCTTTGACAATGTCACCTGTTTTATAGCAAGGCTATGCAAACAAACGTATTGTGACAATGAATAGTTGATTTCTAAATTCTTGATTTCTTATCAATAAAACTTTTAAAAACATAATCAAAATTATGCTTTTTTAGAATTTTTAAAACTTGAGTGAGTTAGTTTGAGTTTAGCAACCAAAAATGGTGGTGACCTAAAACTTTTGACTCAGGAGGTCCTTTTGAAATTCTACTGCTGTATAATTAATCACGCAGGAGACCTGTTATTTTTAAAAAACACTTGACAGCATTGGTTAAGATAACCGTCAGCTGGTTGGCAACTTTTTCAAAAATATAAAATTAATACTTCAATATTTTTAAAATACAATAAACAATTTGTTTTTAAAACTAGTATGACTATTATGTTTTAACATTTAGCAATTAGCATAACTATATCTTTTTTTATACATAACAGAACTTTAATAAAACGTTACATACATTACGTAATACTAACCCCTATTTTTTTAACAATTTAAAAATTGAACTCGTGTATCAATGCCCACCTATAATTCCTTCATAAAATTTCCCAGTACCCGCCAATATCTACCGTTCAAAAACTCCCCGTAATCAAATTCATTCAATGTGAACTTGCTAAAAAAAGGTTTTTATCATATTTTTTAATACTGGACAAATTGCCACGAACTGAAAGGTAGTTTCGTTTTCCTGCAAGTTACACAACAAGCAAAGGTGGGCTGCATCAGCAACCCATAGCTTGTAGTTAGGGCTGACCAGCCCCGCTCTAGTTTTGATGACCCAAGAAATAGTGCTAATATTAAGGTCGTCTCTGAGTGCACCTCCCTTTGATACATTTCAAAAATTCATAAATACTTACAAAATGTTGTTTTTAACTCCATTTCAAACCCTTAACTGACAAAAGAACTAGTTTAGCTCAAAATGTTAAGCATGATGTTAAGCCTACGATTTTCTAGTGAATATTAGCCTACCACTTTAAATTTACAGGTTTTAACGATGGTTTAGAATTTAAAACCGACCATGCTCAAAGCTCTGATATATAGGATCTACCACTAAAATAAAAGTAGAAAAAAGGTATTTAGAATGTTTTAAAAATTATATAAACAGCAGTTTAGGGGTCAAAAAGAGTTGTTGCAATCTGCAGATCATTGGGACCCAAAGTTAAAGATATTCAGGGACTTTACGTTGCCAACTTATTTGATGAAGACTACAACATAAATGTGACTTATTAAATATTACTGTTTATGGAAACTAACACAGAATAATAGAGAATTGGCCAAATTAAACTCATTCCTAGACGAAAAAGTCTTTTTGTGTTTTATTACAAGATCGCTTTTTAAAAGCGCAGATATCGCTGAATGACCTAACAGCTCTACATTCATTCACTGTAAGCACTGCACTTAATGTCAATTATATAAACAAGAAAAATCACCATCTTATCTTAGGCCTAGGCCATGCAAGGTGAATAGTTGCGGCAGGACTAGGCCTGAAGGAGTTGAGATGGAATATTTCTTTATTTAATGTAAATGTTATCTTGTGTAAACCATAACTTCTATTCACAAACAATATACTCAACAGCTGTAAAAACTAAGACTGTATTTACAAATAACGACACATTAAGAAGACAAACAAAGGCAACGCAGTTGTCAGACGTAATACCAATGACAGTGAACATGTCACTAGCTAGCACAACCTCAAACCTGAGCCAATACAATCCTTTTTTACATTAAAACTTTACTCTGTGGTATTCTGTAAAAATTTCATCAAGAAAACAACAATATGAAATTCCCATCAATCGGTCGAAACTTTCTAATCTTAAGCATGATTTTCTAAGCCTTTTTTGGTATTTCAATAACGGTAAGGTTACTCCCTAGTTGTTTCGTCACAAGCATGTTACTTTTATATCAAATGGTACACTTAGTTATCAGACTATATCATGTAAACAAAACTAATGCAAAATATATTTTCCGTCAATTTATAGAAATTATCGCTATGAGTCCAGCGAATCATATTATGATCATGATAATTATCACTTATATACGCGTCGACTTAACTGTGCTGCCACCTTTCAAGTGAAAACAAATCCAGACCTGATTGAGTCACAACTGTCAGCTGTTCACTATTGGTGAATTAGTATGGACATAGTTTGCAAGATTGCCACTAACTGGGAAAGACTTGAGTTAGATTCATAGTAAACACTGCAGATGCCAAAGTTGCCCAGTTAAGCGAGCAGCAGTATCTGTTTTTATAAGGCTGCCATGTCAAAAGAAGTGTGCCACAATAAAAGCAATTAGAGCCCATATATCCTCAAAATACTTATGACTTGGTAAGACTGTTAAAAGTGTCCTTAGAACAATAGTCACTGCACTGGAATTTTACAGTGACTTCACTGATCAACTCGAGAGATTTTAGAAACTGTCAATCTATTGTTGTCCCACTACATTCTATTAAACAAGTAAACAAGCAGAATGTTGGAGCAGTTACCCAATTCATTGGGAATCTATGAGGAAAATCTTGATAAGGAACTGAAATCGGGTATTCGAGTAGGAATGATGTGGGACTGATTAGATTTTAAATGATAAATGGGTAATCTTAGCAGGGAGAGAATATTTCAGGACAACACGCAAAATTCGAGGACAACTAATGATTAAAAACGCTATATTTCCAAAATCTTTTAGAGTAAGGCATCGTTCAATGAGTCAATGACTAGCTAAAACTTATAGTAACATTCATAAAAATCCTTGGCGAATGACCTAGCTTGGTACTGAACAAATATTCTATTTAAATACATGCTAGACAAATTATTTATGCAAATCCGGGTAAATATCCTTTAAAATTCACTTATAAGCATAAAAATTGATGTGTTTGTAGATAAGGATACTTCTGTTATGATTAGCTATCTCAACCTATGGTAGGCTTACCTCGTCTGTTGAAGGGTCGCACACGGACAGCAACTTTGATTTTGTCAGTTGCCATATTCCCAAGATATTTAGCGATAAAACACAGAAATTCACACTATTGAGTCAACGATTGCGAATTATTAAACGATTTAACACTGTATAATTCAACCCATATCCCATTAAACAACACAACACAAACTCCACGAAAGTGACAACCGAACTAGGCAAAACGCCATGTTGCTTTCTGAAATCCACTGCTGAGTTTATCGATCCATATTTTCGTCAGTACGAGTTACGTCACAAAACCTTCTATATCAGAATTTTGCCTATCTCTTACCGAGGTCGTCTCATACTATAAAACAAATCATACGAATAAAATATGCATCAGCACGTATGCTACAAATCGAAGGCCGTCAGTTCCCTTACAAGTTACAGGTGCGTATTAACCCTCAAAAATGTGATTAATTGAGTTATAAAATATTGTAGGGTGGGCTCTTACATGTTGTCGCTTCGTCTGTGCATCCCGATTACCGATGAATTGTCCTGAGATAATTAATTTACCGTAGATCTAAAATTAAAAAGCGTGCAACTATTGGTAGAAAATAGTCATCCCTATTTTCGAATAGGTGAAGTTGCGCCTGATAACAAACCTTCTATTATACATTCAATAGAAAGCACCTCCCTGTAGTGGCCTCGCTCGTAGTGACTCTTTTGGCTGAACAGGGTGAAATTAAGGTGATAGATTGTGGTAGGTTGAAAAAGGTTATGTAAAACCTGGAATTTGCTTGGCGATTACCTTCAGTGTATTGCCATGTACTTATGCCAACCACTCCTATTCAAGCTGTCTTCTGATGTCAAAAGGAATCTGTGAGTCCCTACGCAAGTGAGATCCAGGCTTTAGGATAAATTCGAGCAGAGCGTGGAAGTTTTTTGGGAGAAGACTTTTACGATATTCTCTCAACGCGTTGGGAGTTGTAATTACACGTTTGGGGTGTGCCGCTTGCAATGACGTTGGGTTGAATGTTTGCATTTGATCAGCAAAGATGGTATATTTTTGCGTTTTGTTTTAGGGCCCTTACTTCGTTGCAGTAGGTCCAAGTGACAAACGAGAGCTGGTGGGATCAACACACCATTTCGTAGTCTTGTTTTGTGCTTGTGATAGGGATGAAGGTCGAATACTTAATAGAGTCAAGAAAAAAGTAGGTGCAGGACCGATCATAGTTGCCAGCGGATCCATGTTTGATTGTGTGAACTATTCTTCTTTAAATAAATATCCATCGTCAAAATCTTTATTCGGCAGCAGCACTATATTAAAACTTAAGACAAGTTTGAATTTGTACAGTTTTTCTCTAAAAAATGTATAACAGTAAGATATGAAGTTTAGTAATATTTCGATATATTGAGCGTCTAATTAAAATATGAATCATGAGAGTTTCAGTTACTCTGTGATCTTGACTGAAGAGGAGTTCGAACTTTTTGGGAATTTGTTCGGTTTGTTCTGCTGCTGTGTTGCTGTCACTTTTCAGACAACAACAAGTAAAATTTACCCAAGTCACCCAGTATGTATGGTTGTACAAGAAATAGGGCTACGGTTATTTTGTTCAATTAAATTTTGAAATCAACATTAGACATATTTTAACAACATTTACTTTATGGTTTACCATTCATTGTGAAAATATCACTAATCAGGAGTAAGTTGATTTTTCAGTGGTAAAGTCATGTCTTCCGAATTTGTAATAGGTTGGGAATTAATGTTCCATTCTGTTCAAAATGATTTGAAAACTAAGGAGGACATACTCATAGTTTTGGTCCATTGGGCTCTCATCAAATCCAGGTTCCGATGTATTGGTTTGGGTGATGATGTAAGTATTTTTCTAGCATCTCAAGTCTCTGTTACTTGGAAGTTATAAGTACTGGAATACTGGCTATTTTAGAATACCGTATTATATCCTAGACCAACCAATTCCGTTTTCCTATTATATACAATATTAACTTATTATTTCTCGTTTTGGTTTCATTCGTTTTCTAAGAGTAAGATTGGTAAACACACATCGCATACACATAATTATGAACAAAACACTACCGGTAAAAGTATCAGTCTTGTCTAATCCATATTAGCTGAAACCTCATGTTTTAAGATGGGTTGACAACTTAAGAAGATAGATCACAATCAACTAGACAAATTAGGCTACATTGTTCTCTAAATCGACTGTCCCGGGCTTAAGGCAATATCAGTCACAGACAATTACTATTTTATTTATACTGTACTTGCATGACTTAATCGTATAAATTAAATGCTGTAAGACATTAGTGTGAAAAGTAAAGTTAGTTTCAGCTTTACCGTATGGTTTTGCTTTTCCATATAACTTATAAAACTAGCGTGAATGTGTTAACGATAAATAAAAAGAGATTAGTCCTGAGTTGTTCAAATGTACGCTTAGTTGCTTACTCTTAGCCGATATAACTAATAGTTTTCTATCATATATCATCTAAAGATTAACGCAGATATTTTTATTTCAGAGCACTTTTACCGTGGATGAACCTGGAAGTGAACTGCTCCCTAGAGGATGGAATACTAAAACCTCATATGCAATTAAATATACTCTTGACAGCCAACTTTTCATACTTCGAGGATTGTTAGTAGACGAAGAGTTTATTTTAAATCTGGTTGTAAGTAATCTATAACTTAATACAACATATTTCAATAATAATCTTCATTTATCCAAGCAACAATATTTCATTTATCAACAACAAAACCTGTTAAAATTGTGAAACTATAGTCAGTTCTTCATTCTTTGTACGCATGACACCAAAGCTTTAGCTATGTTTCAGAGAGTAGCGGATAAAAATGTGTCCAACTTGATAGTAAAACACAACGACATCGTGAAGGCGAAACAAGGCAACTTGGAGACGCTAGTGCCGACGTACTTGGAGCTGTTCAGCTCAGTGAAGGGTGAGTTGATCACACCACTCATCAAGACACTGAGCAAGGAGGCAACCACTCAGACGGCAAGTGTGAGACCGGCCGGCTCCCATCAGTCCAACCTGCTCGGCCGCTCGCCCAGCTCGGACATTGAATCTCAGAGGTTAGTGTGAATGTTGCACTAAGGCCGCTTCTCAGAATCGTGAAGTTTTAGACTCTCTCAGTAAGAGTAAAGGATGTATACACATGGTTCTTCAAAAAAGCCTTCTTTTGTTGTAAGAGCTAGCAACGCTGGATTCACACATTATGTAGTTTCAAAGACCTAACTGAAGAGAGATAGTCTGTTAGTTGCAAATAGTTTCTCTACTCTTTAATTGATTGGTAAAGACCTCAATTGGCCAGTTTTATACACTTTGACATGTTCCTTCTCCAACTTTGGTCAAGTCACTTGATTTTATTGACTGCAACAAAAGGAGCGAAGATACAGGATGAGTAAAGAGCAGTTTTTTTCTCTCAGTCTTACCAATCAAAATGGACGTTAGATGGATGTTTGTATCTTGTATGGAGGTTATTGCATGTCGAGGCAAATTTTCCGAGCATTCTAAAGCATTCCAAGAAGCGACCAGTTTAACAAGATGTCTAGTTCCAAGAATTTATGTTGCCGCATTCTATACTTTTCCATGACATAAATTGTAGTGGCGGCCATAAATTGAAGTGGTGTCAAAAACTGAGTTAGTTTGCAAATTTGAACAAAACGTGGAAAGTTGTTTTAAATAATTTTGATGATTTTTGAGACAGTAAAATTTTGGTCAGTTCCAGGAGCCGCTATGCTGATCCGTTCGGAGTTGGACGGTCGGACTTGGATCCTTTTGCTCCGGGAGGTCATGGAAACATATTTGATCCCTTCCAGCGGGATCCGCTGAGGCCATTTCCTGATCCAGGTCAAGGTGTGCCTGGTGGACTTCCTAGGTAATTAGAGTTACCGGTACATTAATGTACACTTAGTGCTAGATCCAGGATTTCTTATGAAGAGGTTTCTACAGAAAATGTATAAAGTTGTAAAATGGTACAAAACAGTTATAGGTACAAACTAAAACTCTGGAGTGGAAAAATAAGATTGAAGCTGAGAGTTCCAACATAAAAAGCAGGGGTTTTCTGGGATTCAATGCACTCGGATTGGCAATTTTGAAACTTTGCAATTTACACAGAAAAAATGCAATTTCCAAGTTTAAACAAGAAAATCAATGTAAAAAGTGTGAAACTAAATATTACCTTTGTTTGACTTTATCTTTTACAAGTGACATTGTTGCAGGGGAGGTGTACCGCCTGGGGCTAGATTCGATCCGTTTGGCCCACCCGACATCGGGCCACGCCCGGGCCGACCCCGTCCTTTCCCCAGATGCTGACCACCTGCCCCCGCCCGGCTACGACGATATGTTCATGTAACAGTTTACACTTTCCCTCAACTTTGTAACTATATGACATGTAAAATAAATCTTGTTCATTTTTATCTTAAATCTTTAATTTCCTTCTGGGTTCAGTTCTAGTGTTAGATTAGTAGTGTAAGTTATTGGGTCAGAACCAAGAGCGATAGTGTGAAAACTTACCGTAGTTGTAGTGTCTGGTGTAAATGTCAACTTTAAAATTCAGTAATGTTTTTCTTTGTTGGATCTATTGGCATAGAGGAAGATAAGATATAATTTAGAAGATCTCAGCATTGGGACATTTTGTAATCACTACTAGTTAGGCCTTTTGACTGAAAAACCACTTCTAAACCAGGCAGTGAAACATCTATCAGGCGGTGAAAACCAGCAGGTAATGGTTTAACAGGTCAACGACTAACGGCTTGGCGCAACTTCTGAACCACTGAAAGTTTACAACCATTGTGAAAATGTTATAACCGACTGTTCTTTTGCCAGTAATCTGTCATATTCAAACCTGATTTAATGTAAAATTGTCAGCAAATTTCTGAAGTAGCACTTTTGGTACACCTAAATATTAAGGTGGTTTCAACTATGTTAACTATTAAATGACAAAGATTGGATTGTACACATGTAGTCCTAATTAAACATATGTTTTAAGCTCATTCTCTTTAAATCAATTCAAACCTTTGGGAAACTCGTTATTAGTTTTCTGTGCATTGGCGTAGGATTTGGTTCTGGGAGAACCAAAGGACTAACTACTAAAGGAGTAATCACTTAAGTCCTCACTATTAAGAATATTTTTAATGATGTAGAAAAGTTTAAATTAATAACATTTTATAGTACTTTTTCGATTGTTAAACTACAAGTAAGCTGCCTACAAAATAAACCTTGAAAATACTATTCCTCTATTTTACTCAAACACAATGTTTGCACTAATATTGGCCCCAGGTATCCAGGATTCGATCCTGTGCATCCTGGCATCATTAACACTTGAAATCGGTTCAAGATCCCGAGGTCAGAAACGCTAAGCGGGATTTTTCAAAGGGTGGAATAGCTCTGTATGAAAAGCGGTTATATGCAAACCGACAAGTCATACAAGCGTGAACACTGTGAATAACGAGAAATAGGAGGAGCTGTGTGGTTTACAGAACATTAGGATTTCACCTCTCAAGCTACGTTTTTATCTTAATCGTTAAATTTCAATGTTTATTTCTTCTGAAACCTCCTAATCCTGGCAGTAAACTAACGAAACAAAACAATGAAATCACTATCACTATTTGAGATGCCGACCACTCTCATGAGGGTATTTTAAGGCAAATATGTGGTGAAAGATGAGTGTGATGAGTGGTAGTAATGAGTTATGAGGTGTAGTCTTGTTACAAACTAAGGCCGACTCTTCCTTAGAATGGGTCATTAATTTATAGCACAATGACCAATGAAAATACAAGGACCAACAAGACTTCCGAACCACGCAGGTAATGGTTTGATATGTCTAAATGATGGTGGGAATTGATGCGGGTATCATCAGATGATCACTGAGACTATCTGAGCCGCTTTAGACCTATATCATCCTCAGAACCTGACCTCCATGAAGCTGGATTACAGGACCACGCCACGAGTCCCAGTCTAGAAGATATATTAAAATATAGCTAAAGACACACTTCGTGATGAGATTAACCCTTTAACAAAGTTTCACCGCCATAGTTTCAGTCGATTTTGAGTTATAAGCGGTCCAATGTGCCTTAAAACATTACAGACAGACAGGAATTCTTTTGACGTCAGTTTCGGTATTTGCAAAGTATATAAACACCAAAAACCGTAGGATTCTTTACAATGAACAGAAAAAAAATCTTATTTTATTTATACAGTATAGATTGATAAGTGGCTACCTTGTTACTCCAGCCGTTCCGCCCGTTTTTAAAGCCCACTTTGGTTTTTTGCAATGATTTTGTTTCCAGGATGTTATATGGACATAAAACGTAGGTAACGACACACTGCGTGATTAGCTTAACCCTCAAACAAAGTTTCATTGCCACAGTTTCAGCCGTTTGTGACTTACAAGCGGTTCAAAATAATTCAAATAATTCAAAATAATAAACATGTTCAGAGCCCACTTTGGTCCCTTGCCATTTATTTTGTGGATGTTTTATTGATACAAAACATAGGTAAAGACACACTGTGTAATGAATAGTCTAAGTCCTTAAACAAAGTTTCAAAGTTATAAGCGGTCCAAGATGCCTTAAAAACAAATACAGACAGACAGGAATTTATTTGACACCAGTTTCAGTCTATGGAAAGTATATAAACACCAAATAACCAAAAACCTATGGATTCTTTGCAATGTACAGACAAAAGTCTTATTTTATTTATATAGATAATTTATTGTCTTTGTAAATGTCATATGATTCAAGGTAGAAAAATGCATGTCCATGAGACAAGCTTTGTTAACTCTTTCTACATTAAACAACACAGATCTAAACCTCCTCTCTCTTCTACCTTAACAGGCAGGTGTCATGCTATTTGACACACTTCCAATTGAAGTGAAAAACTACAAATTAACATCCTCAGTTCTTCTTTCAAAAGTGTTTTATAGCTTAGAATAATTTATAGATGGTTCCATAGATGGAGAATATACATAGAAATTAGTATATTATAGTTCAATGATTACAGTGTTGTTGCTGTTGGTTGAATTTTTGTTTATTTAATGTTTAAAGTTAATACAGTACTCCTAAAATAACAATTATTTCCTACAGATACGCATTTTGTTTTGTTATTGCCCTTGTTTTGAGTATACCTAAATCAATTATTTTTGTAAAGGTTATAAAAATAAAAATATTTATACTGGTAGTAAATATAATTCTTGGAAGATACTGTTGGTACATGCAACTCCTAAAGGTACTGGCAGGAGTGACTATGAATCAGTCGCTGGAGTAAACGTGATTATGGTGATTTTATTAAGTTATTGAATATTGTATCTTGAAATTGTTTAACAATATAATTTGTTGTATTGATCATAAAGTTATGCATCTTGCGAGTTGACAACTACAGGAAGTGTAAACAGCAAGGAATGAATTAGATCAAGAACGAAGCAGTTGGCAGTGACCTACTGTAGATGATAAAGCAGAGACTCTGTTTGCTATAGAACTCAGGTTACCACACACCTAACCAAGGAGGGGACTTGGAAGAGCCGAGCTTTGTTAATTTTGAAAGCGATCTGTAATCTATTAGATCATTGCCAAAAAGTTCTTGAACAACAGAATATTAATTTATGTAAATGGCTGAAGGCTATCTAATTACTAAACCGGACCGACATACTGATTTCTTAATTTGTTCATCAAAAAACTATTTTTTATTTGTTGTTAATTTATTCTTATATGCTATATTTCTTGTTTTACTACAGTTTAAAAATTCATTATTACCCGTACGCTTTGCGTGTTTTAACAAGTCAACAATTTCATTTTGCTCCAGAAGCAATTCCTCACTAATCCAATTATTTTCTTTTATATACACATGTATGAATATAAGTAATAAGTATATTAAGTGTTAAAAAAATGCTCAAAACAAGTTCTTGGCGACAGAAGACTCATTTCATGATCCACTGGTGAGAATTACTTTTATTTTATTCAGGTCTTACCATATTGACCGCATGAATATCTAATTAGTTCACCGAATTCTTTAAAAAGAGGTATTCTTTTACCATTATTGATTGAATTTAATATGTATACATTATGCTAAAATAGGCATGTACAAACTGTGCCACTAAAATACAAAATTAAAACAGACAAGTAAAACTTAACCTCAAAAAATATCCAGTGTTTCTATTGGATGGCTGCCGGTTAAATTTTAACCACCGGTTTAAAACAGCCGAGTTGAAAAAAAAACAGTCCTTAGTATCAATACACTTACTCTACCTCTCAGAAATCAGAAACGATGTATAATATTGTCACAGAGAAGTGTCACGTTAGTTTACAGCAAACGCTCTCGGAAACACACAAACTCTCAAGAAAGCTGTCAGAGCACCAGCTCATGTGTAAATCAAGTTCTTGACCCTAAGCACCAAAGCTATACCCTCAAACTGAGCTAATTGTGTCCTGGGATATTACTTGCATTCAAGTTTTAAGATCAAAGGAAGAGTTATGTAAATATATACCTAGGATTAGCTTATCAATAAAACAATAAACTTCTATAATTATGTGAGCGAATTACTCACCCTGGATTCATACTGTCCTCACTAGTCACTATTACAACACCTACTGTACTCTCAAATTCACAACTGATTTTACTGTCACATAGGTTAGGCCATAACCAAAGTTATTCTAATCATCAACCACAGAGGAATATATAGGCAGAGAATCAAGCTAATGCAAACACAGATGTATAAAGTTGTGTTATCAACAGAGTAAAGCAAAAAAAGGTTCAGCTGACAGGAAAAACAAAAAGGAAATTTGCCCAATAGAAGCAGTTACAAAGATAAAAATATTTACTAACTGATACAATAATTACAATATTAAATTGTGTTGTTACAATTAAGTAAATAAAAATAATCTAGCCTCTGAAATATAAAAAACTTTTAAATTTAGTTCATTCTATAATTTAGTGTTAAGCATAACTTTAAAAACTGTCCTGACTTTAAAGCGAGTGCTCCAAAAATTCTTTTATACTACAAAAAGTGTTGGAGGCAAGATAGTTTTTTTAGATCTGTTTTAAATCATCTTGAGTGTTTGAGAAATTTTATATGCATTGGTAGTTTTCAAAACGTACATGTACGAAGAATCTACAGTAGGATCTACAGGCACCAAAAGGTAACTTGTAATAACAGTACTAGACTTAGCCAATTGTAAACCTTAAAGGCCAAATAAATTTGAATTTCTTGAACACAAGGTCCTACAACTGGGAAAATTAAATATTTTTTTTAATATTTAAGTCTATGGTTATCAATTTTGTAATTTTCTACTAAAAGTGTACTATGGCTGTGAATCTCACTGCCCTATACTAGATGGGGCAGAACATGAATTGACAGTATGTTCTGCCTTACAAATGTTAATTGTTGGAAATGTAAGAATTTTTAATCTTTTGAATGAATTTTGGAACGAATTCCTTAGATTACAATGGTGTTAGATTCAAATTGCATATTTTTGTAAACAAATATTTGACTTGTTTTTGTTTTACCACAGTTACCCTTTTATCGTCGTTGACAAGTGATCCTACAGACTTTGGAAACGGATTAATTCAATGTTAAAGTTTAATTTTTTCCCTTCTAAAACATAGGTGAAGTGACCCTTGACCTGACGAGCCGCCACTGATTTAAGAAGCAAACTAAAGGACACAGAGAGATGGGTCGCGCACACTCAGCAAATTAATCGGGTCCAGTAGCTTCACGCATGGCTGTGGGAATGTGATCGGGCGAGGGTTACGTAAGTAAGATTCAATGAGCAGCACTGATACTGTTTATTACACAGGTTTGTAAAATAATATCACTTTTTAATAGACAAATGTTTCCGAATTACTTTGTATAGAAGGGCAAATTGTAGATCATACTGGCGCTCTGATATTTTCCGTAGTGAGAGTGTAAACAATGTGTAGTGCTATGGCTGCGGCTGTGTTCTCCAGACAGATCTCTGTATGAATCCTGTGCTTTTCTTTTGTTCGTTTGTTGTCTCACACCTAAAAATTACCTGTAGTTATTTTTCTTCTCTACTTTAGATTAGTGTTTGTTAATAACATATTTTTAATCCCAACAAACTGAAAGTTAAATTAGTTAAGAATATGTACGTTTTATTTATAGAAGTATGGAAATTAAACTATGTCAATAAGAAGAGGGGTTAAAAAAAGGTAAAGTTTGTCCCTCTACCACTCAGCCTCGACCTTTACCTAGCATTACCGTATAGTCACATTACAAAAAAAAGGCAGCTCAAAATAAAAAAGCACTTCAATATGCCATTTCTTGCTCGATTAACTTCTCAACCAAATCAGACGTAGCCTTTTCTCACCCTAATAAAAGCCTCAACAAAACAAAACTTTAAATAAAAATTGACAATTCAAATACAGTAGTGAATTTTCATGTTTTACCCACCTTACGAGGGCTAAGGTTTGAGCTTAAGTGGATAGTAATTATTGTGATAATTTGTCCTTATACTGATTTTTGCTCTAATTGTTTAATTGATTAATTGTATGAGCTTACCGAGTTCACTCAGTTTAGAACTAAGTACTTGTTTAAATGCAATTTCATTCTCTTGAGAAGGAATAATATTCTATCAATGTGTGAAAGGGGTTTTCCTGAAGCCACTATCTTAATCTTCTTTCAAAAAACTTCTTATCTACGGTCTTCAGGTCTTGAGGCAGTCTATTCCAGAGTTTAGCTCCAGCGGAAGTTGGTTTTCGTTCGGTAGCTGTAAGATGATGGACTGGAAGTGGAATGGAGAAGTTTGGAGCGTATCTTGTATTATAGTTGTGATTTAACACTCCAGTCCTCGATAATCTTTCACTATAAACTTGGAAAAAATGGGGTATATAAGTCACAATTGACATGATGTTTTACCTTTTTTATTTGTTTCATTACATACATAATTTCAGTGAAATATTTGGTTTCTAATGATCAAATTATCCATGCATATATCACACAGTTTACAAGCTTACTCATTAAAAAAAAAGGCAAAATAGTAATTTGTAACGTTTAAATTAGAAAAAAATGGTCGTTATCACGGAAGAAACAATATACACGATATTTGTCTGGTTGAAGATTTATATCAATACAGAAAAATAACTTTTCAATCTCGGTTCTGTGGGTTTTGAGAACAAGTGAACTCATCGGCTCAATCTACAAACCTTAACTAAACTCACTAAACATAACAGAATAATTACAATAAATCAATCTGAATGGTATATAATATAAATCTAAACAACTATGATGGACTTAACGTTAAATAATCATTAGCAAAATGCTATCCACGAGCTAACATGGTAGAACTGAAGAAAATCTTTCCAGTAACGATTCTTGTCAATTTGTCTAACCGGGTTGCCGGTCCATACTGGCAGTGTTCGGGAAAAGATTTCTGAAAATAGTGATCCAAAAAAATAAGGCGGTTACGATTACGATAGATAGTTTTATAACAGTTTAACATGAACAACGACGAACAACGGAACGGAAGTGTGAACGTGAAGCGGGATTAGCTACGTGTAAACTAACTTACATCGGTAAACTGACAGCGATCACACTGCCACGACTAACAATGGTAATCGTCCACCAAGAGGAATCATAACTGGAAACCGTCGGCTCTAACGAAAAATACTGTTGTACGAATGAAAGACTGGCTCGACAAACTGAGACGTAGCTAAGAATTAGTTTGTAACACAGTAAACTTTCAGGATATTATAATTTTGTTAATTATAGTAACAGCTGCAGCTGTGGTCTACTGCACACAGCAAGAGTTCTTGTGGCCGTTCTTCATCTTGAGTCTGGACTTGGGCCGGTACTTCTCCAGGAACGCCAGCTGCTTCGCGTTGATGGCCCCTCTGCGCTTCCTGTCAACACACACAACGCGTTACTATGCCATTCTCTTGAGTGAGGAAAAGCGTTTAAGATAAAGTAATCTATTCACAGTATAGCTCGTCTACTCTGGATATTAACGGAGGAAAATACAGATTTGCTGAAATCATAGTTATAAGCAGTTATAAAGTCGTCTGCGCTGACCGCATCACAGGGAGAATTTCCCGAAGATTGACATAGTTCCGCGAGCAAACTAAGTATTCTGATGGCAAATCGATAAGTTTAAGCTACTTGGCCGAACTATTACAACATTATTTTATAAAAGCCTGCTACTTGTTATGCTAGCAATCAATAAAATACTAGGCAAGTGAATTGAGCCTAGTTTTTAAAATACGGTATAATTAATTTGATATTTTTCTGTAGAATTTTTTTAAGAAGTGGCCTGGTAAATCGTGGGTGGCTTTTGGCTGGAATAGGGATTTTGACAAGGAAAGTTTCTGCAATAGATGTTAATGTACTATAAGTAATGTTATACTCCATATTGTAAACAGTGCCTAGAGTGGGACCCACAGCCGCTTCATTACAAAAGCAAAAACGTAAAACTTCCAGTCTAAACAAAACATTTATTATGATTATTCGAGTTCTATGTTCTTATGGGATAATCAAGTCTTAATAAATGTAATAAATAATTTATTGTTTGACAAAAGTAGATGTTTTAGAGTTCATATGCAGCAGACTCAATAGCTTTATGCTTCTATTGAAACAAATTTTTTGATTTAACTAAGTTAACCAGTTGAAAACATTGTTTGCACATTATAAGCGGTACCCAGAGTGGGTCCCGTGGCCCGTATATTTGACTGCCACTTAATCCCTTTTCTCTACAAATGCTACGTTAGATTAGATTTGGTTATGGATACATACTGCCTGATGAGTTCGACGGCATCCTCATACTTCATGCCGAGCTCGATGCCACACAGTGCACTGCTACGACGCCTCTGGCTCTTCCTTGAACCTCTTCTTCAGCAGCTCAAACCATTCGCCCACCACCTGCACAACAGTGAGACCATGCTTAGCTACCAGTGCCACACAGTGCACTGCTACGCGCCTCTGGCTCTTCCTTGAACCTCTTCTTCAGCAGCTCAAACCATTCGTCCACCACCTGCACAACAGTGAGACCATGCTTAGCTACCAGTACCGGAGCCGACCCAGGCCGGCCACACAGTGCACTGCTACGCACGCCTCTGGCTCTTCCTTGAACCTCTTCTTCAGCAGCTCAAACCATTCGTCCACCACCTGCACAACAGTGAGACCATGCTTAGCTACCAGTACCGGAGCCCGACCCAGGCCGGCCACACAGTGCACTGCTACGCACGCCTCTGGCTCTTCCTTGAACCTCTTCTTCAGCAGCTCAAACCATTCGTCCACCACCTGCACAACAGTGAGACCATGCTTAGCTACCAGTACCGGAGCCCACCCAGGCCGGCCACACAGTGCACTGCTACGCACGCCTCTGGCTCTTCCTTGAACCTCTTCTTCAGCAGCTCAAACCATTCGGCCCACCACCTGCACAACAGTGAGACCATGCTTAGCTACCAGTACCGAGTCCGACCCAGGCCGGCCACACAGTGCACTGCTACGCACGCCTCTGGCTCTTCCTTGAACCTCTTCTTCAGCAGCTCAAACCATTCGTCCACCACCTGCACAACAGTGAGACCATGCTTAGCTACCAGTGACCCAGGCCGCCACACAGTGCACTGCTACGCGCCTCTGGCTCTTCCTTGAACCTCTTCTTCAGCAGCTCAAACCATTCGTCCACCACCTGCACAACAGTGAGACCATGCTTAGCTACCAGTACCGAGACCCAGCTCTTCCTTGAACCTCTTCTTCCGCCACACAGTGCACTGCTCTCTGGCTCTTCCTTGAACCTCTTCTTCAGCAGCTCAAACCATTCGTCCACCACCTGCACAACAGTGAGACCATGAGCTACCAGTTCGTGCAGCAGTGCACTGCACGCCTCTGGCTCTTCCTTGAACCTCTTCTTCAGCAGCTCAAACCATTCGTCCACCACCTGCACAACAGTGAGACCATGCTTAGCTACCAGTACCGGAGCCCGACCCAGGCCGGCCACACAGTGCACTGCTACGCACGCCTCTGGCTCTTCCTTGAACCTCTTCTTCAGCAGCTCAAACCATTCGTCCACCACCTGCACAACAGTGAGACCATGCTTAGCTACCAGTACGGGCCGACCCAGGCGCCACACAGTGCACTGCTACGCACGCCTCTGGCTCTTCCTTGAACCTCTTCTTCAGCAGCTCAAACCATTCGTCCACCACCTGCACAACAGTGAGACCATGCTTAGCTACCAGTACCGGAGCCCGACCCAGGCCGGCCACACAGTGCACTGCTACGCACGCCTCTGGCTCTTCCTTGAACCTCTTCTTCAGCAGCTCAAACCATTCGTCCACCACCTGCACAACAGTGAGACCATGCTTAGCTACCAGTCCGACCCAGGCCGGCCACACAGTGCACTGCTACGCACGCCTCTGGCTCTTCCTTGAACCTCTTCTTCAGCAGCTCAAACCATTCGTCCACCACCTGCACAACAGTGAGACCATGCTTAGCTACCAGTACCGAGTCGACCCAGGCCGGCCACACAGTGCACTGCTACGCACGCCTCTGGCTCTTCCTTGAACCTCTTCTTCAGCAGCTCAAACCATTCGTCCACCACCTGCACAACAGTGAGACCATGCTTAGCAACCAGGTAATGCAGTTACCACTGTCGACTTCACTATCAGACTTTTTCCTGATCCAGACCCCGAACCGAACAGGGAGAAGAAAGGAGCGGACATCCATTAGAAACGTATAACAATTTTGCTCTGTAAATTGGCCCAAACTAACGGAGAGATTGGGCACTTATATATTGCTCAGTACTTGCTGCATTGTTTTATAACCATCGAATTTCAGTATTAAAGTGAGGTAAGGAATAATTCAAGCACAATCAGCTTTCCGGCTTTGGCAGGCAAAAAGAACCCCGATCAAAACACTGGGACCGTGCAGGGAGAAGAGAGCACTTTGATCTTTAATCGAAACACTGCCTTGAGAGCGCTCGCCTCCCCTCTCGTGCTGATGTCCAATATGACGCCTTGTTCGGGGCTCGAAGTATCATACAAGCTCCCTTCTCCCTGCTTGGTGTGTATTTTAAAGTGTAGTGTGTTTCTAGTGTGTATTATAGAAGGCTTTAGCTATATTCTAAGAAGTCACATGTTGGGTTGAAACACCCTGTGTGTCTGTTTACTCCTCAGTCTTTATTACCCTGTTGAAAAATTTTCCCGATCCCAAGTTGTTTGCTTTCATGTCTCTTTTGAACTTATAAAGATTATTAATCCTTCTTCCCCCATCAACAAAACACAGCATGCCCATAAAGTATGCCCATCCTAACAGCATCCTTCTTAAAGTACGCATTCTGGAGTTGGTAAGAGTTTCAGTTTCTTATAAAGACGTAGTTCCTGAACCTGGAAAACAAACAGTTCTATATGAATCTTGATGTTGGCTCCGCAACAAATAACAAAAACTGTTCAGCCATATCTTGCCTCAATTTCCTTGGTTCAAGGACATTTCAACAGTTCTAAGACACACACATCCTAACAGTCACAAGTAAACAATTGTGGTTATTTTTAACTAATAGCTATTCCGTTACAATAATACAATAGGATTGCATGGAGCAGATTACAGCAGCCCTACATGTGCTAGAGCTAGTTTGATCATTTGCCACTATGGATGGAGAGGGCAGCACTTGTGTGGGTGCAGTTTGACGTCACAGAGCACAGATGTTGCCGGATCAGCTGACGGATGGACCTGCCAGAAACAGCTGGTGTGTTTTTTTATTTGTCATTGACATTTTCTTTTAACTAATGATATTTTATTTACCAATATGAAATGTTGCTGACATCCATAAGAGTACTTTCTTGAGAATTCGTGCAAAAGAAACGCTTACAAAAGTAAGACACTGTTACGTAAAATATTCTCATTACCGTATTTCATTTCTACTTATAATTATTATGTTTAACAGGACTTTTCCGAAGTTACGAAGATCCTACTACTGCATTTCGTCTCGCTGTGAGCTATGTGGGATCATTGCATGATTGATGACAGTTTTAATATTTTCGTCTTAACCTTTACTGTATTTTTATATTTTATCTAACATTAATTCATGAAAACCGCATGAAACCGGGAGTCTAGTGACTTCTTGCAGGAAAACATTGAATAGTTTATTGATGTGGTCTATTCTTTAATTTAAAAATGAAAGAGTTTCAAAACCAACATCTTCACAGTTAAATAGGAACAGGATCGTATCCGTAACAGAGACAGTTTGTTAATAATTTTTATAGTAAAGTGATTATTTTTTATCCTACCATCACTAATGGATAGAATGGCAGTTACAAAAATATGGCAGTTCCAAATATGTGTCATGTTAATGTCAACGTAACGAAGATTGAAATAAACACTTCCAATGCATTTCAGTTTACCTCCGTCCAGTACAGTACTGTACTTACTTCGACAGGGGGAGAGGTTCCATCGTCGTAGGCGAGATCGGTAACGCTGATGCCCATACTCCTCAGCTCCTCTACCTTGTAAGTAGGCTCGCACACTCTCACCACATCTCGCACCTTGTGCTTCTTCAACTCCTGTGGACAAACACAACAACTTGTTAGTCAAACCAGGCTGACACGCAGCTAAGAGCTAAAGTTCCGCTGACGTGAATTAAGCTCATTTTCTTTGCAATGTGTAACTATAATTTATTTCACTGACCAGCTCGCTTGTGCCTTTTCATGCTCTATCAGCACACGTGGGATGAAGCTTTTCGCTAGACTCACAGCCAAGTTTAAGTCTCTGATGTATGAAATCCATTATCGGAAGTTTCAACATTGATCGAGAAGGAAAACTCTTGACAGATAATTTCATTAAAATTGGACTACTTATTCCCTTGTTATAGGGTAAAGTCACTATTTTGAATGATTGGACAGATTTTTATAGTTATTGGTATATTGATGGGTAATCCAAAAATAAATTACCAAACTCAGATGAAACCAACTGTTATTAGGCCGCCAATACATTTTTCATAAAAACTCCACACCAGGAGATTCTGGTATTGTGATTTTGTTGGCTAACAAACTTGACCGATATATTTATTAAAAAGAACATTTGTAACAAGGTTTATGATGTGTACAAAAGATTGGACTTGTAAATAGCTTACACACATACATACAAACATATGTTTTGAAAAATGCCCAATACTTGTTCTGGAGGTCAGGGTCGGTGCAATTTTCAAGGTCTTACCAAGCAGGCGTTTAAAGCATCTACTTACTTACTTGATACTTGATGTAATCTTACTGATAGCACAGGTGCCGTGGTCATCATGGTTTTATTTAAATATTTCTGGAGAGAATAATAGGCCTTTTCCGTGAGATGCTTCTTGAGGGCTCCTTTGAAAGAGTCTTAATTTTACTGTTTGCGGATGTCTTCAGGCAATTTGTTGAAGATTTTTGCTCCCAAAAAATCTGGTGCGTTCTTAGTCAATGTTGATTTCACTCTAGGCAGGTGGATTTTTGAAGCCTGACTGGTGTCATGATCATGAATATGCGAGTTAAGTACAAAACTCTCCGGCTTCCGCCTAACAATCATACTAGTTTCTAAGATATACAAAGAAATAAGAGTGAGCATCTTAAGCTTGGTAAATATTGGTCTGCAGTTGGCAAGTGAAGAAAAGCAGCACCACCTATATTTCTCACAATTCTTTTTTGAAGCAGGAAAATTCTTTTCTCATCTCAAAAATGAAAAGCATCTCAAAAATGTTATGAACGCGGAAACATTCTTAACTATGGATGAGTTCTTGACACATGATTCTTTGGTTTTGAGACACCGACCAGATATTTTAAGATGAATATAAGATGAAGGGTAAGAGTGTGTTGAGTGTTTTGATGGATGTTGAGGTGAAGTCTTGTTAGTTATAAACTAGGAACAACTGTTCCCCAGATTGGTTCATTAACTAATTGGGAGACATCTAGAACTCACTGACGCACTAGCGTTCAATAGGGAAATTCCAGTGAACGTGACTCGTATGAATGTATAATTTGTAAGAGTACCTATATGTCAATCCCAAATTTTAGCTCCAATAAAAATGATGATGGTTATCACACCTATCTATAAATGATTTATTTATTTACCCGTGGTGACTAAATGTGGAATTTTGCTGGTATGCTAACATTGCCAGGCCACATAGTACAAAGCCTACTGATAACAGCTTATCACATCATTATGCTGTAGATAAGAGAGGTTGTACTGACTCCATAACTCATTTCACTCATGCTTACTCATACTGTTGAAGTGTTGATTCATGATTGCATCATGTTGTGTCCAAACATTCTACAGTAGATTTTCAAATTCAAAATTCTTTATTGTAGTAAAACAGTTATACACTGTATTTGAAACGTCAAATTCAAATAATATTTGTAATTTAGATCTTTATAAAACAATTAAATAAAACTGCTGGTAAAAAAGTTAACATTGTGTAACTACTACATGTACATAGGAAAGTTTAATACTTTAATGTTGGTTTAAAAACTCAGATATAGAGTAAAAACTCACCCCAGAAGAAATTTACTTAGCAATAGTTCAAATTTTGGCTGCAAGTATTTGGTTTTTACATGATTGTAGTAAAATTTATTTAAACAATTTAGGTTCAATGTTCTAATGAAATTTAGATGTAAGTTCTAATCGGAGGGAGTGTTGCTTGCGAACAAACTGGTGTTGGGTTTTACAGTTATGCTTGTCTACACCAGTGAGAAGAGTTTCTGATTTAAATTTGTGTAACATCAAAATTTAAAAAATATATATTGATGCCAGTGTTAAAAGTTCCAATTTTTCAAATAGGTTTTAACAATTCTCTCTCCTGTACTTTTCTGCAATTATCCGGATAGCTCTTTTTTTTAAACAAAAACGCCCAAAATGTTTGTTTGGGATATAGAACTCCAAAGAAAGACTCCATATCTTAAACGTCATTCTATGAGGGAAGAGTAAACTAACCGCATTAAAAACAATTTTTGATATTTAGCCAATCTAATAAGCAAAAATAATAAGGGGAGAAAGTTTTGAGCAAAGTGCAGTTTATGTGGTGTCTATGAGAACGATTCATTGAATATTAAACAAATAAAAATATATACCCATAGCAGGCTTGATTCGCTCTATGTGTCATTAGGAAATTATACTGTTAAGATAGTGAGCACAATGATACAGAGTGAAATGTCCTTAATGCAATATCATGAGATGTTCGAGACAAACAAACTCATTAAAGTTAACCCTATCTAAAAGAATAAACTTGTTGTTTTATGTTTTATGTTAAGACTAGCTGAGAGTACCCGCGCTTTGCCTCGGGGCTTTCATTTTAATACAACTGCAAATTCAAAGTAAACAAAAAAGTTTCCTATTTATTTTTAGAAAAACCATTCAGTTTGCCTGTAAGTTCACCTTCTTCTAAGTTGGCCACCTTGTGCCGCCGTTCGCCTTTTTTAGAGCCCGCTTTAGTTTTTTACAATGTATTTTGAGGATGTTAAATGGACATCAAATGTAGCTAAAGACACTCTCTGTGATTAGCTAGTTGAAAATGGAAAATTACATGGCTATAGTACAACATTTGTTTTAATTTATCAGGACAAAACCACATAAGTTTGAAATCCAAAATAAACTAACCTTGTTTAGTTGAAAATGTGTAGAGAATTAAATTTAAAAGCTTGTATAGGCTGTCAAAACTTAAATATCTGTTACTGTTTTTCTAGAATTTCACCTTACAGTATTGGGCTTACACATTTTCACATGTAATGAGGTCTTATCAATGACAGCCATCTTGAAAATAATAAAATTACCAAAGTTATAAGTTGTTTATTGTCTTTCAACATTACATAAATGCAATAGACATGGTCAATGATATTAATTTAAAATTGAATATTGCTAATATTAAAATATTCTCTTAAGCTATAAAATGGGTTAATTATTAACCAGTCATATAATCTTTTTTTAAATATGTTGAGAGGCAACAGCTTAACATTATTATTTAATTGGTTATACAGTTTCAGACTTGTAATACTATGGCTATTTATACATTTACAAACATGTTAAAGCCTATGTGTTGACCAGGTATATAAGCCACAGTCCTGTAAAATTGCAGACAAACACCATCTCATTTTTATATATTAGTATATAGATGATGTAATTTGGTATTACATTAAATTACTGGATGGATATAGTTTTCAAACATATTTTTAACTTTAAGGCTCAGGTTTTTCTAAACTAAATTAATTTTCTAACTAGGCTAACCCATTCTTTTGTCTAGGAAATTAAAATATAATGCTGGAAGGTTGCAAAGTTTCTTGGTGGGCAATATTCTTTGAAACAGATCCAAAATTCAATCAAATCACTTGGACTGAGTTCAAAAGCCCGACTCAGCAAAGCCAACGATTGGCCGCTTCGTCGAGGTTGCTGGCTCGTGTTGAATCAAAAAGGGAAAATCTAAATATGAAAATACCTTTACCCTGGGTGACGGTCAAGTCACCTTGTAACCTCAGATACAGTACTTTCTTAGATTAGCAATTGTTTATACAGGATGTTTTTTAACAAAACCCAACTTTCAAACTATAGTAAGTCATTCTTTACGAGCAATATATGTTCATAAATTTTCATCACTAGTTTTTTTTCGACAATACTTATCAGCTGGTCTGTATTATTGCAGTTATATTGTGCTTTTGATTTCCTAATTTGATGTTAGAGTTAAATAAACGCAATCATGGTTTTTAGCAGTGTATTTTAGAGTGTTTATTGATGAAGAATACTAATAAACAAGATAATTTTCTTTGTGTCAAGAGGCGTTTGAGGTCAAGTTTGAATGTGTGAGTAGGCTACTTGCTTTTATTGTTTCAAAATTCTTAAAACTTTAGGGGAATTTTCCAAATTAACCCAAACATTTTTCAACATTTCTTCATTCAGTATAGAATAGAATAATTGATTTTGTCAGCAAATATTTCATAAAATACATGGACAAGTCAAGTATGCTACAGTAAGTAAATTTAGTTGAAATCTTCAATCTTCCATGGACAATTTTCAGTCCTTTAAACAATATAATGCTCTTTTACATAGAATTTTTATAAATTTTAACTTAAAACTATTATTAGGTAATTGTCTTAACTCTAGTGGCAATTTATTGTAAAACTTACTACCTACAATTAATGGGCTTTTATATTATTAATGTATATTATTTTTATTTCTAGAGCTAATTAGATTAGACTTATCTTTTACATACATTTTATATTGATATATATATACGGTGGAAATAAAGTAAACATTTTATAATTGATAAATATTTGTTGACAGTGATCAAGACTTGCTGCGCCTGATATTAGGCCTACTCTTAAGGCTTTCTTTTGCATTACAAAAATATCGATTACGTGTGAAGATGATCCCCATACTATTAAACCATAATTTAGATTGCAGTTAAAAACCCCATAGTAGGCCTGTATAAGGGATTCCGTCTCAAGTATAGTCCGCCTCCGGTTATTTTTCCTGTTCCCTACAGAACCGGTTTCTCTAAAAATTTTAACAATTCTGTGCAGGCTCGTAGATTTGGTTGAAATACTCACAACTGCAACTTCACCCGAATCGCCAATTGTTCCAATGCTGTTTTTACGAACTCTTTAACAATAAACACTCTTTGATCTTTGCTGAAACCAAGATTGTGTTTGTTTAACGATAACATCAAATTAGGAAATCAAAACCATAATATTTCAGCAACAATACATACCATCTGATATATAATGAAGTGAAGAAACTAGTGATACTGTGGGGAAATTCCTAGTTTCCTAGAAGAAAACTGTGGGGACATTCCTCTAAAACTGTGCAAGTCTTGATCCAACAAAAAGCGGCAGTGAGGGTTATCACATCTAGCGGTTGGCTGGACCACTGTAGGCCTCTTTTCAAGAAGCTCGGCATACTGACCGTACACAGTCAGTACATTTTGGACTGTGCTGTCTACATTAAAACCAACATTTTGAAGTTTGAAAGAAGGGAGGAGGTGCACAGCTATGGTACCAGGAGACGTGGAGAGATCAACACCCCATTCTGTCGCCTCAGCAAGACCAGAGACAGTTTCCCTGTCCTCGCCATAAAAATCTTTAATAAACTACCAGCTACAATCAAAAGTTTGGACGACAAGCAGTTCCATACGATCCTCAAGAAATGGTTGAAGGATAGGGCGTACTACTCTGTCATCGAGTTCCTTAATGATAATGATGAGGGACTTGTCTAGATCTGCCGCCAAGATCCAAAAAATTTTTAATGTTGACAATCTTTTTAACAAAGAGTATAATATTATAGTATAGTTTTATATTTTTATGACACAGTTTTATATTTTTTTTACCTATCCCGAAAGGGTCTCGGCAAAGAAGAAAGGTATAAGGTATAAGCTATAAGGTATACAAACTTATGAACATATTTCGCTCATAAAAAAAGACTTTGTATAGTTTGAAAATTGGGATGCGTTTAAAAAATACACCCTTTACTATGGTATAAATAAAATCACATTTGTCTACAGAACATAATCAAACTGAATCAAAGTATATGAGCTAGCTAACAGCATATATGACTGGGACTCGTGGCGTGGTCCTGTAATCCAGCTTCATGGAGGTCAGGTTTTGAGGATGATATAGGTCTAAAGCGGCTCAGATAGTCTCAGTGATCATCTGATGATACCCGCATCAACTCCCACCATCGTTTATACATATCAGACCATCACCTGCGTGGTTTGGAAGTCACGTTAAGCCGTTGTTCCTTGTATTTCCATTGGTCATTAGGCTATTAATTAATGACCCTTTCTAAGGAAGGGCCGGCCTTAGTTTGTAACAAGACTACACCTCATAACTCATTACTACCATTCATCACACTCATCCTTCGCCACATATTTGCCTTAAAATACACTCATGAGAGTGGTCGGCATCTCAAATAGTGATTTAGTGATATAATATAATGGTAAACCTTAATTCGTATACAACTACAGGCATGAAACTATACAATGACATCTTAAGTTTAGTATTTCAATAGACATCAAAGAAATAATTGGGAAAAACAAAATAGAAGTTAAAATGAAAGATCCCAGTTGTATGATAAATAGACGAATAAATCAAAGTATGTAAAACCTTTGTACTTGAGAAATCAGGTTTATCTTAGTGCTATCAGAGAAACTTCAGATTCGATACTTAAAACCAGGATTAAAACATTTGAATGAAATATTGAGACGTACAGAAAAGATAACGGTATGACGGTTCAATTGATTAATCTTCATAAAATAAAGAAAGCTATCTTGCATTTTACATTTACAAATTACTCCTTTCTTATGTTGTTCTTTAGTGAGTGGAGGGCAACCTTAAGGCTGAAAATTAAATTAGACCCAGACACTTTTTGTAGAGAAAAACAGATAGAGGTTAGTGCTTGAAAATTTTAAAAGCTAAAATTGTCCACACATTCAGACAATGAGATTCCAATCATCCCAATTTTTACATTCACTCTCTATCATTCATATTTAAATTCTATCACTCTATTCCTGTAGTAAGTCATACCACAACTTGTCTGTATTTCAAAATGCTTCAGCAGCCAAAGCTTTTTTCCGACGAGTTTTAAAAGCCTTAAGATTATTTGATGCCCTCAGAGGAGGCACTTTTGATCAAATTTCCTACCTGAGAAAATAAACATTGGTAAACTATCATTCTGTGTCTCTCTCATAATGTAGTTCCCTCAATAACACTACTCAAAAAAATGTGTTACATACAAAATCCACACACCATAGACCTTTTTTATCAACTCAAATGTTTCTGTGAAAGTTTTGCGATGTTTAAAACCCTAACATTAGCTCTTTCATCCCATTTAGTTTTTGTGACGAGTAAACAAAAACTGCAGACGATTGGACCGCAATAACTAAACAATAAAAACTATATATATATATATATATATAGCAATTGTCAGCCAATTTAAGAAATTTAGCCTTATTTGTCAAAGGAAATACAAAATTGTGAAACTACACATTGTTTTATTAGATGGCAATATTATTTTTGTGTACATATAAAAATTCTGAACTAAATCACTATTTGAGATGCCGACCACTCTCATGAGGGTATTTTAAGGCAAATATGTGGTGAAGGATGAGTGTAATGAGTGGTAGTGATGAGTTATGAGGTGTAGTTTTGTTACAAACTAAGGCCGACTCTTCCTTAGTATGGGTCATTAATTAGCCCAATGACCAATGGAAATACAAGGACCAATGGCTTAACGTGATGTCTGAACCACACAGGTGATGGTCTGATATGTCTAAAAGATGGTGGGAGTTGATGCGGGTATCATCAGATGATGACTGAGACTATCTGAGCTGCTTTAGACCTATATCATCCTCAAAACCTGACCTCCATGAAGCTGGATTACAGGACCACAACACGAGTCCCAGTCAAATTTAAACCCGCCTCCAAGCGGCTGCACTGTACAGTTGACCAGCTGACACGGTGCAGTGAGAAGCGCTGGACCGAGACCCGGTGACCTGATGGCCTAGATGCTGCAGGCTCTCAGTGAAAGTACCTCATCGCGGAGACTGCATCGACACTGACCTGACCTTCGTTAATGTTGTAACCTCCACTCGCAAAACTGGGTTGAGAGAAAGCAACTCTGAGATACCGCGAGGATCTAGGCAGCAGTTCACAGGAAATACTTTCTTCCTGTAGGGTGTAACCTAACATTTAACTAGTTTTGGATATTAAACTTGTGGGGTTTATCATAATTGTTTGTAATAAAACGTTTGTGTGAACCACAAAAAAGGTGGTTTAAAAGACACAAGACAGTCCGACTACATCATGTAGTCATCATCAGTTACAATGGAATAAAGAAGAAAAAAGAGAAAACCTGGTTTTGTGTTGTGAAAGAAATACTGTATTGTTGAAACTAAACATAGTTTTTGTTTCAACAACTTTTCTAGCATGTACATATTTATCTTATTTCTCTTCTTTATTCTATTTTAACTGATGATGACTACCAAAGTGGGGTTGAAACGTCTTGTGTCTATTAAAACACCTTGTTATGCTTCACCCAAGATTCAATTTCAAAAATTTAACAGGTTTCTTCTTTAAAAGTAGAAAACCCATTAAAAAAAATATAGTGAAAAAAACCTTGCAACATAAACTTGGGAAACTTTCGGAATTTTATCGCTAAAACTGGTTGTTCCCAGCCTTCTATCAAACTTTAATCAAAGCAAACCCCAACTCCATAATTGAATTTTTATATTTTAAATGGTCAAATTTGTTGTTGTCACTTCTTAAATTAATGAAAAGGTATGACTTAATGTTTATTTACATTACTAACTCTAAGAGCGGACCTGTGGCAAGTTGGAATCATGCACAACTCCGGAGCTGATCACTCCATTGGTGCGAGTTCGATCCTTTTACATTTGTAATGGTATTATACCGTAACGCTAGGTTAAGGTCAAGGTTGAGTGGCAGAGAGGACTTTGTAGAACTAACTTCTTTTCGTTAAACAAGACAAACTTTACCTTTTCTAAAATCAAACCTTCCATCCCTAAACAATTACTTCAATTACTTACACGGTCTATGCTTATTTATTAATATTATTTTTCACATGTAAGCCCAGTCGAACCACGCAAAGGACGTCAACGCGGTCTTGAAATATTGTTTTTTTTGTGCCCAGACTTGCTTTATTTTTTCAGAATGAGTTCTTTGTCTTTCACCAGTCCAAGTGACTCCTTTTAGTATCTTTCTTCTGACCAACGCTTCAAACGCTTTTTGCCTAAGTGGGATTCTATCTATCATCGGATCTATCATTGGCTGTGTGCTCTTGCACCAATCCAATTGATCAAACAAACCTTACAGTCAAGTCTAATTTCTAACAATTATTTATACACATTTAAGAAAGCTTTCTTTTGAACTGTATCAAATCGATGTAAGAATATATTAGCTGTAAATGTAAGGGTCAACAATCATTGAGTAAACGGAAGACCTTTATCTTAAACAGCTCTATCTCAAGCTAACCTTTGACTTTACAAATGTACAATTCAGTGAATTTATCAGACTCAAAGCAATTTGCAGATAACTTTAATACAACCATTTACAAACTGATACAGGAAATCACTGTTTCTTTTAGACAACCACTTTCTGTTTAGGTTCTCGGTCAATTTCAGATTAGATAACTAAGCACTTTCATTCCTGAGACACTCATTGCTCTTAGAGGGTATTTTAAGGTGATTATGGTATGAGTGGTGAGTTTGATAAGTGTTTTCATGGATAGTGAGGTGTCTTGTCCAAACATGTTTTTCTTCAAATTTCTTTAGTAATATGTTATTATTCAGGTATAGACCAGTCAGGTAATAGTGATAATACGTACCGCCTGGAAAAGTTGGCTTTTCATTTTGCCCTAATTGGCTTTATCTTTTCAGAATTAGCTCTTTTCCTTCTATCAATCTAAGTTACTCCTCTCATATTGGTAACTTTCCTCAAACCAACTTTCCAATCAAACACTTTCTGCCTAAATATTTTTTCTAACATTAATGTCTGCTTGTATGGGACCTGCTGCTATTAAATCTTTTTTAACTGCCCAAATCCCTTTAGTTTTGTCTTTTTGCGTTACTTCGAGTTCATGTTTATAGGTTTCAAATAAAATTGAATTAAGTGGTCTTCATTTAACGTGATCTATATAATTCATCTACAATATAAAGAAGCTGTCTCCTGATGTAATTTTAATTCCTTAGTTAGACATTTAAGTTAGAAAGTGAAGTTAGTTAGTGTGTAAGTTAGAAATCATAACGGAGAAACTCTCGACATCACCGAAAACCTTGAGAACCTACGACAAGCTATCCGGAGGGTAACATGTACCCTCTCGTGACGACAAGGACGAGAAGAGGAGACGTTTGCTGTAACATGTAGAGAGTTTGCGCTCATTAGCTCAAGTGTTAAGTAGGCGAGGTGCATTACTTGACAAACTGGGAGACTTTCTTAGTTACGTGTCGAGATAATGATCCACCGCAGCCTCCTAGACAACTTCTCTCATCATATCATCCACGGTTAATTAGCTGTTCGCAACTAACAGCAGCGATGTAAGGTGATCATGTACAAGCTTGAAGTTTGCCCCTTTAGTAATCGATAATGAGAATGTATCGAAAAATTGAATTTCAAACAACAATAGAACAAAAATCTAAATGGGCCCCCTAAATTTTAGGCAAATCTAAATCAGACAGTTACTGTTGAATTTCCATAGGAAATAGAGCAATTTACTTCTTTAAGATAATTCTAGAACAAACTGTCGTAGGACAAAACTGTTGGCATTTTGAAATCCTCAACGTCTCTTGAGCCAAAGTTTCTACATACTGAATATGTATTTGTGACCTTTTTACAGGTTGCCCTTTGTGTCCGAATCTCATGGTACAAATTTTCCTTTTGTAAATCCCTAGATCAAGTTAGTTCGCCAACCAAATCGGCTCACTGGAAATGATCTTTCAGCAGGCATTTCCCCCTAAACATTGGTTTTTGTTATTATAAACATGGGTTTTTACTATCCAACTATAATGGTATAAACATTTATGTCCACCGTACCAACTCATATCAACTCCCACCATCGTTTAGACATATCAAACCATCACCTGCGTGGTTCGGAAGTCACGTTAAGCCGTTGGTCCTTGTATTTTCATTGGTCATTGGGCTATTAATTAATGACGCATTCTAAGGAAGAGTCGGCCTTAGTTTGTAACAAGACTACACCTCATAACTCATTACTACCACTCATCACACTCATCCTTCACCACATATTTGTCTTAAAATACCCTCATGAGAGTGGTCGGCATCTCAAATAGTGATTTAGTTCGCCATCAAAATTGGTTCACTGGAAGTTATCTTTCAGCAGGCATTTCCCCCTAAAAATTGGTTTTTTGTTGTTATAAACATGGATTTTTACTATCCAACTTTAATGGTATAAACATTTATGTCCATCGTACCTAACAAGTGTACAAAAGAATCTGTTTAGTCAAACTAAAGTGGTGGTGAAAAATTGTTTTTTTTCTCTCAGATATCAAAATGGACTAATTTTGAACAATTTTGGACCAATTCTCCGTTGCTTTTAAAAGTGTTTCCTTAGAATCTCTTTCTTCCTTGTAGATTACTAACTACAGTAGTAACGATGGATTTTTCCACAAACTAAATTTATCGATGAAACTCTCCGTCTTATCTTTATTGTATCAGTAAATGTGAGTGTTTGAGCAAGTGCTTGTTATCAGAAGGCTTCTAACTAAACTGCCAAGGTCAGAACCATGTTGATAGTTAACTGCCTGATAAGGCATGAACGTCACAACTGCTTGCGCTTGCTTAACAATACCATACACTTACGTCACATCTATATTTGCACTTGCACTATTCCATAAATGTTCTGTACAATTCTCGATAATGTAACTTTATGAAGGTCACTCTTCAGGGGAGGTGCATATTCTGTACTCTGACTTGTCACTCAGAATCAAATGCGATTTTTGTGTTTTAACCTGATTATCGCAGTGAGTGTGATAAATTCACTGACTATAAAAACAATTTGTGATATCAATTTTTTTGCCAATGGTCTTTGGCATCTTTTGTTTAGCCAAATCAACTCTGCATTGTGTAGCATCTTAAATTCTCTGATTTTGATCATAAATATGTAAAAATAGTTTACAGAATGCATTTTTGGTATTAATTTAGTAGTTATTATGTTGTTAAAAGTATGATGAACGGAATAATTTTTTTTTTTACAGAAAATAATACAATACAAAACTTTGATACCGCTAAAAAAAACATCCACTTGTTCAAACTTGTTATGGCATTTCATCAAATAAAGAACAATCTTACAATACTGTATATGCACTTTGCGGCTGAAAGGGTAGTGAAGGGTAGTGAGTTACTCGTGTGCAAGTGGCACTTTTGCGCTTAGCTGCATGTCGGCCTGGTTTGTTATAACACCTGATTGAATCCCTAGTGAAGAGACCCTGTTTTGTACTTGTACCTCCGTTTCAGAAATTATTGATGTCTTGAGAGCAGTCAGCCCTTTCAGAAACAGTCTTAACATAAAAATAATATTAGACTATTAAGTAAATAAAAATAGCACTACCATAACATAATGAAATAACAAAATGTTTACCTGGATGTAATTCTGGATGTTCTGGTCTGTCGGCCTGTCCGTGATGAGGAACTTCATGTTCTTGAACTCGATCTCGCAAGGAGGTGGTCGGATATCCTTCTGCCTCATGTTTTCGATCACTATACTCATTCCGCACTGAGAACCCACCGACTTGTGATGTCGTATAAAAATTTAACAATTAAACTCGAAAAATACTTTCTTGTAGAAAATTAGATTCAGATCTCCGGTAGAAAACTACAGAGGCGAAGAGCGGGCGCAGTTCAACTAAGGAAAGCCGTACGTCGACCCGCACACACTTCACATGAACACAGACACGGACAGTTCGTCCGCGGTAGAGAGTACAATTGTTTAATCACCTAGGAAATGTTTACAAGTTCGCACCGATTTCCATCACTCTGATGAGCCGGAAATAAAAAACTCCCTTGCCTCCTCTCCTCACTTGACGTCAACCCATCAATCGCAGCCTCCGAGGGGAGTGTTTTCTTCCCGCGAAGCTCACCAGATGACTTGTCGGTGCAGGATCGGGTCAGTCGCGTCCCGCACTCGCTTCTTCTCGCACTCGCGTTCAACCGACTGTCTATTTGTGCTGAGCTTGGCAATACTCTGCACTATCCAGGCGGAACTCCATCAAGGTCAGCCAAGGCTCCCCAAGGTACTGCAACACAAACACATCCCCATCAGTTGACAATTAGATAAAACAACATTACCGTACAGATTGCATAGAAATCGTCCAAATGTTCGTTTTAAAACAAATGCTGGCAATTAGTACTCCCTTCCTACAAAGCCAGTCTGTACAGAGATGTGGCTAGATCACCCCATAATACATTGTCATCAGTACCCGAGTTGGGCAGTATGTAGGAAGTTGCCTGAAGATGGTTTGAACATAGAATAAGCATAACAGTACTGTTATGCTTATTCTATGGTTTGGAGCACACGCTCTATACATGGCAATCTTAAGTCAACCCCCGGACTTGATCAAGGTGTACTTTAAGGAATTTAGTAGAGTAGACTTTTTCGATCCATTTTGCGGCTATGATCTGAGTTGATTGGTTGCAAAGTCAGAATAGTGAGTGAAAGAGGTTTTCATTGCGTTGATTTTAAAGTTCAGCTCGTTAAAATTTTGGACTTAGTTGTTGAGCTCTGTAAAAGAAAACTTTTCCAGTTCTTCAATTGAATTTGAATGATCACATAGAGTCGTCAGCATGTTTTAATTAACACAAACTTGTCAAAACACTAGAGTATGGTTCAGTAGTGTTGAGCCGTTGGTCCATTAATTAATGACCCAATCTGGGGAACAGTCAGCCCTAGTTTGTGAGAAGACTTCACTTCATCGCAGACAAATTAACTCTTCTCTCTCAGTAAAGTTCATTTGTCTGTGACTTCACCCTTGATCAAAACCCTTTTTACTATACTTTCAATCTATATTCACCTTAAGAGTGGTCGGTGTTTCAATATCAGGTTATCCCAAATTCCAAAGCAACAAAAACTAAAACTATACCTTTGCTGAACATTTTGTTTTGGTCTTCTAAAGTTCTAGCCAGCAACTAATTACCTAAACTTAAAAGCTCATTGCCAATACTTCAACCCAGGAAAAACAACCACTACACTTAATTAGTTTCTTTTGATGTTTCAGTTAGATTTCTCTGTAACTGACTTCTGCCAGAGTCGTTAGTTATGTACTTTCTAATGCCAGAGTTATGGCTGTGAGCCATAATGAGCGATGTTAAACATATTCATGATGCAACCAAGTTGTTTAGTAAACACTATTTGTACACATAATCAAGTTCGCATTCGATTATGCAGATTCAATCATTTGATGGAAATTACAAGTTGTAAACAAGTTGCAATCGGAAAAAGAAAACTGCCAAGAATTTCAAAAAGCAGGGAGATAAGCTACTTGGAAACTGTCCACAAGAGGTCATCAGAGAGAGATGTGCAGTTTGGAAATAGAAATTTGGCTTTGCTGCAAACTTTGGTCGTTAACGTCTCGGTCTGGACCAGCTCAACGCTGCAGGGAGCGCAGTTGTCAACATGTGGCGGAGGTTTCACAACACAACATGGACCCGGAGACGTCTGGATGTAGATGTGAAGCGAGATGTGGAGTCTGCCAAGCGGAGAGCTGTGAATAGACGGAGAAGCTCCGGGGGTAAATATAACCTGGACCGAGATGCCAGCCTCTCGGCGCCTTGGCAGCTGTATTCAACTCTCCTGTCTCCTGGGAAGCCCGTAAAGGTGTGTCTCCGGCCAACGATGGCGTTTTTCTTCAAAATGTCTAATTTAAGAAGAGAAAGAACACTCCTACAGAATTGCGTTTTGGGGAGGTTGCTCAAACGCAAACTTTTCCAGGATGTTCTTTCTCCGAAAGAATCCGTCAGAATCATTGCAAAATTTCAAGGAAGATAATCTGGATTAAAAAAACTTTTAAGATACCAGAGGTAGGGGACAACTACCGAAGTGTGAGTGATAGGACAGTAGCACTCATAGGCAGGAGTTCAATTCCTAAACAAGCTGCCAAATTTGCTCAGTGTCAACATGCCAAAGGCATTTAAAAACTTGTCTTAATACTAGTCTGAAAATCTATATTTTTTTCTTGATAGTTGAGAGAGTGCAGATTTTCCCATTAGACCCACCCTACAACCGTAATGTAATGGTGTCCCCACCCTACACATAACTGAAGTTTCCAAGTTTGGTTTGAAAGCAAACATGATGTTCATGTAACATTCTGTTAAAATTGAAATTTAAGGGTTTGTGCAGACGGGTTAAATGTGTTTAAAGAAATTTGTAGGATACGCCTGGTAATGAAAAGATTGGAAATTTCAAACCCAGTTTCAAACATGGGCGCCCATACTCAAGGGCAGGGTAAGGAAGAGCCACCCCTAGCTTTTAGGACAAAGTACTTTCAATATTTCAAAATAAAAAAAGTTTTATATAAAATTCTGTTTTAGAACAGAATAATAAATTTTTTGAGGCAATTTCATCATATGTTAACTGGAGTTTCGAGTAAATTAATCTTATTACATTTTCTTTGGAATGACTAATGGGGGTTGTTTAAGTGGAAGTAATAGTGCCACTGTGTTATACAGGGTGATTCAAAAGTCTTTGGAATTTTGTATAAAAACCATATTAAAAGAAAGCATAAGAATATGAATAACAAAATTTGAACTGAAATACGCCAGTATTGTGGATTCTATCAGTATTATTCTTAACAAGAGTAAGGTTTACACGGGAAATTGTGGAAAGTTTGGTAATTTTTCTTCCAGAGCCCTCTAAAACGTGTTTCAAGGGTTATTTTTCCTTTATTTCGCCCGAAAGAGACTCCCCTCTTATTAGAGCTACCCCCCAGAGCCCCCTATGGGCCCCCTTGCGTATCTATGCCCTCCCAGATGGTGAAAACTAGAACGGTTTGTAGGAGAGACACTGAGTGTCTGGGAATCCAGTGAGAACTGCGGGAAACAATGGAGATGTTGAATAATTAATCAACAGTCGGCCATTGATCGCAGAGTCCGCTTCTCTGTGTGAATATACCCTTCCCCGTCCTGTTGCATTCCTCTGTGCCTTTACCCACATCCTCACAAACGTCTGTAAATCATCTAACAACATTGTACGTTAATAGACTGGTGTTGTCGAACAAATTAAATCTTGCCGTTGAAGTGGTGAGAGGACTGTAAAAATAACCTACAGTAAATTGTACTTGATCTTTAAAGGTTCAAGATAATGAGTACAAGACTTTGGTATTTTTTCGATCAAAATTGTTAAGATGTAATGATACAGTACTTGATGATTCGAAGGCACTGGATGTTGAAAACTGGGACTTTTTTAAAACTTTTTTCCACGCAAATATTTCGTTTAGACCTGGGAGTTTGAGTGAAAAACGATGCCAACGCGTAACCACGATCACTATCTTAGCGAATTGTTAGGGTACAAGGGATGATAATTTACACACGACGAAGCCCTTTTGGGGTGGTATCCTCCCCTTAAAGTGGGGGTATATCTTATACAAACTAAATGCATGGTCAGATTTCAATGTAAGCCTAACCTGACACAAGCAAATGTACTCAAAAGTGAACGAAATCCAATCAGTTAAAAAAAGGAAAAAAACCTTACGGCAGTCCTCTTCCCCCTTACACCTCAAAAAAGGGCACTTCCAGTGGACCGATTTCATACAGACAGAGTGCGGGCTGAACCCCCCTGAGTACCCTTAGTTTCAATCTTCCAACTACGTAAATGCTTCTGCACTTATAGGCATTACTGCAAGGGCAAGTCTAAATTCTTTAACTTCGTCATGTTTCAACAGTATAGTAGATAGCATCAATCCTACACCAAACTTCAGATAATTTCGCAAGCGCGATAAGATAGTAAGTGGGTTTGTGGCGACGCTGCCTGGCTGGCCAGAATTCAGTATTGTGTTTCTGTGGGTCGGGTGGTGGGTTACTGATTACGTCATCAGCTGTAACTTGACACTGAGACCGGCAGCTGCGTGTGTTGTGACGTCACAGGTCACGTGGTACACAGTCGCCCTTGTCTCGCCTTGACTGTGTCCTGTGGAGGAACCACCAGCCTTCCAGGAGGATGAGGGAAAGGGGGCTCCTTAATAATCCAAGGATTACTAAAATTTGGGAATTTAGGAGGTCAAAAGACTGACAAGTTGGGAAAATCAAAGCTAGAGTGAAGTATCATCAAGTCATGCTTCTTGGATAACTTCCGTAAGATCGAACAGACTTGGCAACTCCCTGTGATTCGGAAGTCACGTTATGCCGTTGGTGCATTCTATTGGTCGTCGGGTTATTAATTAATGACCCGATCTGGGAATCAATCGGTCCTAGTTGTGTAGGACTACACCTCATCATCCATCAAAACACTCATCACACTCACCATCATTCCATATTCACCTTAAAATACCCTCTAAGAGTGGTCGATGTCGCAAAACACAGCAAAGTATCGCACACTTATAAACTCTCTAAGTTTCGTATTTAGGATCCTGCTTTATCCTCACTATTTCTTCAAGGAGTTCGATTCGTTTGCGAACAGCAGCTTTGAGTCGAGCTAAAATCGCAAGATCGTCTGCACTACTAGTTGCCTAACTTTATGGATTCCAAATTCTTTCCGACCTTTCACTCCTACCATTCCTGAATTAAGCTGTCCATTATCCAACCCCCAGTTGAACAAGAATGAAAATAGACAATCTTTTGTCTAACTTCTGTCAATGGTTCTGCAAATTCCTCCACAAATTTTACTTTCGACCCGGTACAATTTTTTACTCTTATGACATCTCAGTCGCGAGCCAGGGGTCCAGAACTCAACCAATCTTGTACAGTATACAGGGTGCAGCATAGTCAATCATATTGGAGCGGGAACTATGACAATGTTTTCATCACAGGCAGAAACTGACTATACAGAGCACTGCATCACATCACAGGTTCCAGGTGGATCCGGAGAGAGAATTGTTGAAAAGAATTCATCCCCTCACTCCGCCCTCTAGCGGCAACATTGTGATCCAGACCGCATCTCTCTTCTCTTTCACTTTGCAAAGGTCAGCTCTCAGCTGTAATCTGAGAATTATTCACACTTCCATCAGACCACTCGCTACGAGGTGGATTACTTTGATACTTTGCTCTGAGACACCGACCACTCTTAAAGGCTTTTTAAGATGAATATGGGATGATGGTAAGCGTAGTTGTTACAAACCAGGATCGACTGTTCCCTAGATGTGTTCATTATTAAAAGACCAACGACCGATGGAATGGACCACAGGCTGCCAAACATCGCGGGGTGGCCATCGTGATAACGTATCACTGCCGCCGGAGATTTGGTGTGAAGCACGCGCTATACCACTCAGCTATGCCCCATAGCCACCATCAAAGTAGGTTGTAGGTACAACGTATTGCATGGTTTTATTTCAATACTTGATACTCGATGTAATCCCACTGGTAGCACAGGTGCCGTGGTCGTCATGTTTTTTGTTTAGGCCTCATCTAAATATTCCTGGAGAGAATAATAGGCTTCTCAGTGAAACGCTTCCCTTGGAATAGTCTTCATTTTGCCGTTTGCGGATGTCTTCAGGCAATTTGTTTAAGATTTTTGCTCCAATAATAATACCAATTCAAACTTTCAAATAATGCAGTTCAAACTTGACTAACGGTGCTCTAACCCCAGAGTCAGCCTAACAACGAACTCTATACTCACTAACTTCTGTATACCAGAGCACAGACAGAAGTGAAGAAGTCTGAACTGGATGTGAGTGACGTTGACAATGGACGCGGCGAACAAAGCGCCGGCAATTGTTGCGAAACCGACACCCAATCAGATGTTCCAACTGCTCAGTGCTTTCAAACATGACTTCAAACTACCCTTAGACTATGGAAAGTACTTAAAGTTCACTTTTAATGTGTTCAATTCAAATGGAAAAAATCTTGATTCGAAATTGTACACAATGTTGCATACAAAAAAACTTCTCAAGAATAAATTCTCCACAAGGACGATACGCCTGTGAGGACATAATATCGTTATGCGACGGGTCGGACAGCTAAAATTAGACTAGTGCGACATACGTACATCATGAGAAAAGAATTGAGCTCCCCTTGGACCAAGGCACCCAAGCGTTCCTAGGCTGGACATTAACACAGACGTTGTCCTTAAATGATGAAATGAAAAGAAAAACGTCTTTACTCGTGGCAAAATAAGGACTTTAAAGTCTTCCACTTAACCACAACGATATAAAGACAGCCAGCTTTTCACCAGCCCGAATTACCCTGATCATGAATAACCAAGAACCGAAGCCAAAGCCTAAAAAAAAACATACAAAAGACTAATGAAAAGGATAATAAATCACTCAATCAATTTGAGATACCGACCACTCTCATGAGGGTATATTAAGGCAACTATGTAATGAGGGATGAGTGTGATGAGTGGTAGTAATGAGTTATGAGGTGTAGTCTTGTTACAAACTAAGGCCAACTTTTCCTTAGAATGGGTCCAATGACCAATGGAAATACAAGGACCAACGGCTTAACGTGACTTCTGAACCACGCAGGTGATGGTATATGTCTAAACGATGATGGGAGTTGGTGCGGGTATAATCAGATGATCACTGAGACTATCTGAGCCACTTTAGACCTATATCATCCTCAAAACCTGACCTCCATGAAGCTGGATTACAGGACCACGCCACAAGTCCCCGTCAATGTACCTGAAATGTTTCAAGCAGAGCCGTCATTTCACTTAGACTATGGAGGGAGGGCAGTGTTTTGGAACGTATGGAATCTTCCTTGGATTCAGAAAGGGGTCTTTGGCTTCAAAACAACCAATTTCGTCAAAAATTGTCATATTATGTATAGGGAAGGGGCCCTGGGAATCTCCTCCCCGGTTTGCCCCTTCCCTATACATACGTGCTAACTACTGACTCTGAAATCTCTAATACACCAAGCTTAGATGTCGGTTTATATCATCCAACGTGTGACTGAGAGACGGAGCCTCACCACCCCAGCTGCTGCTGACTCAGAGCACTCAGCACTGCTGAGCACACGTCTCAAGTCTACACGTACATCAGCTGACTGCTGAGTAGACAGTCACAAGGTGTGACTGAGAGACGGAGCCTCACCACCCCAGCTGCTGACTCAAAGCACTCAGCACTGCTGAGCACACGTCTCAAGTCTACACGTACATCAGCTGACTGCTGAGTAGACAGTCACAAGGTGTGACTGAGAGACGGAGCCTCACCACCCCAGCTGCTGACTCAGAACACTCAGCACTGCTGAGCACACGTCTCAAGTCTACACGTACATCAGCTGACTGCTGAGTAGACAGTCACAAGGTGTGACTGAGAGACGGAGCCTCACCACCCCAGCTGCTGCTGACTCAGAGCACTCAGCACTGCTGAGCACACGTCTCAAGTCTACACGTACATCAGCTGACTGCTGAGTAGACAGTCACAAGGTGTGACTGAGAGACGGAGCCTCACCACCCCAGCTGCTGCTGACTCAGAGCACTCAGCACTGCTGAGCACACGTCTCAAGTCTACACGTACATCAGCTGACTGCTGAGTAGACAGTCACAAGGTGTGACTGAGAGACGGAGCCTCACCACCCCAGCTGCTGCTGACTCAGAGCACTCAGCACTGCTGAGCACACGTCTCAAGTCTACACGTACATCAGCTGACTGCTGAGTAGACAGTCACAACGTGTGACTGAGAGACGGAGCCTCACCACCCCAGCTGCTGACTCAGAACACTCAGCACTGCTGAGCACACGTCTCAAGTCTACACGTACATCAGCTGACTGCTGAGTAGACAGTCACAAGGTGATGATCTGGGTTCAAGGCTCAACTCGTTGCTAGACAGTCTGGAGTCTGTCAAGCATTACCGTCGCGTAATGTCGGAAGCGATCATTTGAAATGATCGGTGATTGGTATGGGCTGATAGCTGCAGAAGGCACTTTGAGGCAGAGAACGTTTTAACCGTAGCCTACCCGCGCTGATAGAAAATAATGTTGTTTTGATTAATATTGTTTAAAATCTGTAGTAACTCAATTTTGTGGGCCAAATTTATTCAATACACTTCCGGTTGAAATTCAGAAATCTAAAAATTTAAAATTTTTCAAATAAAAACTTTGACGTTATTTGTCTCAAAAGGTTCTTTTCAGTTTACCGGAGCTTTGATCACTTCTAAGTGGAGAAAATGCCATAATGTTTGTTTTTAAATTAGAATGTATTATATTTCTTTATACAAATCCCCAATTGCAATAATACTCAAACAAGTCAATGACATGAAATATATTTTTAAGCCTTTTATGTACAAAAATGACATACAGTACAACTAAGTGAATTTACATATCAAATGTTGCTAATAAAGAATTTAAAGTTTGAAGTGCGTTTTCTTTTCATGGTACGTCTATATTATTCTGTGTTCGATGGTTAAAATTTGCGCTAAAAGACTACGCAAATCTGAGGTCAAAGCGTAGTCAACAGCCTCGTAACGTCCGTGGATATAGAGCACACAATCTGAGGCTGTGAGCGTAGCGAACTGGAGCTACAATTAGCGAATTAGAGTAAGAAATTGCAACGGAAATTCGCTTCACTCATGCCAGCGGCGCTGCGTGTTGACGTGGAAGTTGCCTGTCGCTACTGAACGTTGATTGGTGCGACAGAGACAATGACGTCATAGCTTCCGTTATCAGTAACAGCACATTGCTTGTACAAGACAGTTATTGCACCTGTTCCACCTGCTGCTGTCTCATGTGTCTGCTGTCTCTAGAGACATGAGTGATTGAGAGCTAGCTAGCTACCTGTGCCACTGCCAGGCTCTTTGCACTCTGTGTACACGTGTCTCCAACATTCTGCGCACTTGTACTTGGATGATGATGACTGGGACTCGTGGCGTGGTCCTGTAATCCAGCTTTATGGAGGTCATATTTTATATAGGAGGATTATATAGGTCTAAAGCGGCTCAGATAGTCTCAGTGATCGTTTGATGATACCCGCATCAACTCCCACCATCGTTTAGACATACCAGACCGTCACCTACGTGGTTCGGAAGTCACGTTAAGCCGTTGGTCCTTGTATTACCATTGGTCATTGGGATATTAATTAATAACCCATTCTAAGGAAGAGTCAGCCTTAGTTTGGAACAAGACCACACCTCATAACTCATTACTACCACTCTTCACACTCATCTTCACCACTTATTTGCCTTAAAATACCCTTATGAGAGTGGTCGGCATCTCAAATAGTGATTTAGTGATTTTCAGACTTGAAGGCTACTTTGATGTGAAGCTACGTCAAGCCATGGGTCAGGGTCAGCTGACCCCCTACAAAACGCGTGAAGGGTTAGGCCCGTTAGGGGGTCAGAGACGGCCGAGGACGATGAGCGAGGGGTCAAAAAGACACTGCTAGATTTAAAACTCATAATACGGAGATCAATTTAATTAACGGACTTTACACTTCAGGAAGAAAACTACTCCCTACGTTTCGGGTAGTTGGAAACCCACCCGTTCCCACAGGCCTAACCTAAACTAACGAAACATTATAGAGTAGTTCTCATCCTGAAACGCCAGGAAAGACAGTTTTCAATTTAAAACACTTTTGGGTCAAGTGACGAACGATCCTTTTTGTCATGGAGCAAATCATATTGAGAAATAAATGCCAATTGATGTGTTTTTATATACAATATTTTTAAGAAACTCATATTAAACAATATTTTGAACTCAGTACAACAGCTAATGTCACTGCAACGTAATGGTCATCGAATCTTTTAGTCCCTAGGGACAAAAAATCATCAAAAAAATTCATATCTCCTTGGTAATGAAATTGCAACTGTAGCACATCATTACATGTCAAAACTGCAATTGTCTGACAAAAACACCTCAAACTGATTGTTGACAACAGAATAAGTGTTTACGTTCCAATATTTTCCTCAAATATTAACATTTCGTGCAAGCAAAAGTACGAGCATCAAACGGAATATCAACAGGCTAGCTCAGTTCGGCACCAACCTGTTGATCGCTGTTCACAATAATTACAACAGCCTAAAGAACTGTGCTTGAGAAATCAATCACAAAATGTAGTGTCACACGAATTCGAGACATTACCTCTCATGTTCTGGAAGCATTGAATATACAAGTTATCGAAGAACAACTCAAATGTTCGTTAAATCTTTACCTCGCTCTGTTGCCATACACACAGAAATCTTTGAATATCTAAACACGTCAGAGGGTTTATTGTTTGAAGAGAACAGGGGTAAGAAGAACTTTCTGTCAATGATAAATAGGTGGTGAACAGGTCTACTAGGCCGAACTACAGAATTTAGAATAAATTTGAGGTCTAAAAACATTCAAAGTTGGTTGGCAAATCACACCAACTGAAAAAGGATTTTCCTCTACTATCTATTGTTCTTGCACAAGCTCAACTGAACAGGAACTACAGTATATGGACAGGGGTTCCAGATGGGTGCCCTGGAGGTGATTTGACCTTGAATCTACAAGTAGTGAAGCTAGGGGCACCCCCGCCCTCGGCGACCCCTGGCAACCCCTTCCCCCTAGCACACATTCCTACCATCAGACAGCAAAACTCTCTGTCTGCGCTGTAGCTGCTCTAACCACAGAATATAGAAAAGAAAAAGTTCTAACTTTGTATCTGAGGTTGGTTCAACATAGCAACATTGCTCTAGAGCTATACCCTTCTTGAAATAGTTATCAAAACATAACTCCTTGAACAAGAACACTTACGGTTTGAATATGAGTCACAATTCTTTTAACATTTTGAAACGAAAAGCGCTCGCATGTTTTTATCTCGCTCACTTCGTTTAGGATCGTTTTCAGTGTACACACATTTTTGACATCAATTTTGTAACGTTACGGGTTCCCAAATTTTGATGAGTGAACCTATAAAAAATCATCATTGGCCTTCTAATAATCATGACTGGGACTCGTGGCGTGGTTTTGTAATCCAGCTTCATGGATGTCAGGTTTTGAGGATGATATAGGTCTAAAGCGGCTCAGATAGTCTCAGTGATCATCTGATGATACCCGCATCAACTCCCACCATCGTTTAGGCATATCAGACCATCACCTGCGTGGTTCGGAAGTCACGTTAAGCCGTTGGTCCTTGTATTTCCATTGGTCATTAAGCTATTAATTAATGACCCATTCTAAGAAGATTCGGCCTTAGTTTGTAACAAAACTACACCTCATACCTCATTACTACCACTCATCACACTCATCCTTCACCAAATATTTGCTTTAAAATACCCCCATGAGAGTAGTCGGCATGTCAAATAGTGAATAGTTTGGTAAACAAGAATTTCAATAAACTTCCCTGACTCTCTGTAATTGATCTTGTTTTGATAATTTTTATCCAAGAAGATTAGGTAAACTATTAATGCCATTTACTTCTTGTCAAGACCAGATAGTCATATCGTCTCTAATGTACGGTATGCTAGAGTTTGATACGGTATCAGTTCACATACCCACAGAAACCGTCGTTATCTAGCGCTGACGATAGACGATAGCGTTGGAGATACAGTATAACTGATTAGATGAGAAAGAATTCTCCACTCTACCTGTGCAAGCATACCCACAGACACCGTCATAGCGCTGACTAAACACAGTATAATTGATTAGTACAACACACCCACACAACACCGTCGCCACACACATGCCCACACCAAAGATAATGTTATGGTAAGTAGATGCCACATGGTTGAGGCAACAAAATCAGCTCAGTTCGGCAGCCCGAGCACAGAGAGTGCTGCTGTCTCCTCCCCTCGGCATCACATGCTCGAGTTTGTCCGATAACTTAAATGTGACCAAATTGTGCGATTTTCGAGAACAAAAGAACTTGCGCGTCCGTCAGTGGCTCTACTTAAAACTCTTGAAAGAATTCCTTCGCAGCGCTAACTGTGCTTGTGCTGCCACAACTGTTGATTTAACCCAGCCATTCGGCATATATGCGCAATCTGCTTATCATAACATAATCTTTGTCACATTCTCACGTATTGTGTGGTTATGTATGCTGGGGTTCATAGCCAGTCCTAGATGAGTGTCACACAGATTCTTAGGTAAACGACGATTAATGGTAAATTAGGGCGTAGATAGACTCGTATAGACGAAAATCAAAACGAAGTACCCTAAGCAAGACTATTTAAAAGGAGGCCTAGGATCGTGTGATAGCCTATGCAGGTAAGAGATAAACATGTATGTTGATGATGTCGACGGAAGAACAAAGAACAGAAGACCCGCTGGAAGAGCAAAACTGCAGAAGCTTCAGAAAACATATAAAAAAGGAACCAATGAAGAACTCGAAGCTTAAAAAGAAGAGGAGACAATCTTTTGTAAATACGGCCAGAAATACCTTGGTTTTTGCATATACCATATATAGCGGTCAATACGTACAAGAAGAGTAGAAGCGGTCATACTCGAAGAAATAGTTAAAAATGAAGCTCGTTCTGACAGTTGCTTACTTCCGGAAGAGCCAACTTACCAGTTCTGAGACACTTTGAAACAATTGTTTTAAACCTTTTTTGCTGATCACAACTAAAAAGTTCCGATAAGTTGCAAGACAAACTATCTATGAGGAAGAAGCGTCATTAGTAACTTTGATCCAAACCATTACGGAAAGAGTTCAAAACTATTAACAATGCTTAAAAAGACAAGTTTGGACAAATATTTTGCGAAAAAATTACAGTTCTTCAAAGTATCGATGCCTAATAAATGACTTTCAGCTCTGATCTCACAAAAAATTGCATCATAAGTATTAGTTAGCGCGAGGGTGGAGGCAACTGGCAAGGGGCGGGGGGTGAACGACGCCCTGCCCCCTTCCCGAAAGATAAGTTAGAACAATTATTTTCAAAAAGGATTACAGTTCTTCAAGGTACCAATGATAATAAATTACTTTTAGCTTTGATCTCACAAAAAATTGCACATTATTAATCACGGAGTGGTGGCGAGGGGATTATACAAAGCCTGTCTCCTCGCAGAAAGGAAATAAATCAAAACAATTATTTTACAAAAAGGATTACACTTCTTCCAAGTGTCTACTAATAAATGCTTTTCAGTTATAATGTCACAAAAATTGCATCATAGTTTAAAGCGAAGGAGGCGATAAGAGGGGGCGGGGGTAGAACGACGCCCTCTCCCGGAAGACTATATAGAACAATTATTTGCAAAAGGATTACAGTTCTTCAAAGTATCTGCTAACAAATTACTTCAGCTCATAAATGTTACAAAAAATTGCATCATAGTTTATCGCGGGGGCGGCGGCGGCAAGGGGGTTGAACGACGCCCTGCCCCCCCCCCGGCCCGACGTCCACGTGGTGTCCGTATTGATCGACACGGCGTCTCGACGCTCACGCGTACCCACGCACACGCACGGTTATATATAGCGCCGCCCCCGCACACCCCCGCCTGTCATGAACAACAATGTCCTACATGACCCACCGACACCGACTGCAAGTCTGCAAGCTAGAGCAACAGCGCAGTGTGATCCAAACAACGATATAACCAGAATGTACGTAGCGCTGCTGGCATGAGTGTAGCGAATTCCCTAACTACCATACGTGACCGATATACTGATACAAAAGGAACATTTGTACCAAATTTCATGAAAATCGGACAACAGTGCTACCAATAAAGAGAACACACATATAAAGTGTCTTCATTTTTTGAAAAAGTGTGTTCAAAACGTGTTCTGGGGGTCAGGATCGGTGCACATTTCACGGTCCCGGGCCTGGATCTTACCATTCGGACGGCATGAATATCCCATATTTTCAACAGAAATTCGTTAAAACCTCAGCCACAAGCGCTACTATGAATCCTAGCGAATTACCTGAACGAGGACAATTTCCCATTTAAATTGCAGAAGTGCCCCTAAAAAATAGGGACGGGCGCCCTCCCGAATATTTGGTGGTTTTATGCTATAGAACTGTATTTATTATCTAATTTCTGTTAAACTCGGTAAAAATATTTACGTCACCGTAACATAAATGTATAAAAGACAAACAAAATACAATCAACCATACCAAGATGGCCTTTCAAGTCTACATCATGGTCGAACCAAACCATACATTTCTCCAATAGACTCAGGAGATGTTGAGAAGCTCAAAACTCTAATCCGTTTTGTTCTTAGACTTTTCGTTATCTATGGCGGTAAAATCACTAAATCACTATTTGAGATACCGACCACTCTCATGAGGGTATTTTAAGGCAAATATGTGGTGAAGGATGAGTGTGATGAGTGCCCAATGACCAATAGCCCAATGACCAATGGAAATACAAGGACCAACGGCTTAACGTGACTTCCGAACCACGCAGGTGACGGTCTGATATGTCTAAACGATGGTGGGAGTTGATGCGGGTATCATCAGATGATCACTGAGACTATCTGAGCCGCTTTAGACTTAACATCCTCAAAACCTGACCTCCATGAAGCTGGATTACAGGACCACGTCACGAGTCCCAGTAAAAAGAACAGTTCTGTAATTCCTATTCAAATTTACTAATAAAACTTGGCTGAACTTGTCTCATAAAATGTCATTGGATAATAACGATCATAGAAGTTATCAGACATGTAGGTGAATGAATGACGTACGTTTATTGCAGTTGTAATGTTGAGTTAAACACCCCAACGGCCAAAGCAATCATAAAATGTGTACTACTGTAAACAATGTCATAGTTCTGATCTTGCAAGTTAGGAGGGTGTCAAACAACCTTTGAAAAAACAAACCCATTTGAAAAGAGTTAATTATCGTAATTAAAGCTGTTGCTAGCAATGCAGTAGGCAATTCCGATTCAGAAAATCGATTTTTTTCCGAACACTACTTCTAAAGTATAGGCACCCAATAAGAGAGGATTTTTTAATTAAAAAAATTAGTTGGGTATTTGAGGGGTGGAAAAAACTACTTCAGAAATTCTTTACTTTGACATTCAAGGCACTGGGCAGACTTCTTCACTTTGACATTCACGGCACTGGGTAAACAGTACAATTTACCAAACAAGCCTAACTTTAAAAATATTCTGGTAAACCTAATCACGAAAATTCATTTTTTTACCCCGTAGCGTAGCACAAGCACCGTCAGCCAGTACAACTACTGTATACAGCCCAGCAGTGTCTGATTGGTGGAGGGTCGAGGGAGTCAACGACCTCTAGACTGGTCGGGGGATGATACGACGTGCTCGCCTCGCATAGCAACAACACAACCGACCTGTTCTCGCCCTCTTCCTTCACAATTCTCTACACAATTCCGACCCCTTTCACAACAACTCTATTTCTAATTAGTTTTTTCATGCAGAAAAATATTGGTATTTGGCACTCACGGTGTCCCTCAAGAATCAGCTCTTGGACCCTAATTATTTATACTCAATCTAATTCCGACCCCTTTTACAACTATATTTCTAATTAGTTTTCTCATGCAGAAAAATATTGGTATTTGGCACTCACGGTGTCTCTCAAGGATCAGCTCTTGGACCCTAATTATTTATACTCAATACAATTCCGACCCCTTTCACAACTATATTTCTAATTAGTTTTTTCATGCAGAAAAATATTGGTATTTGGCACTCACGGTGTCCCTCAAGGATCAGCTCTTGGACCCTAATTATTTATACTCAACACAGTTCCGACCTCTTTCACAACTATATTTCTAATTAGTTTTCTCATGCAGAAAAATATTGGTATTTGGCACTCTCGGTGTCCCTCAAGGATCAGCTCTTGGACCCTAATTATTTATACCCAATACAATTCCGACCCCTTTCACAACTCTATTTCTAATTAGTTTTTCATGCAGAAAAATATTGGTATTAGGCATTTCTATTACTCACGGTGTTCCTCAAGGATCAGCTCTTAAACCCTAATTATTTAATATTTATAATACACGTTTACATTTAAGAATAATATCTTCAAATTCCATATGTTTTTGGGGAGGATACTACAAAACACAGCCTTGCTTAGACCTCAGACCTGCGTGTTTTTTTACTGCAAGTTTTCTTACATATCGTGAAAGTAAAATGTATTTTAAATTGTATTGAAATCGGACTACTAAAAACGTTGTTATAGCGGAAAATTTCTTTTCTGATTGCCATCTCGAAACGCTCAATGAATTTTCATAATTTTGTGTACATTGATACCTTAAAAAACATAATTATTTAAAATTTTATCAAAATCTCGTGAAATTTATTTTTGATCATTAAAACCACTGTTTTAAACAAAACCTCTCCCAAAAGGGTATTTCCGGTGACCCAATTTTGCTGGCTAACGAACTTGACAGAGATATTTACAAAAGGAATATTTGTACCAAGTTGTGTGAAAAATTGACAAAAAATGCTATTTGTAGAAATGATGCACAATTTGTATAAAAATGCCCTTTGTTTTGAGGAGTTACAAAGGGGGGATCCCTACCCACCGGTTTTCAAAGTACTTCAGAATTCTTTAAAAACATTCCCCAAAGGGTTCTTAAAAATGTTCCTTTTTCAAAAGTTAAGATTGGATGGGACGTTTAAAACTCACCCTGTATATACATAACGTGTGAAAATAATGGTCAAAACGTGTTCTCGGAGTCAGGATCGGTGCTCATTTCACGGTCCCGGATCTTACCATGCTGTCGGCATAAATATCTCATTTTTCCAAAGCAAATACGAGAAAGTGCGTAATATTAAATCACACATCCTCCACAACACCATGTGTGTATACAGGGTATCAAGTGATTGCACAATAGCAAGTCACACTACTGTGGCATATACACAAGTTGACGCCCAGTGTGACAGCTGTCATCGTCACTGACGTCAGTGTTTGTTAACTATTAGTTACACTACGTGCACAAATCAATTCAAGGCTTTCTCTGTGCCTCTTCCTGGCCCTGCAGTACACAGTTCACTACACAACTCTGCATCTGAGGTCTGTTCCATATGGCAACATCGTGATTAAGAGTGCGCAGTAGTGACCTTGAATTTCGTCCCGTAAGAGCAATGTAAAACATGCATTTTCTTGGGACAGTTTTCATCGAATTGTTATGAAATGAACTCTGTTTTAAAGTGCATTAATTGTTTTAGTGGCTCCGCTGAGCCGAATTTCCACTTTCTCATTTATAAGATCGTGACATTCAAATCCAAAAACTAATTAAAGAATCTCGGCAATTGAAACTTTTAGAGGGGTTTGCGAATTTTTCTAAGTAACCCTAACAAAAATTAATTTTTATCAGCCTTCTAATAGCTTGCCCAAATTTATGTTGAAAGTGACCAAATTTATAAACAAACGTTTTTCAATTGCTTCAGAGGTAGAAGATTGTTTTTGCCATTTTCATTTATAGTTCTCAAGTTATAGCGGTTATAGTTTAGTGTAGGGGATTAATTTTGCTGTGCTCTACAAAAACTGTCCCAGTAGGTCAACCATATCTAAACAGGAAACGATCGTAAACTCGGGACACTCAACAAAGCGCTTGCTATTGGGACATAGTTTTCAACTGCTAACTTACTTCATGCAAACATTAAATAATTACTGTATATCAAAATCACTCGGCAGATTAAGTAAACTGAGTCTACCTAAGAATAATTGATAGGCTATTAATAGTTGCAAAAGTTAAGGCTCGAGGAAAATTATCTTGTTGGAGGAATAATATTTGTTTTTAAGAATCATTGAATCGAAAATGGCTTAAGAGCGATTTTGACATCGAACAAATTTCATATCCAAAGTTAAACCGGCTGTTTTGTAATACTAAAGATTAGTAATCATTGGTAATACGAATCCAGAAGTCCTTGCCACATGATGCACTACATTACTACATTGTCATCATGGCGATTTAATTTAGTTTTCACCCAACTGTTGTACCCCGAATATGTTATCAGTTCGTCAACACTGGTACCATGACGCACACTGACATTGACAACACAACCTTGTGGAAAGGTCAAGACATGACGTAAGGCACTGTTGTGAAAACAAACAAAACAACCTGATTCGTCAAAACAAACAATGATCCTCGACTGACTCACCACCAACATAGGATGGTCTCCTATGATATCTAGAATAATTTATATGAGCACCACTCCCAGTTAAAGTGTACTTGTTTTTAGTAGAATTGCGACTTTTCTTCTAACTAATAAAAATTAGTTTAGCACAAAGAGATGAGGGCCCCACACTTTTTCTTTTTTTTTAAGGCACGGAACATATAAAAAAAAATCGTTAAAGTTGGGACCATTTCTACGTTGGGTTAGGTTAATTTAGTTTTAGCACGGACAAACGAACTCTGTCCCATAGAGTCCGTTAGTCAATGGTTTTAGTGAAGGTTAAATTGGGTCAGTTTAGGTAAACGTAGGTCAATGCGGTTTTTACCTATTTCCACTTATTCCCTGAATGTAAATTAGTCATTTTTGACCATTTTACAGGGTTTTAACTGTAAAAAGCACCCTCAGAACGAAAGTCACTCTACCGGGATTTTACAGACAAGTTGTACGAAATCCTTTGTTTGTATATAAGATCTATATTCTTGGTTCCGAGATAAAGTGAGTGTGACAACTTGTATGACCCTAACCGAAATGTACCAAGGTGGCAAGACAGCCATGAGCCATGTAGGCAGAATCTGGGTCAACCTGCTTCCACGTCTGGTCTGCTGATCTAATTTCTCTCCTAGACTGTTCACTGTTCAGTTCATGACTAAACTAGCAAACAGTCTCTGCAATTGGTTTTAAATAAAGTAGTGATAAAATCAAACTGTTTTGCGAAATGTAGCAACTAGGGTCCTATATTACCATGTCTTGCAATTAAACCTAATACATGGTAATTAGGTAAAATTTAACCTGAGTGTGCTAAAAAAACCCTTTTTAACACTCAGAACAAGATAAAAAAATGTATTAATTAAATATTTAGTGAACATCTGGAAGGGTATTCACTTGCATGTCCCAAGATCAAATTTCTAGGGGATAGGCCTACCCACAGAAAGGTATCCTGGGGGTGAACACCTTGCCTTTGTTCAACAATAAGCAATAACCCATACCGAGTATTTTGCATTAGTTCAAATAAACACAGATGGTGCAGATAACTTTGACCTTAGAAGGAGAAAGAATCCATTCTAATTAAGTTTCGAAGCCAGACTGTATCCTACATAATATGTTTTAATAATTTAAATATTGCTCCGGTATCTAAGTATAGTTTTCTAGCAGAACATTTGTTTATGATTTATACCCATTTTAATTTGGGGAGATGTTTTCTCCATCACTTGGAGCTTTATGTGATATATGTTGAGCTCAATATGTTAATAGTATTATCTATTGAATCCATAACTTGCTGCTTACAATATGCTGATATTGTCTACTACTCTACTAGGCTGAGCTAGACAGCTAAACAGGAATAAACTACACAATTGCCAAAAATAACTAATTCTAGTTCAATGTTTTGAAAATAGGGGGTGTAACAAATATATAATTATTGTAATTTGAGTTTACTTACGAATCGCAAAATGTTGATCGCATAAGTATAACGTTTAAAATAATTTTGAATGGCAGTTTTAAAACAAACTAACCTCACATCCATTCAACCAACACTGTCCCACTATGTTTATTATCACCTGTATAAACAAATGACCAGGTGGTTCATAGGAATTACGCTACTCTGTGCTACTAGCCCGCTGGCCTAGATGTTAACTTGGGAACCGGAACTATACTATAAAACGTTATTGCTCCCCCTCTTAAAACTGATGAACAATAATATTACTAAAGCCTTCAATTCCCTACTACAAGAACCTTTTTGTGTTCCAATGTAAAACCGTACAAATGGTCGGCTATCAAAGCCCAAGTCACAATAATTAGAAGTTTGCTTCGGAAGCTATAAAAATTGAAAAAGATCAATCGACGACTAGGAGCTTATTGGATTAGGCCTAACTTACATTGCTTTACAAACAGCAATTTTGCAATGTGATACATGTCTTAATCAAACATATCGTATTTGAATATACAACACATATTTACCAGTAAAGCAATTTCGTTAGGACACAAATTCTAAACTTATGAAAAATGAGCAGGGGTCGATTGGTGTATCCAGTTCCTGCTTCCGAGCCCAATAATTTCGCGACTGAAACCTAGACTGGGAAAAAGAATACAGCGTATGTTTGAAACTCACCTGATAACCGGTGGCTGTCAGCTCAAGCCTTGTAACAGGTGATCGAATCACCATGGAAATCCAGTGGAGGTCGGTTGGTCCTAGTAGGCAAGAACTCATAACACGAGTACAGCACTATAGCACTGTTCCGTAGCGTCACTCGACTGAGGCGAGCAGCAGAGCTCTCTACCGACTGGAGGTGGGAACGCCCTCCCCCCACCACAACTCAGTGGGGCCAACGTCAAAACTCTACAGTGCAAAATAGTCCTACCCAAGTAATTTTATGAACTGTCTAGACACTAATAATTAGGGCCCACGCCGTCGCGAAAAGGTAATAAACATCTAAACATAGGACAAATTACTTATAAAAGTATATAGTTCGTGCTGGTTGGGGGAAAAATGGTCCTGGGAAAAATACGGAGATTTAATGTAAATTAATGTCCGAAAATCGAAATTACACAGTACACAGTTGTCTAGGTACTTGAGTCACCGACCACTAAGAAAGAGGGTATTTAAAGGTCATGAATATGGGATGAATGGTGAGTGCCATGGTGTTTCGAGGACTATCCCCAAATTAGGTCACTACTATTAGCCCAACCACCAATCGAGAGCTTTAGTTTTGGAATTTGGACCATAAAATATGGCAATATTGGTGAGATTTTAGTTAAATTGTTACATGATTACCTTTCATTATATAATAATTAATATGTAAATACACTTCCGCGGTGTATAAATTTTGTCTAACACTAACAATTGTTTTCGGTCTGCGTCAAAATATGAAAATAATATTAGCTATGAGACAAAGTCAAGTCTAATTTAAAAATGTTAATTTGTTAAATTATAAAATAACTTCTGATGAATCCCATCGTTCTCGTCGGTGTCCGTGTAGGAAAAACTACAGGTGTACGATAGTTAATTACTGTATATCGGTGCCCTGCGACCCCAGAACATTTTCTTAAAACTTTATGAACGGGAGCTCCCATTTCGCTATAGCAGCGGGATGAATAAATAGTTTGATATAAATATTCCCTGCTCAATAATTATTAAAACCTGCATTACAAGATAACGCAAATCTGAGGCCGAAGGCCGAGGCTGTGAGCGTAGGAAACGCCCTTGATTATAGGCAGCACAATAGCTGAAGTAAAAGAAATTAACTTCGCTCACGTTAGCAAAGTTTTATCGCTTCGTTGTTCTATACATGTTTTTCTTTTAAAATTCTGTACAGGCAAAAAAAGGTCAACACGGAGTTGGCGCGACGTCGCAGAACTGGCGTGCAGGGTGCAGTAACGCAGTAACGGAACGATGGTTACTGTATAACGTCAAGGTGAGCGTGCAGCACGGCAACGGCAGTAACTGAGTAACATTACTGACACGTGGAGAACATAAACTGAACCTAGCCTTCCTTCCTCCATTCAGCTGATTACTGTCGGCAGGAACTCCAGCAGTGGAAATCAACGTGTATAGCTACAAGCATAGGGCATTCCCTGTTACGGGGATTTACACAGGAAGTGCTCTTTTGGGGTCCTTTAAATTGGGGTTTGATATACCTAGGCTAGTAAACTTATTTATTTTGTTTAGAAATAAGTTAAAATTAATTCCTGTCCAGTGCTCTGAATGTCAAAGTGAAGAAATTCCGACTAAATAGTTAAACATAACATAACATTAAAACGGTTGGTTTTTGAGCATCCAGAGTTGTTTTAGATCGTTTGGAAAAGTAAACCTCTACTAGACAGGGTGTGTTTTGTATTATTCTGTTATATTGATACAATTTTATAGGCAAATCAAAATTTCGATAGCCCACCATTTTGAAACGGACTTTCCGAAGTAGCTGGTTAAACAAAGTTAATCTAGAGATTTATAAAAGGAACATTTGTACCAAATTTCATGAACATCGGACCAAAAAAGCGCTCACTGTAGAGTGGTCACACATATACTATATATGTAAAGTGTTGCCATTTGACTCATGAGACCATGAGAAGCAAAACTGCAAACCGCACCTTTCTACGACGTTTTTTCTCTTTGTCGAGAGAAATGAGTCGCTTTATTTTTAAAGAAAATTCGCTAACAACTTTTACATGATGTTATAATGTGAGATGACACACAATGTGTTGATGTGATTGAGATGACATGTTATTTCTTTGTTTGAAGATACGGGATGTTAGATATAGCTAGCGTACTGCGTAAATGTGCGAAATGCGCAGCTCTTGCATTCACGTGTTGTTTGTCTGTCTGTGACACAACACAGCAGCGCGGCTACGTTCACGTTCATTTGCACAGCACGTGTTGCGGGGGTGTGGGGGAGAGGGGTTGTTACCAATGACGCAAGGCCTTTCAATGTCATCCGTGATTGTCTCCTGCCTACGCCTCAGTTTGGCTACGCAATTAATACATTGTTTCGGTTAGCTTCAGTTGTACAGCACTTATTGTGGTGTTGTTCCTTTCAAGAGCGACAAAAGAGGGTTCGCAACGTCACAAATAGTGGAAAGCCTAGCGTCTTTTATTTCAACACGAGTTTTCTAAAACTCCACATCTTAAATGGTTTCGGAAAATCACTATTTGAGATGCCGACAACTCCCATGAGGGTATTTTAAGGCAAATATGTGGTGGAGGATGAGTGTGATGAGTGGTAGTAATGAGTTACGAGGTGTAGTCTTGTTACAAACTAAGGCCGACTCTTCCTTAGAGTGGGTCATTAATTAATAGCCCAATGACCAATAGAAATACAAGGACCAACGGCTTAACGTGACTTCCGAACCACGCAGTTGATGGCTTGATATGTCTAAGCGATGGTGGGAGTTGACGCGGGTATCATCAGATGATCACTGAGACTATCTGAGTCGCTTTAGACCTACATCGTCCTCAAAACCTGACCTCCATGAAGCTGGATTACAGGACCACGCCACGAGTCCTAGTAAAAAAGCCTCTATACAACAGTCAGCTTTTGTTGTTGATTTATTTTGTTGACAGGCTTCCAAAGAATAGTTAACATTTCAGAGTATTCGATCGCAAATACATTTTTATTTATTTGATATAGACCATTACGACAACGAAATTGCTCTAGTACTAGTAAATAAAGTTTTAACTTGAAGGGTAAAAGGTTTTTCTTACAAACATAAATTTTAAACAATCTCATTACAAAGAAACTATGCTGCTAGCAAGAAAATCTCAGTATGTAAACGCCCATTTTATTTAGCCAGAAAATACACTGACTACAAAAGTTGTCAATTCATGACAACATGTGACAACTTCAACTTGAGCCTGTCATCTTGGATGTTCATTAGCACGACTGTGTGTTAAAGTGCGACCCGTGACAACATGGCTGACAGCCAAGAGGCAAGCCACGACTGACAACTTCAACTTGAGCCTGTCATCTTGGATCGGGTTGACTTTATTGACCACAAGTCAGTCAGGTGACAACATGGCTGACAGCCAAGAGGCAAGCCACGACTGACAACTTCAACTTGAGCCTGTCATCTTGGATCGGGTTGACTTTATTGACCACAAGTCAGTCAGGTGACAACATGGCTGACAGCCAAGAGGCAAGCCACGACTGACAACTTCAACTTGAGCCTGTCATCTTGGATCGGGTTGACTTTATTGACCACAAGTCAGTCAGGTGACAAATGGCTGACAGCCAAGGCAAGCCACGACTGACAACTTCAACTTGAGCCTGTCATCTTGGATCGGGTTGACTTTATTGACCACAAGTCAGTCAGGTGACAACATGGCTGACAGCCAAGAAGCCACGACTGACAACTTCAACTTGAGCCTGTCATCTTGGATCGGGTTGACTTTATTGACCACAAGTCAGTCAGGTGACAACATGGCTGACAGCCAAGAGGCAAGCCACGACTGACAACTTCAACTTGAGCCTGTCATCTTGGATCGGGTTGACTTTATTGACCACAAGTCAGTCAGGTGACAACATGGCTGACAGCCGAACAAGCCACGACTGACAACTTCAACTTGAGCCTGTCATCTTGGATCGGGTTGACTTTATTGACCACAAGTCAGTCAGGTGACAACATGGCTGACAGCCAAGAGGCAAGCCACGACTGACAACTTCAACTTGAGCCTGTCATCTTGGATCGGGTTGACTTTATTGACCACAAGTCGTCAGGTGACAACATGGTGACAGCCAAGAGGCAAGCCACACGACAACTTCAACGAGCCTACATCTAACATGCCACTTTATTGAACATGACACAGCAAGCCAAGAGCAAGCCACGACTGACAACTTCAACTTGAGCCTGTCATCTTGGATCGGGTTGACTTTATTGACCACAAGTCAGTCAGGTGACAACATGGCTGACAGCCAAGAAGGCAAGCACGACTGACAACTTCAACTTGAGCCTGTCATCTTGGATCGGGTTGACTTTATTGACCACAAGTCAGTCAGGTGACAACATGGCTGACAGCCAAGAGGCAAGCCACGACTGACAACTTCAACTTGAGCCTGTCATCTTGGATCGGGTTGACTTTATTGACCACAAGTCAGTCAGGTGACAGTCAGTGACAACATGGCTGACAGCCAGAGGCAAGCCACGACTGACAACTCAACTTTGACAGAGGGTTACTTTATTGACCACAAGTCAGTCAGGTCAGTTGGCTTGAAACATACGCCCTCATTGTGTATCCAGTCAAAGACTATAGACACTTTGGTAGACGGTCTAGTCTTTGTAATTATGCAATCGGTTTAAGTCTAAAGATTTCAAATTGCACCAACACACTTTTAAAAGAGGTTTATTCTTCAAAAGTAAGCAAGCAGAACCAGGCCGACACGCAGCTAAGCACTAAAGCGTCGCTAACATCAGTGAATCCAATTTCCCTTGCAATTTGATACTCTAATTCGCTACGCTCATGGCCTCGTTTCGGCCTTCGGCCTTCTGTTTGATCACGGGCGTTACGAGGCTGTTCGCTGCCTCTTAGGACTACACAGTACACATCCGTCCTCTCTATCACTCAACCTCGACCTTTACCTAGCGTTACCGTATAATCACTTTACAAATGTAAGTGATGACTGCGGGGATCGAACCCGCACCAGCGGAGGGATAAGCTCTGGAGTCGCGCACGATTCCAACCCGCCACGGGTCCGCTATTGTTATAACGTTTTTGGCCGCCTATTTGAAACGACTTGATTGACTTTCTTTTTTTGGTATATTGATGTATGGTAAAAAATACATATTTCTTTTAATTTAATCAAAATCGGGCGAGATTTACTGTTTTAAGATCATTAAAACAGCTTTTTTGGTGAAAAGTCCCTTCCAAAAGGGGAGTTCCGGTAGTCCGATTTTGCTGGTCAACAAACTCAACCGATATATTTACTAAAGGAACATTTGTACCAAATTTGGTGGAAATTGGACAGGAAATGCGTCCTGTAGAGATGATTATGTATTTATACAAGATTCCGATTGCTTTCGAATCACCCTGTACAATCGAGTTCTACGCAGTTGTTTTGTATTGTACCAAGCAGCTGTGCATACTTGTTAGCATTGCTTATACAGGATCAGCATATGTATACACATTACACAAGACGTATAGAAACAATCTGCACGTGGTAGCCCACTAAATAATTGTGTGTGCAAATCATAAAAAAAATTGTTTCCCCCAGAAATATGAGTTGTTGCTATACTAAAAACTGTATTTACCATCCAATTTGGGTAAACTTAGTATAACCTTTACGGACACCATGACACCTAACATGTGTACCAAAATTCAACAAAATCAAATCAACCAAACCAAGATCTGGATCTGGCCGGAAGGCATCTAACGTACTTACAATGTGTATACGAAGCATTTATAAAGTAATTAACAAATTACTCATTTAAAAATTTGACAAATTTATAACGCAATCCACAGTAGGCCTACATTCTGACATTAGAAAGAATTTAGCAGTGACAAGTGTTCCCAATACTCTTACATCTAAATGTTAAGTACAGTGGTTAGTTCAGAGCGCCTATGAAACGCTTGATCACAAAAATACATTCTTACAAAATTTGCTAATTGAATATTTTGGTTTTAAGATGAAAAATTACTCCAAAATCGTCTTTTATAGTTGAAAATCTGTCGATTTTCTCTTTGAACCGTACCCTCCAGCCCCCTGGTAGTTCACGCTTTGAAAAAACCGCATGATCCTGGAAAATCCGTTTTGAATTCCTGGTATCTTGTTTTGAGACCCAAGTTCCAAACCAGGATTACATTTAGAGTGCGCAGTAGTGGCTGTGACTTTGAATTTCGTCCCATAAGAGCAATGTAAAAACACGCGTTTTCTTTGGACACGTCACGCTTACAGTAAATAAACTTTGTTTTAAGGTGCATTAAATATTTTTAGTCACTCCGCTGCCGAATTACCATTTTGTATTTATCAAACCGTGACATAAATCCAAAATTGAAGAAACTTATTTGAATTTCTTAGTTTTACTAACTAGTAACATTTTCAAAAGTGGTCAGCGGAGACACTGCAGTACATCGTCATCTTTCAAGTCGTATTTCAAAAAGATCTGATGAAAATTGTGGGCGCGAAGTGTTTCAAGAAAATGCTTGTTTTAAATTGTTCTTATGGAACAAAAAACAAAATGGCCACCAGGTACTGTGCACTCTTAAAATGATTTTTCCTTTGCGCCATATCCAGGCCCCCGGTAGTTCACTCTCCGAAAAAAATCATGATCCTGGAAAATCCATTCCAAATTCCTGGCAGCTTGTATTGTGACCCAAATTCCAAATAATTGGATTATATTGGTTCATAATCGTGTTAATAAGTTCAAACGCGAGCAATGGTACCGGTACGAAATTACCCGATAAGTTCCACAAGACAGACGTCAGCCGATTAAGATGACAGATGATCATGTCTAAAGCTATTCCACGAGCTGAGGTTATGTCTATTCTAGATTCCGCTCGCTACCTCGCATGATTCAATTACAGAAGCACAATGTCTCTTCTGTGCCGAGTTTATAGACCGCCCGAGTAATGTAGACGGAACACGGAACAAAACCATTACCTGTGTAATGAATTAGTTTAATTGGACTAATAAGGTTGGTTATTGAAGTCTTGTCGACGGATGTGACTTGGGTTTGGTTTACTTTGACGGCAGAGTGCGCAGTATGGACGTTATAAAGGTAGTCTGACCGATGACTGGAGACTACGGTGTAAAAAATATACAAGATGAGTTTTAAATGTCCTCCCCACCATGACTTTTGAAAAAAATAGAAAAATTTTGAAACACCCTTTGGGTAATTTTTTTATAGGGTCCGCAGCTGGTTTGACCGCTTTGGACTTTTGCCTCAACTTTCGTTTTTTTACTGCGGGCGTAGCGAGGCTGTTCACTACGCTCAAACCTCGCTACGGATGTGGCTCAGCTTTTTGTGCGAAGGGAACATCGTAGATTTGAATCTACGCCCGCAGTAAAAGAGGAATCTGCATCTCGACCTGGTGTACGTTTCTTCTGCGTGATTTTGTGAGTTAGAGGAACAAAAGACTTCCGTTCTCAGGCGTACCTTTTGTCGGATATCAAAAACATAGTTTTTAGCTATCCTTCTTCCACTTGTCTCTACGTTTATTATTTTACTACTTCACCCGCATGTTAGTTCACAAAATCAATCAATAAATCAATGGTTCATTGCATAAACATTTCACAATGCATGGCAATCGTCAGTTGGGATGTGTAACTGAAATTTTTCACTCAAACATGGAGAACTCTTTCAAACATACATTGTGTGCACTCATTCATCTTCATTCATACGAACTGTTCTTCCATAGCTCTTTGATCAGATTTCCCAATTGTGTACCAAAAACTCATCAACGCTGTAAACCGCTTTTTTAGCGAGTTTTAAATGCCTTAGGCATATGAGCACTTTTTATTGAATTTGGAAGCCTTTTGACGAAATGAATTCCTGCCTGGGAGGGCAAACGTTCGTGGACTACCGTTCTGTGTCTCCCAGTCCGATAGTCATAAGAGCGTGTATCGCTACCTCTTAAGCTGTCGCATTTAGATTTGAAACAGATAGACGATTCTAGGATGTACAGGCAGGGGTGTCAACAATTTCAGATTATTTTTTGAATGCTGGCTTGCACGACTCTCTCCAATAAAGTTTTGCAATTATTTGAATTGAACGCTTCTGAAGAACGCTCGTGTTTAAGCAACCTCTCCATAACGCTAATCCGCAAAATCAGCGGTTAGCAAACTATCTCAGTGAATTGCCCATACTAATTTATTGAAGGAAAACATTTCTGAAAGTATTAATGTCTCCTTATTTTAACCGAGCTTAACCAAAATAACAACGAGTATTCACACAACAAATCAAGGGATTACATGAAAAGATCGTACATAGTTACCAGGTCTAAAATACTTTTCGACACTGGGTACGTAATAACTTTAAATTTGTGTACGAGAGCTTACTTCCATAAATAGGCCTAGAAACCTTCCAATCACGAACCTCCTTCCGATACCAGTCCATAAACCATCCTTCCGGTTCAATGCTATCGCGAAACCGATACGGTGCGGTAGGGCAACTCAGTGAGCTATAAGGTACGCTATATAAGCTTACCTACCCCGTCAGTGCACCCCGGTATACAATACAGAGTCTGATTGTGGTAGGCACGCTATTCCTCCACTATCTTGACAAGGAAACTTCTCCACACCGTAATTTCTTCTTCTCAATGCAGATTGTCCCGTATTTACGGGCTTAGAAACAATGCCGGACAGTTATTTCCTTCCGATAGACTTATTTATTGGTTTGATGTTTGTTCGCGAAATTGCGCGGCACAAATGTAGAATCTTTGTACTAGGGTTGGACGGTGCGGATTTATCCTGACAGGATTGGAAAGGTCGAAGGAAAATGTGGATGCAGAGTTGATAGTCTTGTCTCATTAGCTCGGAAAATCTCCAAAAATTATATACTTCTAGCTCTTCTGAAAAATTGGTAGAGTACCATTCAAACGAGTATCTTGCTAGATATTTTAAACCATTTCTTTCTAGATTTTCTTTGTTAATTGTATACTGACGCTTGTACATAAAGCTACAGTTTGTCTTGTTTAACGAAAAGAAGTTAGGGCTACAAAGTCCTCTCTACCATTCAACCTCGACCTTTACCTAGCGTCACCGTATAGTCACCATACAAATGTAGGTGGTGACTGACCGTGGTATTGACTGCGGGGATCGAACCCGCGTTAGCAGAGTGATGAGCTCCGGAGTCGCGCACAGTTGCAACCCGCCACGGGTACGTTAGGTCGATATATAAGTGACAAGGAAGCGAAATATTCCATGAAGTTCCATAAAAGCGACTAAATGTAATGTTTAGAATTTAGTGTGTTGATGGTAATATGTAAACACATATTTTAATTGCATTGACTATGATGGGTAACTTTCATCGGACATGGGAAGCTGTATATGTGATATCAGAGATAAACTAACAATCACTAAATCACTATTTGAGATGCCGATTACTCTCATGAGGGTATTTTAAGGCAAATATGTGTGATGAGTAGTAGTAATGAGTTATAAGGTAGTCTTGTTACAAACTAGGACGACTCTTCCTTAGCATAATTGTTAATTAATAGCCCAATGACCAATGGAAATACAAGGACTAACGGCTTAACGTGACTTCCGAAACCACGCAGGTGATGGTCTGTTATGTCTAAACTATGGTGGGAGGTAATGCGGGTATCATCAGATGATAACAGAGACTATCTGAATTTTAGACCTATAGCATCCTCAAAACCTGACCTCATGAGCTGTACAATACCGCCACGAGTCCCGTCTAGTTGTTCTGTGGTGATATTCTCTACACTCTACAGCAAAGGTGACGGTGACGGTGACGGCAGGTTCGTGTAGATGGGGTGGGTCTATATCGAGCCGCCAGGCGGTCACTATCCACTGTCTATTTCTGCCCCGCTTTTGTTTATTTGCTTCCTGCACTGCACATACAGACACTCGACGTATGAGAGGGTCAGGTTTAGCTGAACATGCCATCTTTATTTATTTAGTCAAAGACCAATCGTGTCGCAATAAATCTAACTCAGCTCAAAACCGGTCGGTGGGGTTTGTTTCGTCTACTTGTTGATTTTGGGCTAGGGGAAGAATTAGTTGCCATTAACGTTTAATTTTGTTTTAAAATTTAGTAGTGGATAATGAAATGGTTAAAACACAGGAAACTGTGGAAATATCGTTCAATCTAAACTTAGTTAGGTTATTCAATCGTCTGCAGTTGCATTACAAAGAACAACAACCGACGCGCATAGCTACAAGGGCTACCGTGAACTCTGCAATTTCATATAGGTAACGGGGTTAATTTGCACAGGAAGTGACATTTGGGGGAGGGACGTTTCCAGAAACAACAAAATGTGTTTAAAACGAAGGAAGATGGTGTGTAAACCATATTTATCAAAGATAATGTTAAAGTAAGTAGATTGCGCATTATTTTTGAATGGCTGAGGCAGGAAAATCAACATAGTAACGGCAGCCAAACAAATAGCGCTGCGAAGAAGAGTTCTTGTGGCGCACGCTCAAAGTTCGTTTTCGAAAATCGCACGATTCGGTCATCGACATCGGGCAAACTCAACGTAATGGAGCCAAGAGGGGGAGAAAAGAAGGCGAAAACGGTGGCGCATTTGTGATCTGACTGTATGCGTTACCATCCTTTAGCTATCATGCACCCTATAAGATAGTTAGTAAATCTCCAAGTTTACCTTACTGACTGACGTCAGTACAGTGTCTATGTATATAGCTGCGGTTGTAAATCACCACGACAGTGTTAACACGTTAAATCTGTCATCAACACACACGTATCACCCTGTATAACTCACTGTTCACTACACACACACACTTGTCTCTGTGGTAGAAACAAGGTCCTTCCTCTTCGTCGACACCGAGGTCGGAGTAGTATACTTGAGGCCGGCTCTTCCGAAATAGACGCCTTTGTTTCGCACCCTGTAAAACCAAAGATAAGGTTAATGCAACAATCGGTATTTGCGAGAATTTATATCACTATTTGAGATGCCGACCACTCTCATGCGGGTATTTTAAAGGCAAATATGTGGTGAAGGATGAGTGTATGAGTGGTAGTAATGAGTTATGAGGTGTAGTCTTGTTACAAACTAAGGCCGACTCTTCCTTAGAATGGGTCATTAATTAATAGCCCAATTACCAGTGGAAATACAAGGACCAACGGCTTAACGTGACTTCGAACCACGCAGATGGTCTGATATGTCTAAACGATGGTGGGAGTTGATGGGTATGTCAGATGATCACTGAGACCATCAGGCGCTTTGACCTATATCATCCTCAAAACCTGACCTCCATGGAGCTGGATTACAGGACCACACGAGTCCCCGTCAAGTTTACCATTTAGTTCTACGATGTTTCTTACGTTCTTTTTATGGCAATAGTTATGAATAGCTCTATTCCTAAGAAAGTTCGCTAACAAACGTTATTACAAGATGCAATAAAACAGCAGTAAATAACTGAAATGGCTTTAGCAGAACTCCATTGTTTAATTAATGTACCATTACAATGTAACAAACAACGAGCAACATGTTATCTGCACTTGCACTTTACGTTAATTAAAGTGTGTACTTGTGTTTGCTGATGACGAGTTATATTTATTCATGACGTTCTAGGAGAAGAAAAAAAAGTTCGAGTTAGTAGACTAATAAAAACAGAATGTAATGTAATATAGATTATTAGCATTTCCTTAGGAAAAGTTTTAGACTGGGACTCGTGGCGTAGTCCTGTAATCCAGCTTCATGGAGGTCAGGTTTGGGGATGATATAGGGTCTAAGCGAGCAGATAGTCTCAGTGATCATCTGATACCCACATCAGCTTCCACCATCGTTTGGTATATCAGACCATCACCTGCGTGGACGGAGTCACGTTAAGCCGTTGGTCCTTGTATTTCCATTGGTCATTGGGCTGTTAACTAATGCCATTCAGGAAGAGTCGACCTTATTTTGCAACAAGACTACACCTCATAACTCATTACTACCACTCATCACACTCATCCTTCACCACATATTTGCCTTAAATACCCTCGCATGAAAGAGTGGTCGGCATCTCAAATCAAAAATAGTGATTTTAGTGAAAAAAATGAGATATCTATGCTACAATGTCCATGAGCTGGTTGAACCCAGAAGTGTTTTTTATAGAATTGTTGCTTTGTTTACCTGTAGACCTTAGATGACCAGCCAAACAGAAATCACTGGTAGCTTAACTAGCAAATCAATACCACCAAAACCCAAACCAATTTGTACCTTTCGCGGTTCCGGCTTCCTTGCAGAAGTCAAGTAACTTTTCTGCGTTTTCAGTTTGGTTCAGAAATTTTTTATTGGTACCTATAATTTATTTCCATTGGAAAAAGAGGTAGATATTAGGCCTAATGCCGTCATAATGGTAACACCGGGCAGAACATGATGAACGTCGATCGACCCCCCCAGAAAACGTTTTGAGCATTTTTCAACACTTTTATATACTGTATGTGTGAACTCTCTACAAGTCGCATTTGAGTCAATATTCATGAAAATTTGGTAAAAGTGGTCCTTTGGAAAATATATCTCGGTCAAATTCGTTAGGCAGCAAAATCGACTTCCACCAAATTGTCGCTTTGCTGGGTGGGGAGTGTTTATATAAAAGTGGTTTTAGTCTAAAACAGTACACCGATTTTTGAGTCAAATTGAATAATCATGCATTTGATAGTACATCCATCAATATACCAAAGATTATAATAATCCATCTAGTCGTTTTAAAATGGTGACCAAACAAATGATTTTTCTTCAGCGTTATACAAGCGTAGTCTAATGTTGCATGAAATTGTAACCAATTTCTATTTATGATATGTGATAAAAGATGCAGCTTAAGGCCAGGATGTCTGTGGCTGTGAACGTGGAGAACAGCCTCGTAACTCATATGGTAATAAGGAAATTCGCTTCGCTCATGCCAGCGGTGCTTTAACGCTTAGCTGCGTGTCGGCCTGGTTATTATTATTCACGCTGTCTTGAAAAGTTGGCTTTTCTTTGAGCCTAGACTTGCTTCATCTTTTCGGAATAAGCTTCTGTTATTTTACCAGTCCAGGATACTCCTCTCCTTTTCGCAACTGCCCTCTGACCGACCATCTTTTCAATCAAACACTTTTAGTCTAAATCTGTTTGATCATAAATGTCACTTTGTGTTATACCTGAAGTAAAAAGTCTTCTTTCATTACCGCCATTCATTTGATTTAACTTTGGCCATATTCGATTTTCTTAACTTTCTAAAACCTTCTTTGTTAGACTAGAAAGCATTAAAGTAACAAAAACCATTTAGTTTTTTAGCTAAAACGAATAACTTTTTAAATAAAAAATGTAAAATTTACAAAAATAATTTTAAGTTGTGTAAAAATGAAGCTTGTTGCAAAATTGTAATGTTACGAACGTGAAATCGCCTTTCAACTTAAAATAAATACAGAACATTTATTATAGAAAAAATATTAAAAAAAACATTTATTATAGCAGCATAGCAATAGTTTTATCAAATGGGGCGTTTAAGCCAAACAATCATGATGTTAATTGTTATAGAGTTTCGTTCGGTGTCGGAAACAATTCCTTAAAATACTCAACGGTAATTTTGAACGACTAAATAATTTTCTATTTCGTCTAAACGTACACAAGCATTTTAACACACGGTTATTAAAACAGCTGTAAGGTTTCTGTGTGTTAACAAACTGGCTTTAAAACATTCCAAGATGCAAACACTTGTTAGCGCAAAACAGAAACCGTCTAAGAGCTACTCTATGCTCAAAGCTATGTAAACAAAGAGTGATGAATGAAATAAAACAAAGTGAATCACGATCAAGACAATCGCAAGTAGTTTCCAAGAAAAGCCAATGAAAGGAAATACTAGCCTAGGAGAAGGCGAGGCGTGTTGTTGTAGCGATTATCAAGCGATGACTGAAGCTTCTGGCCGGGGGCCACACTACAAGGTGACCGGTCATCATGGCGCGCACCACAGATAAACACGTCAAAACATAACATTGCATCACAGATCACAACCGTAGTCAGCTGATCCGGGGTCAGTCAGCTGATAACACACCAGTCCCGCCTCTGTTGGCCGCCATTACGTGCAAGACACGAATTTTAGGTTATGTTCTGCGTTTTGGGTTATGTTCTCAGTTCTGCGTCGTTGCCAATTTATTTCAGTATCTGTTTGTTTGTTGTTCGTGGGTACAGATCAACTGCGCATTGTCCAATGTGCCAAAAATAGCTTTGCGAAAAGTTTAAGTTCACCTGTTGCCAAAGATAATGTTTAGTTGTAGCAGAGCTTGAAGATAAAAGTCTTGCTTGTGACGTCAAAGGATATTTGCGTGCAATATTATAACTGTACTGCTGATATTGATACGTTTATTTGCGTATCAGACGGACACGTGGCTCGTTGTTATCCAGACTCATCGCACATGGATGTACCACGTGACCTGTATAAATAAATATCACTTGATATGGACATCAACATTGAAGATTTGCTACCTGTGTATCACTTCAATAGAAACTCTCGGCTTACTTCAGCCCTATATCAGGACTACAAAGTACCTTGAAGTGATGATGATTCTTTCAATTCCTTGGCATTCCCTCCTTTTAATATATTATCCTGAAATGGGGGATTTTTAAGATACGAAAAAAGCAAACCGCTGTATTCCATAAAATACTTTGCAAAAGCTGGTGCAGCAAATATTTCAACTTGCGTTTCGACGAATACCAAAATATTGGTCGATTTGTTAGCGGTAAAAGAATAAATAAAATAGCCAAGAGATAATCTGAGCAGGCATCCAGTTGTGAGAACTCAATGATCTGCCACCGTTTGAGATAATAATTGTTATTAATGATGCGACATTTTTAAGTTAAATATTACAGTTTCTTCAAATAAGATCGATGCTACCAACTGAGAGTGGAACGAAGTATAGTGTATAGTTGACTAATTTAAGTTAATGATCATCCGCTGCTGCGAATTTGTAGCATTTAAAATATTTGGCTATTTATGTTAATGGTTTAAATAAAATATTATTACGGTCAATCAGTCCTCTGATGAGTCAGTCACTCGGAACATGTCCGTTGCAAGGAGCATGTCCGAACCTCGTAATCACTGAGATCATGAGGTGGTCTGGTCATCATGTATCAGAGGTAAGTAGATACCTTACTGATTGACAAACTGAGAAGAGGCGCTCTAGCCAGGCCTTAGCAACAACTCGCAAACTCACCGTCGAGAACCTGTTCAGACAACTCAATATTTAGTGCTCTTCCTGCCGTTAAATCATCATTAAATCTTGTAACATCAAAGAAGTAGTACTCATGCACATAGTTATGGGAGTAATTTGACTTTTAATAAAAAATAAATGGTTTATTATAGAATATTTTGAGAAAACACGTCCTGCTTTCTCGGTTATTGTGCTGCAAGGCAGATGCTCGTGCTGTACGCAGTACGGGTGTCTGTAGAAATCTATGTTACCGACCGCTCTTCACAGCCAAGGCATCAGTAGCGCGTTTTATATACTGTTCTGTTGTTATCACTTATCTACAAGCTATTATTTATAACAACTTATCTGTGTTTTAATTGTGTTATCAGTGCTAAAAGCTAGGCAATATCTGTACTGCTTAATCAACATGGTAATGGGCAAATGACAGTTGAAAATTGAAACTTTTTATAATCGGATGATGATTTGAGACACCACTGCTATATAAAGGGTGAATATGGGATGAGTGTTTTGATGGATGGTGAAGTATAGTCTTGTTACAAACCAAGACCGACTGTTCCCTAGATTGAGTCACTTAATTAATACCCCCAACGACCAATGGAACGGACCAACGGCGTAATGTGACTTCCTGACCACGGGGTTTGGCCATCTTGAAAGGTTGTTACTGCTGTCGGGTATAAGTTAAAACCTATGAAACAATTGGCTTACACCAACTGTTTAATCAATAATAATTTCGTTAATAATTGATGATAACTTTCTTCACACGGAATTTGAGGGTAAAGCTACGGGTTTATGGTGAGCGCTATGTTTCAAACGTAATTTGACAGTTAATTTTGCTTTCTCTGTCCACCGTTCTCTAGGAAAACACTCCCATATGATTACATTGAGAACCAATGTTCGCCGTTACGGGCGTAAAATAGCGCACACTGCAAGCATAAAAAAAACCATAATATATATTTATACTCACATTAATCATATTTCCTAGCATCTGTACCAAAGGCTAAAAATTCCAATAATTCAGATCAAGATGGCAAGGGAAGAACGATTTTTACACTATAAGTTTAATTTGGCTTGTCGAGGTAGGGTGATACCGAACTGGGCCAATGGAATTTTCCAAAGCAATTTTGGGTCGACCCCAAAGGGTCGGTAGTGACCTGGGCCAACGGTCAGTCCCCAGGTAGGTCGGATTCCCAAGGGTCACTAACCTTTGGGCACCCCTTCCCCCAGGCCCTTGCCGACTCAGGTGTTGATATTGTCAGCCTCTTAAAACTCAAAAACTTGTATGGAAGTATTTATTACGTGGGAAATTTATAAATTATTTGCTAAATGGTAGCCCTTCCAACCCTCCCCCCACTCTTCAACCCCTACGTCAACCACTGGCCGAGTTCGACACCGACACTAGCAGTGACCGTAGGTCCAGTTCGACAACCCCCGCCGAGGCCTATAGATGAAAATGGCAACACTGATCAACAATATTCTACCTCTGGAATCAGAAACATAAAAACGAGAACATTTATAAAAATAGGGGAATCTATTCAAATTTGGTAAACTTCAATTTCAGTATGCCAAATTATTAGAAAGCCTATTAAAAGTATAAGGAAACTTAGAAAAATACCGTAACCGAAATAACCCGGACTCTGAGATGAAAAGAGCTTTCTAGTGGGATATTTTCCCAAGGGTTATTTCTTTGAAAACTTGAACATAAAATGAGTTTAGAGTACAGTACATGAATTTCATGAATTGCAAAATAGTGGACTAGTTGTCTAGTTCCAGTTCTATTGTGTGTGTGTAGGGGGATATTCCAGTTCTAAGATGAGTATATTGGAGTCAAGCCGTGACCCGTTGGCCTATTGACCCAGTTTCCACGAAGAGGGTTAACTGTTAACCCCCAACCCCCCCACACCACAAAGGAACCATCACTGCCACCTGTTACTGGTAACACAACTCTGTGCCAATAAAGAATACAACCAAATAAATAAATCATTTGTTGCAAACATTCCATGACATGCAATCGTCAACTTTGTTTTTAATATATAAAAATGACTACATATTCTGACATTGAAGCCCCATTCATTATCCACTCGAGTTCTTTTGACGGTCAGTGTTTTCAACATTCTCACAGCTATGTGCCATAAACCCGTCTTAGAGCCCTTTTTATCAAATTTGGTAGCAGCGGTTGACAAGTTGAACTCCTGCCTGAGAAGGCAAACGTTCTTGAACTACCATTTTGAGTTCCATTGTTTTCCTTGCCTCTAGTTTCATAAGAGTGGATATCACTTCCCAAAATGAAGACAGGTGTCAAGAATTATCAACCTATTATTATATTTATAGTGGGTTTTTACTTAAGCTGATGAAAAGGAAGGATTTTCTTCTGCAGTGTTTTCAGGACCGAAGTGTTGAAAGATGTCAGTGGAATGACTAAGACAGATGATGAGATGAACACTGGGTGATTGATCCGGCTTAACCCCCTTCACCACCCTTCCCCCACACTGTCTGTGACGTCAGAGTCCAACCCTACCAGCGGTTGAATCATTCTAAAGGTAATGTTATGGTTAGTAGCATTGACGTTAAAAGTCAATTGTAAATAGATTGCGCATAGATGCCACATGGCTGTGCCAGGAAAATAAACCTAGTTCGGCAGCCCAAGCACAGATAGTGCTGCGAGGAGTCTCAAGTAGAGCCACTGAAGCACGCGCGAATTCGTTCGTTCTCGAAAATAGCACGATTTGGTCACGTTTAAGTAATCACATCGGACAAGCTCGGAACTGAAGAGAACATGCTTTTGTATTTAAAATCTTGTGATTAATTTTAACGTTTTAAGATCAAACGAGAGCATCATCGCAAGCAAAAGTGTCGTATTGAATTATTATTAACCTTATTTTCAAGCTAGTTCTACAAAATTACGATAGAAAGTGCGTAATAAATTTCTCTTTCAGAACGCACAAAAACGTGTTTCACATAGGTTATATTTTTCCTGGGAGTGCCCCGGGCCCCTTTCTTCCTGGGGATGTTCCATACCCTCAGACCCCCTGGAAGATATCCTATGGGCGCCCTTGGTGTGGATAGTACACACCTAAAGGTGCGTTGTCACTGGTGCGGCTGGAACGAGTATCGTTCAACGTCAGTCGTTCGACGATTATCTCTCGGAGATTATCGTTGTAGTGGTTGTTGACGCTGATGCAATTTTATCACGGTAGCTCAGTTGCTTCTTGAATGTCGGCAAGAGTACTGTTCTATGATGAATTCGAAAAAAATCGTTGATTGAAGATGAAGAAACTTTAGGATTGATAAGTACACCACGGCTTAGCATACATAATCTATTTAAAACAAGAACAGAAGAAGGATACCTCAAAATATTAATGAATAATCATTTGCAAGCTGATAAGCAAATGTTTTCTGGGTTCTTCAGAGTTTCTAAATTCCTGTTTAATAAGTTTGTGTCTAGCTTGATCAATTTGGACCTGAAAAACAAATGTACAAACTATATCCCGTATCCAGTAACAGGAGATGAAAAGTTCGCTCTTATGTTAGGGTAGGATATTGGTTTTTCTACTTATTGAATGTAAACTTTATGTGTATACGTCTCAAAAATCGTGCAACGACTGCGATGCTATGACTGCTCCAGGAGACTTGAGACTTGAAACCCCTGCGACTCAAGTGGCGGTCGGTGAGTGACAATCGTCGTTGAACGTTAATCGTTCCAGCCGGCAGCCGCACCAGTGACAATACACCTGAAGTTTAAATACTTATTAACAACTGATGTACAAACAATGCAGATTAACACCTCCGAGTGTCTGAGATTACAGAAGCAACTCAGAGATTGTAGGAAGTCTGCAAATGAGTTTTCTCAAGTAATGGCAATAGTTTCCCTTCCTTCCCCACGCTTTCGAATTAGTCTGACGGCGGTGATTAAAAATTACCTTCCTCTGCGTTTCTGCTTTCCTCTTCTTCTCTTCCATCTTTCAACTTTATTTGTTTCCTCTGTTGCTTTGAACATCTTCCTTGCCTTTGAACTTCATAGAATTTTGCCTGTAAAGATTAAAGCACTCTTACAGGTGAACAATTCATATTTTCATGAACATAATTAAAATAGCCTACATCCAAACTCATTATATTTATGCAACATATACATCATTGTAATTTATTGTACAATATCTTATTGTAATTTATTGTACATTGTAATTTATTGTACTGATAGTAATTTATTGTACTTATTGTAATTTATTGTACTTATTGTAATTTATTGTACTTATTGTAATTTATTGTACTCATTGTAATTTATTGTACTTATTGTAATTTATTGTATTTATCGTAATATTATCTATGCTTCTAACTACGTAATTTTCGGTCGCATTTTAAGGATGTCATTGTAACGTGATTCATGTTATTCCTTCAATGTATAGTATTTTTAATAGTTCCTTAGTTATTTTTAGTCATACCGTGATCTACGAGTATACGCGATATTCTATCATGAGCTCCGTGTACGATTCAAACCACCACTTGTCTTCTAAATTCCACCTAGATTCAAACTCTGGTAGTCTAATTGGTAATACGAGTATTTTTTCCACTCATCACACTCATCCTTCACCACATTGTATTTGCCTTAAAACACCCTCATCAGAGTGGTCGGCACCTCAAATAGTGATTTAGTGATTTGAAATTCAAACTTGTGTGTGAGCTGTACTTTAGTTTCAGGGAGGTGTACTCCATGGATCTGTTAGTTTTTGTAACAAACCACTATATTCAAAACATTTATGAAAAGTTGTTATTGAAATTGCTAAACGACTCGGTCTGAAAGGAGGATTAAAGCCTGTCACACCATTTCTATTGAACAAGATTACGTAACAAATTGTGTAGAGAGTTAATGGCTCAGCCAGCAAGGTCGGGTTGAGTTCGATACAGGGGGTGGTGGGCGATTACGTCACCAGTTCACTCTGACGTCATCGCCGGCTCAGTGACGTCAATGGTGGTTACGTCACAAAGTGCAAGAGGAGGCGACCTCAGCTCATTTGAGATTGCACCATATCTTCAATGGGTAGAAACAAAAAGAAGTTTGTCTTGTTTAACGAGGTAATGTTAGGACTACTAAGTCCTTTCTACCACTCAACCTCGACCTTTACCTACTAGTAGAATTACCGCGTAGTCACTTTTTAAAAAATTTAAAAAAAGTGGGGACTGAGATGAGATAAGGTCTGAAGTCGCGCACGATTTCAACCCACCACGGGCGGTCTGTTGTAGACTTTGAGGACGACATACTGCAGTACTGTACTTCCTAATCAAGTGTCATCACAAAACAAGTTGGTAAGACTAGGATGTCAACAAACCAATGAGGCCAATGAGGGTTTTGTCAGATAAATTTCACTAATGCTTGTATATTACAAAAATCTTTCTAAATATACAAAATGTAGTCTTTCTAGGCACTTTTAAAATTATTTCGATTATAAATTTTGCTTAGATGCTTAAATTAGTTTTGAAATCTGGTCAAGTGTTCTCAAACGTTGAGTTATACTTAACACTTGTACGTACTGTCAAAGATTATCTTATGGTAGATAGTTAGCGCATGGATGCCGAATGGCTGAGGCAGGAAAATCAACATGTTGCGGCAGCCCAACCACAGATAGCGCTGCGAAGGAACTCTTGTAGAGTCTCAAGTAGAGCCACTGACACGCGCAAGTGCATTAGTTCTCGAATATCGCACAATTTGGTCACTTTCAACTCATTGACGTCGGGCAATCTCGAGCATGTGGAGCCGAGGGGAAAGACGGCAGCGCTCTCTTTGTGCTTGGGCTGCCGCAACATGTTAATTTTCCTGCGTCAGCCATGTGGCCCTATGCGCAATCTACCTAACATAACATCATCTGTGGTACTGTACTCATAGATTAAATAATAACTGTGTTGAATTTCGATAGATTTTACGGTCGAGGGTGGCGACTGGGACTAATTTGTGTACAATAATAAAGACCTTCTCATCTGGTAATAAAACTTTGGTGCTTGGTCAACCAATTAATTCCGTTCGTAACAATAATACGAGTACATAACTAAGTTGTTACTAATACGTTTAGCTACTGCTATAGAAGAGGACATGGCTGACACATTACAGTATATGAAAAGTAACATTGAAGAGTCAAGATTCCCTTAACCAATATTACAGTAAACAGTGAGTCACGTTCACTTCCAGAAATCTCTATAGTTTCTGCAGTGACTCATGTTTCTGTAAGCTAGGCATGATTCAACCCTTAACTGTATATTCTCTTAGCCTTACGCTTAGAAAATATCATATTATTTTCTAGTTCTAACATATATTGATCGTTGACGTAGATACGTTTGAAGTTTTACGAATTAAAAGATCAAAATCCGACGGTGTTCAAAACTTTTGAGTATGTAACCATTCATCGGAGGAAAATAAAACAGGAAGAAACATTGCCAATGAGTAACCACAAGCGCTAACGTGAATCCTAGCGAATTTGCTGTAACGGGGATAGACTACCCGGAGGTGTCCTTTGGGGAAGCGTCTCCCCGAAATGGGGTTTCATACTATAAAAACTGTATTTATGATCAGCTGATTTCAATTAAACTTGGTATAAAACATTTACGAAACCGTACCTTACATCATGTGTACCATGAAATTACAATTTCAATACCATATCTGTTGAGAGGGAATGATCATGGTGTCCCACGGGGATCCATTCTTAGTCCTGTGCTCTTTTAATCTTTGTCAATGACGTGGGCTCGTTTCATCCAGTATGCAGATGACACGACTCTATGTTTCAATATGAAATCAAGGAAAACTCGTCATTTTGACTTTTATTGGACTCAACAGTTCTCTTCAAAATTTCAATGAGCTCGACATTTCAAACATATATCTGCCTTTTGACAATAATTTGGAAATCACATACTGTACATATAGTGAGAATGTTCATACAAGGTGTATTTCTCATTGTATCCCGATAAAGAGGTTACATAACGGTTTGAAATTTCCCGACACTACACTATGTATTCTACGAACATTCCATCACATTCTACGAACCTTTGATGGTTTATTTTTCATTGAATACAGAGTATAACTCGAGATATTTATTTTGATTCCAACAGCAAAGCTTGCCATGGAAGTTCGTAAATAAAACTAGAAAAAATTTTCAAAAACACTCATTATTTGACTCATAATATTAACACATTTTTAAGTAGTACTATACTACAAACAACCAGAACGCAAAAACGGAGCTTTCTTCGGATTGAGTGATCTTGCGTTCTTGGGCTAAGATCTTTTACAAAACGGTATGGTGTCCGGGTTGTGGTGATCCTGGGGACCCTTACTATACCGTTGTCACTGTGTAGTGTCCGGGTGGTGGTGATTGTGGGACCTGCGGGTGTGACATATGTATACCGTTGTCACTGTGAGGTATGGTGTCCGGTTGTGGTGATCCTGGGGACCCTGCGGGTGGACATAATGTATACCGTTGTCACTGTGAGGTATGGTGTCCGGTTGTGGTGATCCTGGGACCCTGCGGGTGGACATAATGTATACCGTTGTCACTGTGAGGTATGGTGTCCGGTTGTGGTGATCCTGGGGACCCTGCGGGTGGACATAATGTATACCGTTGTCACTGTGAGGTACGGTTGTGGTGATCCTGGGACCCTGCGGGTGGACATAATGTATACCGTTGTCTGTGAGGTATGGTGTCCGGTTGTGGTGATCCTGGGACCCTGCGGGTGGACATAATGTATACCGTTGTCACTGTGAGGTATGGTGTCTCGGTTGTGGTGATCCTGGGGACCCTGCGGGTGGACATAATGTATACCGTTGTCACTGTGTACGGTTGTGGTGATCCTGGGGACCCTGCGGGTGGACATAATGTATACCGTTGTCACATGGTGTACGGTTGTGGTGATCCTGGGGACCCTGCGGGTGGACATAATGTATACCGTTGTCACATGGTGTCTCGGTTGTGGTGATCCTGGGGACCCTGCGGGTGGACATAATGTATACCGTTGTCACTGTGAGGTATGGTGTCCGGTTGTGGTGATCCTGGGGACCCTGCGGGTGGACATAATGTATACCGTTGTCTGTGAGGTATGGTGTCCGGTTGTGGTGATCCTGGGGACCCTGCGGGTGGACATAATGTATACCGTTGTCACTGTGAGGTATGGTGTCTCGGGTTGTGGTGATCCTGGGGACCCTGCGGGTGGACATAATGTATACCGTTGTCACTGTGAGGTATGGTGTCCGGTTGTGGTGATCCTGGGGACCCTGCGGGTGGACATAATGTATACCGTTGTCACTGTGAGGTATGGTGTCCGGGTTGTGGTGATCCTGGGGACCCTGCGGGTGGACATAATGTATACCGTTGTCACTGTGAGGTATGGTGTCCGGGTTGTGGTGATCCTGGGGACCCTGCGGGTGGACATAATGTATACCGTTGTCACTGTGAGGTATGGTGTCCGGGTTGTGGTGATCCTGGGACCCTGCGGGTGGACATAATGTATACCGTTGTCACTGTGAGGTATGGTGTCCGGTTGTGGTGATCCTGGGGACCCTGCGGGTGGACATAATGTATACCGTTGTCACTGTGAGGTATGGTGTCTCGGTTGTGGTGATCCTGGGGACCCTGCGGGTGGACATAATGTATACCGTTGTCACTGTGAGGTATGGTGTCCGGTTGTGGTGATCCTGGGGACCCTGCGGGTGGACATAATGTATACCGTTGTCACTGTGAGGTATGGTGTCCGGTTGTGGTGATCCTGGGGACCCTGCGGGTGGACATAATGTATACCGTTGTCACTGTGAGGTATGGTGTCCGGGTTGTGGTGATCCTGGGGACCCTGCGGGTGGACATAATGTATACCGTTGTCACTGTGAGGTATGGTGTCCGGTTGTGGTGATCCTGGGGACCCTGCGGGTGGACATAATGTATACCGTTGTCACTGTGAGGTATGGTGTCCGGGTTGTGGTGATCCTGGGGACCCTGCGGGTGGACATAATGTATACCGTTGTCACTGTGAGGTATGGTGTCCGGGTTGTGGTGATCCTGGGGACCCTGCGGGTGGACATAATGTATACCGTTGTCACTGTGAGGTATGGTGTCCGGGTTGTGGTGATCCTGGGGACCCTGCGGGTGGACATAATGTATACCGTTGTCACTGTGAGGTATGGTGTCCGGGTTGTGGTGATCCTGGGGACCCTGCGGGTGGACATAATGTATACCGTTGTCACTGTGAGGTATGGTGTCTCGGTTGTGGTGATCCTGGGGACCCTGCGGGTGGACATAATGTATACCGTTGTCACTGTGAGGTATGGTGTCCGGTTGTGGTGATCCTGGGGACCCTGCGGGTGGACATAATGTATACCGTTGTCACTGTGAGGTATGGTGTCCGGTTGTGGTGATCCTGGGGACCCTGCGGGTGGACATAATGTATACCGTTGTCACTGTGAGGTATGGTGTCCAGTTGTGGTGATCCTGGGGACCCTGCGGGTGGACATAATGTATACCGTTGTCACTGTGAGGTATGGTGTCCGGTTGTGGTGATCCTGGGGACCCTGCGGGTGGACATAATGTATACCGTTGTCACTGTGAGGTATGGTGTCCCGGTTGTGGTGATCCTGGGGACCCTGCGGGTGGACATAATGTATACCGTTGTCACTGTGAGGTATGGTGTCCCGGTTGTGATGATCCTGGGGAGGTTCACTAGGACCTTCTCGGTGTAAAAATGGCACAATGTTATATCCTAAGAAGTCGGGGAAGGGTGGGACTTCAGTACCATTGTATGGGACAGGTCCAGAGTCTAGTGAATGTGAGGAGCTCTGAACACAAGAGGGGTTGTCCATCACAACACTGTATCTGTCCAGCAGGAAAACTAAGTTCCCTTCGCACTCCCAGGCCAGCTGAAACACGTCATCAGTTGTACTAGCGTAATTAAAAACATAGTTCAGTCACATACAGTAAAAACCTTTTACAGGCGTCCATTTTTTTGTTATAAAAGTGATAGTATTCATCACAACTTTATTAGAAACACACAAAAAATTCTTAGGGCACATTTTATATTTACTGTATATTGAGCAATCCTATACTCGCATTATAATTATTTTGTTCACTATCACATAGAATCGAAACGTTGATTGGTGGTTCTAAGAAAGTGAGATTGTGCGGCTGACTTACGTAGTTCTTTAGCTGGACGGTGATATCCAGGTGCAAAATGAAATAGTCGCCTATCTGTGAACTGACGTACTGAAAACACACAAATAATAGATGAGAACATTTTATTCATCCAAAAGTTTACACGTATCCAATATGTTCTTGAAATTAAGTTAAAGAGTAAAATAGAGAAAAACTACCATTTTAACATAACTGAACATAAAATTTAATAGGTTTCATCTTTTGCCTATAACTGGAAAGTTAATATTCTTTGACGCCAACCTTGGAGACAACAGCGTAGTTGACCAAGGGTGGCTCGGGTAGATGTGAATCCGGAACGGCCAGCAGCTTGAGTCTAAGTACGTCGAAGAGGAAGAAGGCGGCAGCGATCGACACATCTCTGTTACCAGGGTCCAGAACGTCCGTGTAGACCAGGCTATCTTCTTTAAAGAGAGGATTCCAGGCGTGTTCTCCGACATATGTGGGTGGAGGTATGATAGGAAAATAAGGAACTTGGGGTTGAGGTGGTGGTGGTGATTGAAGGGATGGTGGCCATCCATGAATCGTAGGCATTTGATTTGCTTGAGCTTGTATATTATCAGAGGAAAGAAGTTTTTCTAATTTGTGCTGGGGAGGAGGAACTGGAGAATGTTGAACTGGAGAACGGTTTAAAAAATGTTGTATTAAAAGTGACCCCACTGGGGGATTTGTGAAAGATTGATTTGTTGGCGGTGAGCTTTCTGGAGAAAATTTCCAAGGAGTATTTATGGAAAGCGATCCTCCTGGAGAGAATTCATGAGAACGATTAATTGGCGGTGAGTTTTCTGAAGAGATTTTCCAAGGAGGATTTATTGGAGGTGATCCTCCTGGAGGGAATTCCCGAGAACGATTAATTGGCGGTGAGCTTTCTGGAGAAATTTTCCAAGGAGGAATTATTGGAGGCGATCCTTCTGGAGGGAATTCCCGAGATCGATTAATTGGCAGTGAGCTTTCTGGAGAAACTTTCCAAGGAGTATTTATGGAAAGCGATCCTTCAGGAGAGAATTCATGGGAACGATTGATTGGCGGTGAGTTTTCTGAAGAGATTTTCCAAGGAGGATTTATTGGAGGTGATCCTCCTGGAGGGAATTCCCGAGAACGATTAATTGGCGGTGAGTTTTCTGGTGAAATTTTCCAAGGAGGACTTATTGGAGGCGATCCTTCTGGAGGGAATTCCTGAGAACTATTAATTGGTGGTAAGCTTCCTGGAGATATTTTCCAAGGAGTATTTATGGGAGGCGATCCTCCTGGAGAGAATTCATGAGAACTATTAATTGGCGGTGAGCTTCCTGGAGAAACTTTCCAAGGAGGATTCATGGGAGGCGATCCTCCTGGAGAGAATTCATGAGAACTATTAATTGGCGGTGAGCTTCCTGGAGAAACTTTCCAAGGAGGATTCATGGGAGGCGATCCTTCTGGAGAATTCCTGAGGACTATTAATTGGTGGTGAGCTTCCTGGAGATATTTTCCAAGGAGTATTTATGGGAGGCGATCCTCCTGGAGAGAATTCATGAGAACTATTAATTGGCGGTGAGTTTTCTGAAGAAATTTGCCAAGGAGGATTTATTGGAGGCGATCCTCCTGGAGGGAATTTTAAAGAAGAATTTATTGGAGGTGACACCTCTGGAAGAAATTTGCCAATAGGTTTTGGGTAAAGGTCGACACGTTCATTTTGACCGCCATCACCGCCCCCAACTGGTGGTGCTAGGTCAGACTTAGAGCGAGTAGCTCCTCCATTTGTAACTTCCTTCACAGGGATCTCCTTGGAAGACACCTGAAATATACTCATAAATGCATTGAAGGCCGTATACACGCCAGCTGTAGCGAAAACATCAGCGAATTTGCCTCTTTAAATGAGTAAGAAAATTTATCAAACTTACGAAAGCATGTTCTCTAATTAGGAAAATATGAAAATATCTAGATCGAACTGGTTTCAAAATGGTGGCCATTCAAAGCCATTAACCTATCTCATTGTAGCAAACCCATATGTAAATACGAAGTTCACCCTTTATGGTAGAGTTTTACTCTCTCAACCATCAAAACAACTCCCGTTTCTCTAGAATCATCTGTTTTAAATTTTATGTTAATGAAAAAATCTATTTGTAAAATTTGACAATAAACAATTATGTTACGTTAAAAAGGTATTTAACTTAGCTTATTTACAGTAAACTTACCAAAACGCCAACTAAGAGGAGAATGAACAAACTCCAAAATATTAACATTTTGGCGTTTCAATACATCTGTAAAATGGTTATTTTAATGTAGAGCAATATCAAGTATTCTATATTAGTATAGAGTTTATCTTTAGCTATAATCCTTGGCTTCGTAGTTTTGAGAAGTCAGTTTACAATATAATAGTGGTACTTTTGAATATTTTGGAAAATTTAATAAATACAGTTCTATGAATATGGGTTTGAAATTTTCAATAACATTATTGATAACACTTTGGTACTTTGAAGTAAGTTTTCTTGTTTCTATTGTCCTCTATATCGTGTGTTATTTTGTAATCGATAAAATCATCAATAGCAATATTAAGGAATCATTTATACAACTAAATTTTGAACAGTATTCTTTGTTATAGCAAATTGTATTGGCAATAAGATGAAATTTTTGTAATACATTTTCTTTATATATTATTTGTTAACTTTATTCTACACGATTCATTATTAATAAATGCGTATTTCTTAGAGACAAATACAAACGTATGCGTGATTCATGAATAATTTACATATCCGGTTGAAAAGAAGAAGTTTAACAATTTTGTTTACATTGAGATACCAGTTCAGCTTTTAATTATCAACAAGAGCCTGCCCTTTAACACAAGATATTTTTCGTTCTTGAATTTTCAAAAAGCCAGTCAGTTCAGTTTGCTGAAAGTTTTATCCTAGTGTTTTGATTTTGTCGTGAACTTTTCTTTTGGAGCAGTTAAGAAGAACATTTGCGTACCTCTTCTGCTAAAAATCTAGTTGAACCGTATCAGAGCTGTAGCCAATACCATAAGCTAATATTTGCTTCGTAATCTATGTGAAGAGACCTTAGCCGAGCAGTCAGGGGGCATGTTGAGCATTTATAGAAGTGTGCCGAGGTGGACACACTCAAAAATGTGCTATTTTTACCGAGTTTCAGTAAAACTAAGAAATAATTAATGAAATATAGTATTCTGAAAGTAAAATATTCTTTTTGAATAACCCTGTATAATAATAAATCTCCTCTTTGATTTAGACAGCTGATTTTTGCTATACTTACCACTAAAGAACTAAGAACTGTACAAAGTGCAGACAAGACAGATTCAACAATTTATTTAACGGTATTAAACAATGCAACTATTATAAACTGTTAACATCGCATGACTGTTCATCAGTAGGTGTTTATAGTTAAGTAGGTTATAAAGGTCGGTTTTAAGTAGTAATATTTATATTACTGATAACATAAAAATACGAGTTGTATTTGATCAAACCTCGTATGAAAAATTTTATATTCCATAGCATATTTTCACAAGAAGAACCGTGGTGGATGGGTATCGCGCGCGGCTCCAGAGCTCATCACTCCGGTGGCGTGGGTTCGATCCCCGCAGTCACAACCTACAATTTGTAAAGTGACAATACGGTAACGCTAGGTAAAGGTCGAGGTTCAGTGGTAGAGAGGACTTCGCCTCGTTAAAGAAGACAAACTTTACATTTTTTATCGAATTTCCTTTTTATTGAATTCCTTAAAAAGTGGCAAAACATGGTTTCGTAGTCCCCTGTTTCCGACGCCGTTTAAGAACCGAAACGTACAAACGTGCGTTTATATGATAGGGTAAAGTGGTTCTATGTTCTTTTACACAAAAAAGGCAAAAACCTATTGTGACAAAATTATAATACGCTATAAAAAATAGCTAATTTTTGGGAAACCTTCACGGTGGTCCCATTTAAAAATCTTTTGAATCAAACTAAAGCTTCTACATAAAAAATCTCAAAAAGCCCTGTATTTTCTACATATTTTGTGCAATAAAAGCATCACAATTTTGAAGCAAATAAGGACTTTAATGACACTATTTCGATGTAAATTAAATTTCCAACAATATAATATCCTAAAATCTATTACATCTTTGGTTTTGTCGAGATAAAACGTATTTTGTCTAAAAATACTCATATATTTAAATCTTTCTTTGTTTGTCTATATAGAATTAGAAGCCGCGCGAGCTATAATATTGATCGAATTTGTGGGAAACCAAGTGAGGGTCAAATTTAATTGTCTTTTAGAACATATAGTTGGTTAATACAATATTCTTTATATTTACAAAATGCCTCCTCCTCGCTAAAAAACACGTCATTTTAAGCAATTTCTATTAAGTTTGAAAGCCATAGGAACTCTTTTTTCATTCTATTAAACATCGAACGGCATCGTTCTGTGTATCTAACCTAAATCTCCTACAAAATCATATTATACATGTTTCAAAGTTCTATATGATTAAGTGACAACTCTTCTACAGCTACGTGAGGTCGTGAGTCAGTGGTTACAACTCCGTTGGTCCGTTGCCGGGTGAACGGCCCTGGCAGTGACGCACCTCCGCTGCCCGCTGGGTTCGCTGACCGAATTCGCTCTCGGTTTCGCCGGTCACCGACACACATTCGCTTTCCTCTGTAGGTTAGCACTCACTGGAACTGAGCGGACATTGACTCCAGGAGCTGGAGCTGGAGGAGGCTGGAGGTTCCAGAGGTCACTGACTCCTCTCTCGGCTCATCACACTTCACACTCCCTTTCGATCCCGGCCCGGGGGGAACGACCTAGTGCATCACCTACATTCTGACTCGACGTTAGACCTTTAAATAGTACCGTGGCGATGTATGTTGCAAGGGTCTGCAAATGGCCAATATACACTGACATCTTGAGCGCGCGAAAATTGATTAAATCACTAAGTCAGAGATGCCGACCACTCTCGTGAGGGTATTTTAAGGCAAATATGTGGTGAAGGATGAGTGGTAGTAATGAGTTGTGAGGTGTAGTCTTGTTACAAACTAAGGCCGACTCTTCCTTAGAATGGGTCATTAATTAATAGCCCAATGACCAATGGAAATACAAGGACCAACGGCTTAACTTGACTTCCGAACCACGCAGGATTATTGACTCTTATCCAAGGATATATTATCTACACGCGTGCAGAGCGTTTACTTGGAACTGTACCTACTAAGTTAGCAATCAGGATCATTTGTAGACATTTTTAAGGCTACGTACGTCTGTTAGTAATTAAATTGTATCAATTTTTAAATTTATACACTTTTATTACTAACAGACGTAGCCTAAAAAATTTCTACAAATGATCATCATCTGTCTGTAAAAACCTTTCAATTTCAACAATCAGGAGTTTAAAACACGGGAAGTTGTACTTTTTAATGTAAATTTGTAGAAATAGCTTAGTGCTTAGTGCTTATCGAAAAGTTGGGCTCTTTAAAACAATGCACTATCTTATTACTGAAGAAATTTGGAGACAGAATGTGTGGACCAAACCGAGACTATAAGACATTTTGTTTTCAAATTTCTTCAGTAATAAAATTACTAGTAATCTAGCATTTAGTTACTAAGCTTAGCGTTTATACAAATAAAGATCTACAATGGACTATGTCGTACAGTTTCCTAAACTATAAAATTTGTTCATTTAACTTATTTTTTGAACGGTAAAAAACGTACCCACATAAACCCTTGTAAGCACTCGGTCTGAAAGTAAAAAAGGTACATCAGTTAAAAAAATCATGTTATCACTAAATCACTATTTGAGATGCCGACCACTCTCATGAGGGTATTTTAAGGCAAATATGTGGTGAAGGATGAGTGTGATGAATGGTAGTAATGAGTTATGAGGTGTAGTCTTGTTACAAACTAAGGCCGACTCTTCCTTAGAATGGGTCATTAATTAATAGCCCAATGACCAATGGAAATACAAGGAGCAACGGCTTAACTTGACTTCCGAACCACGCAGGTGATGGTCTGTTATGTCTAAACGATGGTGGAAGTTGATGCGGGTATCATCAGATGATCACTGAGACTATCTGAGCCGCTTTAGACCTATATCATCCTCAAAACCTGGCCTCCATGAAGCTGGATTACAGAACCACGCCACGAGTCCCAGTCAAAAAACTCAATTGTTAATGTTGTTTACCCAATTGTTACGTGCACAGTGTCGTTACTGTTTTGTACAGTCTTGGAACGTAGGAGTAAAAATGATACATTTATAAAGTTGCTTCATTTTTCTCTCCAAAGAGTCTAGTTTTCGCTTTTACGGTCTGGAGACGTACAAAGTTACTTCTTTTCTTTTCCGACCGCGAAAGAGTGAAGCAAAGCTTAACCTTGAGCCAGCATAGTATGTTAACGCAACATTGCTGACTCGTGTCGTTATACTCTGTGGCCTTGCACGAGGCCAGCTGGAGGCACAGACCACAGATGCACTTTGTCAGTATCCAGGTGTATAACTACAGCTGGGGTCATTGACCTGGCCGAGGTGCTCACTGCTCATCTCAAGGAGAGCCTCTTGCTCTCAGACGTCCCACGAGCTCGAAATACACCCGAGTCAAAGTGCAGCAGTCTGATCTTTCAAATGAATCGGCATTCGGGCTCGAGCCGTAGCTCTGAAAATAACACATGGCTGCATGGACGCTCATACTCGGGGGTAGGGTGGGCCCGTGACCCACCCCCCGGCTTTAAGGAAAATCATTTATAATGCTTCAAAATAAAGCAAAGTTTTATTTTGAACAAAATCAATGGTCTTTTTGATACAATTGCATTGTTTGATATATTTTTTGCACTCTCATTGGAATGCGGAAGGGGGGGGTGCAAGAGGTGGTGCCCTGTGTTATACAGGGTGATTCAAAGTATTTTGAACTTCGTACATATTTTAAATATGAGCACCAGTTTAACCAATAATTATATGAATGGGCAAATTGGTAATAAAGCTGTTTTTAGCGCTTTAAAACAACAAAATAGTGTGCCTTATTTAGAAGATACAAAGACGCTAAAATACGTTTTCAAGGTTCATATTTCAAAGTTTTCAGGGAGAGGGCCCCGGACAATCGCTGGGTATTATCTAAAGGTATTCCATACTCTCCAGGCCAACCAGTAGTTTTTTCCCCTCTAGGATTAATTCATCCCCCCTCCCCTGGATCCTCGTTACGCCCTCTATCAGCACTGGGAAACTACAGAGTGGTGTCGATGGTGATGGAAAGCGAGACGTTGACCGGTCGTTGGCAGAGGCTGAAGAGCTGACCTAGAAATGAAACCGAGAGTCCTCCGGGAACCGGCTGTTGACCCCAGCCGCTCCTCCTGTCCAAGGGACCCCCTCGTGGGCGAAACAAACAGAAACCCCAGGCTGACACGCAGCTAAGCACTAAAGCGCCGCTGGAATGAGTGGATCAAATTTCCTTTGCAATTTGTTACTCTAATCGCTCCGCTCACACCTCGTCTCTACTGGGCCACCTTACAGTTCAAGGGACTTCGGCCTCTGCCTACAGGGTCCTTATTGGAAGTTATACTTCATATTATGAAAGGACGCATACAAATCTAACTACTTATTCGTTGTTATAGCGAAAAGTCACTTTTGGCCACCATTTTGAAACGACTAATAGGATGTCCACAATTTTGTGTATTCATATGTATAGCATGAAAATATTAACATTTGATAGGCCTACAATTTACAGTTTTTAGATAAAACCACTGTTTTGTGAAAGGTCCCCCCCAAAAGGGTAGTTTCGGAATTCCGATTTAGCTGGTTAACGAGCTCGACCGACATTTTTACAAAAGGAACATTTGTACCACATTTCATGAAAATATGACAAAAGTACGACCTGTAGAGAGTACACACATAATATATACTTTTGTATAAAAAGGTTTGAAAAATACTCAAAACGTGTTCTGGGTGTCAGGATCGGTGCTCATTTCATGATCTCGGGTCTGGGTCTTAACATGAATATCCCATTAAAAAATAGGAAATTCAATAACAACTTTGTTTACGTGTAGGATACAACTCAAACCCTAGGGTATATGTTCCTTTTCAAAAAAAACACTTCAGTGGATTATTCGTATTTAATTACCATCCGTATTCGTTATTCGCCGGATTGTACCCTTGGAACTCGGAAAAATAAAACTTCTCGGAGTCGGAGATAAACCCTGTCCTTAAGGGTCCGCCTCAGTGGTCACATAAGATGATAAGAGAAAGGCTGAATTCGTCCGCCCAAGGAACACACGACACCGCGCATGTAACAACTGGCTAAACAACGCGCCTTCTTTCAACTGATGCGGTCTAACTGTCAATCCTAGCGCCTGCAAGGAAGTAGATAGCTCTCTTGTGTGAAGGTTAAATTGGGACATGTTAATTTTAACGAAATAAGAAATAGTTTATCTGTGTTTTCCTGTGATTAGATTTTTGATGGTAAACCTATTTTTAGCTTCTTAAATAAGGTCTTTTTTCTAATTTCAACCACTTATTGCATAAAAGCTAAAAGATATATTGAAAAATAAAAACAGAAAAACCGAGATTATATGTTTATTTTTCATTTAAGAGTTGTTTTGTTAATACAGCATTAATAATAACGTCTCAATTTTATTTTGCGCAGACCTCTGCAACGACACTCTCCTGAGCTAGTAGAACGCAGCCTTAATTACTCTGAAGAAAATGAATATCTTAGTTATACGAGTATAAGTTATAACTATATACAGTAATACTATTATCACTGAGTACGAGCAAGCTTTGTATTGAACATATTTGACCTGGTATAAAAATAACAGAACAAAGTTGGAGGCCAGGAATATTTAGATCCAGTAAAAATAGAAAGAATCCAGCGGTGTGGTAAAGTGAAGTGAACAAAAACAAAGCAACGACGAAGGTCACTGTCCCGACGGACGGACGGCCACGAAGCCAAGGTTGCAGAGGGTTGACGACCCATGGCACAACGAGCCACACAGGCCTAGCTGGCCCACCCTTCTTCACACGGGGGTTGTCTGTCAGGGGAGTAGCCAAGAAGGGGTTCAGATCATGACCCTCCTTGAGCCTTGGTTTAGGCTAATGAATATACAGTAAAATTTATTTTATGGAAGTTTAGTTCAGCACATACTCGTAGGCGGTGGTGGGAAGGGGCAGGGGGTCCTAAATAAATAAATGTTTTATTGCATATATTTACATTTACAATACATGCATCGCAATCGCCAAATATTTGAGTATCTAAAATTTTCCTTGCATTCTTACATCTAAATCCTATTTAAAAATACAGTTTTTACACTCACTCTCTCCCATACATTCGAATGTAGCCACTCCCTATTCAGTCAGCCAATCATAGGGCCTCCCAATAGAATGCCATAAACTCGTCTGTATCATAAAATATGCTTGAGATTTAGAAATCAGACGAGCTTTGAATGCCTTAGGCTCAAGGGCATTTTGTGAACGAATTTGGTAGACTGTTGACGAAATGAACTCCTGCCTGGGAAGGCTAACGTTCATGAGCTACCGTTCTGAGTCTCCCAGTTCGGTAGTTGTCCCTACCTCTAGTTTCACAAGAGTGTACGTCTGTACCTCTTATGGTATTACTTTTTGATTTGAAAAAGAGACACGTCTCCAAAATGTAGAGGCAAGGTATAGTCAACAGTTTTAGACTTTTGAATGCCTCTCTACACGACTCTCTCCTTCGCAATTTGGCGATTATTCTGACTGCTCGTTTTTGAAGAATAAAAATCCAAGACCAATTTGTTTTCGTGCAACCTCCCCACAAAGTCAATCCGTACGATAAGTGTGGGTAAATTACTCCGTAATACGCCGTCATAAGTACCTGAGTTGGGCAGTACTCCGACAGTTTCCTCGAAACATAAATTCCTGAGGATAGTTTTGAGCAAACGTGGTCTAAAAATGATATATTTTAGAACAAAATATTAGTAATATTATTATTTGTTATCTGAATTTCAAGTAAATAAATGTTTGCACTTTCATTGGGATGGTTGGTGGAGTACAAGGGTAGTACAGAACTAGTTCCACTGTGCTATACGGAAAGATTCACAAGTCTTAGAAATTTTGTATTTAAAAACTTAAATACAAATGGTTAATGTTATTGGTTTAAAACCAAGACGAGAGAGCATCATCACAATAAAAAGTGTCATATTAAATTATCAACCTTTGTTCAAGCTATAGTTCGACGATAGAAAATTGTAGGTAATCTTAAAGTACAGTGTGGTAAGTTTCCAGGCCTGGTTTATGATTGTTACCGGTATCTAATCCAACTGTATTACGGTACAGTAGGTTCGTTTACGTTTAGAATGCCTATAGAACGCATATAACACTGTTTATTTAAGTACTGAAATCACCTTATTACATTTTTTTAGTGTTCATGAAATGCCCTTAAAACTCGTATTTGTCATGAAAATGTAGCACATTTTCTGAGAGACGGACCCTTTTCAACCGTGGGGGTTACCGGTAGTCTCCACTCTGAAATGGCCTTACGGTCCTGAAAATCCCTTCTTACTCCAAAACACTGAACAGCCGGGGATGTTTTTTTCGTAAACCAAATGATTAATTAAGCTGATTTTGTCATCATAATGGTTTTGATAAGCCAGCTTGTTATTACAAACATGTATTATTAGTAGTTTGCAGGGGTCCTGATCAAGAGTAACGACACGTAAGAGATAACTGCAACACTGTGCTGCAGTACAGTAATGTACAGGGCTCTGGGTCTGAGCTATGATTGTATGATGAGGAGATGGCGAAACTCAGTGAGTATTTGTTGGTAGCACATCAATGGCACACACAGACAGTGAGACACATCACACTGAGCACACACAGACAGTGAGACACATCACACAGACACACATCACACGCGTGCTGCAGTCTCCTGCCCACACGGATGTCACTACTGGGGTCCCGGGTGTAAGGTGTTTGGCTACCTTGCAAGAATCATAGTTACTCTTACGGGTTTATTTTGATAAAGCACCAAATTTCTTGTTGACAGTAGACTTTTGAGAATAAGGCAAACGCACAGGCGACCTTAGTAAGGCTTTGACTGTGTAAACCATAAACGCCTTTTAAATAAATTAAAACTATGGAGTCAAAGATCTCCATTGACCCTTTGAATCTTATCTAACAAATAGGAAATAAAAGTACTGTAAATGATATGTGGTCCCAATAACTGAAAATTAACTATGGTGTACCACAGGGCTCCGTGTTGCCCCTTCTCTTTTTAATTTCAATCAACGACCTTCCAAATCAGTACAGGCTAAGACTTTTTTTTTTGCGGATGATGCTACTTTTCTAAACTCTTCCCCAGACATTAATGCTCTTAAAACAATCACTCAAATGTGATTCAGGATGCTGCTGTGGTTCAGTGCCAATGGCTTTTATTAAATGACACAAAACTCAACAAATAATTTGTAAAAACAATCCACAAATCAATAGTTGATTACCTTGACTCAGTAAAATTCTTAGGAGTCGTTTTGACAATCGCCTGTCATGGAGTCAACATACAAACTATCGCTCAAGAGGCATTTGCTCAGATAGCCAGAGTTATCTATCATTAAGTAGTAGCTTACTTTTACGTAACCGGAATGTATTTAAGAACCTATTTGCCCACAGATAAGTCCTGATAATAAGATATGGGCTAGTCAGCTACTTGCAGCAGAGTGACATTTTAATTTTGCAAAAGCAATGCAGGGACTCTAAAGTAGATACACTGTAAAACCATTATTTGAGGAGACTAATTAACTGATTGAAATTGGCAAACGGTTATAAATGGTAAACAGTGATATTTGACCTCATCTGGCTTTTAAAAATGAAGAACTGCACAGCCTATGATGGTGAGCAGTTATAATGGCACACACAAAGGAAAGTGTAGTACACGCAGTTCACAAGACAGTGAACACATCACAGCACAGTAATTCACACGCGTGCTTTAAGTTGCCACTAAACTAAAAACGGATGTCATTCACAGAACAATATGTTTCCGGATATCGGAATTTATGTATGGTGCTCAATGCACTTTCATAACTGTTTGACTTCGCCAGAATATGCCAAGACCAGGTTTCTTGTTCCAGGTGCTGGTATCTATCGTTAAGACACTTACCGATGCGCTTTGCGGCATCTTTCGCCGAACCGATGACCAGGCTATTCTCGATGCGTTCTATGAACTAAGAACGTCAATGCTATCTTGTAAAATGACATTAAAGATATTTGATTTGATTTGACTACCTTGGGATGACCATCTATATAAATAAAATAAGACTTTTGTCTGTACATTACAAAGAATCCATCTGTTTTGGTGTTCATATACGTTGATACTACATAGACCGATACTGGTGTCAAAAAAAATTCCTGCCTGTCTGTAACGTTTTTAAGACATCTTGGACCGCTTATAACTGAGAATCGACTGAGGCTATGGCGGTGAAAAACCGTTTTGGTTAAGCCCATCACGCATTGTGTGTTTTGATATATTTCATAAAAAGAGACCCATCTGGTCAATTGTTTATACAACATCTTGGGCCCTGAGACGGAGGCTAGGACTTAAGGGTTAATTCCAGGTGTTTTATTCCATCACATTTTTGTAATATTTTCATAGAATTTAAAATTTTTAAAAATGTCCTTCAGTTGATAAGTTCAAAAATCGGTCTACCAGAAGTTACCTTGGAGAAGGGGTTACATTCCCTCAAAATGTGGTTCATATCATAAAACTGCATTTATGACTTGATTTGGATGAAATTGGTTAAGTATAAACAATTAATGTGTGTCATTGTATCCAACAAGTGTATCAATTGTCAGCAAAATCCGTTCCGCCAGACCCTGACGCGAAAACCTTGATTTCAGTTTTCTCTGAAAAAAGAAAAGATATTTGGGGTACTTTAAAGTAAAACATTGACAGTTTCCTTGAAATACATTTGATTTACATTGTAATCACGGCTGAAAAATTAAAAAGAAAAATTAGAAATTCACACAGAAAATGAACATTGTGTTATAACATCTCACACACAAAGGTGATCACGATATTTCATTTATTTACAATATTAATTAGTCATTGTGATTGGTGGAAAGTAGATTCTCATGTCAAAAAGGTGATCATGTAGTACTTCCCTTAAGTTTTCCATAAACTTTGACAAACCCAAAATCATAAAGGAAAAGAGGATGGTAGTTTTTTGGTTCTGAGGGAGTAGATAATGGCTTTGAATTAGCTGAAACATGTTGTGGGATTGTTTATTCAGTGTTTTTATTTTAAAACTATATGTATACATGACACATTTAGTTCTTCCGTTCAGTCTTAAAATACTTGATAGTATTCCAAAAATCATCTCCAAAGTATGATATACTTTAAATTGTCTCTTCTTCCATTTAAAATTTTTTCTGTTTCAAGTATTCCTTCACCAACAGCCTCAAAGTAATTGAGTTAACTGGGTAACCAACAACGCCAACCCACTCACTAAAACCATATGCTGATCCACAACTATGAAAGAGTCGCTTAACCGATTTCTACTCTTATGACTGTACAACCAGTGCCAGATTACCACTAGACCCAGCTATGGAAAAACATGTATCACAATCTTTGCATTACTGTATTGTTGTTTTTAAGTCGAATACTTGAAGATTTGCTCTTTGTTTTGTTTAGATAGGATCTTCCATAAATTCCTTTATTGTATTCATCACTTTGTTTTGTTTCAGATAGGATCTTCCATAAATTCCTTTATTTGGTATAATATGCTTTTCAGCCAATTTGATTTAAGTTTTCTTCTGAATATTTCTAGTCTTCATCTTTAATTTCTTCGTTACACAACAATGTGGACTATGTAATATGCCTTGTGTTATATTTGTGTATTTGGTATATCAGGATTCTTTTTACTAAAGTTGCTGCTTCCAAAATGCCATTACAGATTGTTTCAATTAAACAGTCTTTGTTTAACTGTTATGAAAGCATCCATAGTACACTTTCAAAAGGACATCCCTATTTGTATTCAGCATGCGGTACGTTGAGTTTTTACTTCCTCTGCCTTCTGAAAAAATAAACACACTTTGTTAGATTTATCTAATAGTACATTTTAATAATAGATATCAAGATCAACAAGTGTGCGAATAAGTGTTTCTACTCACCTCGCAATTTGGAAACCATGTGATTGTTACCCAAAAATATTGAACAACATAACTCCTGAAAAAAAAACAGTTTCAGTAACATAAAATTAAATTATATATGGAGCAAAAATTGTGTTTTGGTTCATTAGCCAAATACTTAACTGACCAAGTGACAATATTCTTTATTTATTACTGAAGAATTTGAAGACAAAAATGTTTGGACCAAACCGGGACTTGAACCCAGGTCTCCCGCTTGCCGGGCGGTTATGCAAATTTCTTCAGTAATAAATTAGCTTTTTAGCGTTTATAAAAATTAAGATCTATATAAGTCATTTGACCTAGTATTTAAATTCTGTTTGTAATATTTCCAGCTTGTTGATTTAAAGTCTTTATTTGACACACATTCAGATTTAAGTACTTCTCTAAATTTGAAGGCAGAAGTAGTTGGGCGGATGGTGTAGTGGTTTAGCATAACCGCAAGCGGAGACCGGGTTCAAGTCCCGGTTCGGTCCAAACATTTTTGTCTTCAAATTTCTTCAGTAATAATTAGCTTTTTAGCGTTCATAAAAAATAAGATCAATATTATTTATTTACTTATTCATGGAGAACAGTACATGCATCAAAATTTGTTTAAGAAAAGAAGTTATACAATGCAATATGTATTCATCATTAGGATTGCTGTTCAGGTTGGACTATGTAGTTCTGTTGGTCAGGAATTCTTTTGAGTAGAAGGGTCTCTCTTGAAGCCACAAGGTCAGCTTTCTCTTTAGGTGTTGCGGGTCTTGGGCTTTCAGATGGTCAGGAAGGTGGTTGGGGAAAAGGGCTCCTTTGTAGGATGATAAATAAATAAATAATTGTTTACTGTCGTAAAACTTACAAAGCATTGACAAAGTCAAATTACAGCCAAGACTGACAAAGTCAAATATCTTACGTCTACTATACACATCTTTTATACAAGTAACAACCAGCAGCTAGGATCAAGAATTGTTCAAGTAAATTAAGTTATAAAATTATACATTTATTAGAAAAGAAACAGATCCCATGGTGAGACACTAGGTTGAAAGTTCTAAAATTAATATCTGATAAACAGAAAAACTCATTTAAGGAATAAAAGGGTTATTTAAAAGCCAGTTATAGAATTTAGTTTTAAATGAATTTACTGGCTATTAGGTCTATTAACTTATTGTAAATTTTTAATGATAAGACAATAAGACTGTTTGTCTTATTTTGAACCAATTTAGAAAAGTATGCAATGTTATCTATAAGTATTTGAAAAATAACTTTAAAAGTACCCTCTGCAGAAACATTTTCCTCTCCAAAAACAGCATTCCAGTCGTAACAACCAAGCTTAGCTACTAATAATATTATTTTTTGGTAAGATAAGTTTAGACGTAGTAAGCTTGCTAGGCATCAAATTGTTCTCTTCTGTTCTTTGTACTGAGAGGACTCTTCCCAGGTTGCTCTCTGCTGGTCCAACCTGACCAAGTGATTGTTACCCGAACGTTATTGCACAAAATAACTCCTGAAAAAAAGCTTTAGTAACATAAAATCACATTTGATACGTGATGAAGCAAAAAGTGTGCTTTGGTTCTATTAGTCAATACTTACCTGAGATGTTTGGAGAGGTTGTAAAATCAATAGTCAAATGGAGCTGCATTTACCTACCCTCCAGCCACTTGTACGTATATTTACGTATGAAGTTAAATTTTTGGACCATTTGACCAAGATAAAATAATGGAGGCCTCAAAGGTTTATGGAATTAAAGAATACAGGACACCGACTAACAAGAATTATGTTAGAGACAGAAGGGCCAGAAGAAGAAGAAGGATGAATCGAAGCAGGATGTGGTCTGTGTTGAAAAGATGATGCCTTGAGTTGAGAAAAATAGCATAACCGACCGCAATGACTTAACTAATGTGTACAAACAGTGGCATAAGACTACGATAGGTTTGGAAGTATAATGTTTAAAATTAAGGGCCAATTTGCCACATAGAACCCTTGAAACAAGAAACAGCTGTGATTTATAATGAACTCTGCTGGGGTTTCGGATCACAGCTGAATTTAAATCCTTCTGAGCACCTTATTTCAAAAGATTTACCTAACTTAAGTTCACCTCCAGTGGACATTACAATAAGAGTTTCGCAGTGAAAAGTTCTAAAAAGAAAGACAGTCTACTGATGAAAAATATTTATTTTCAACTTGTAAAATAATTTAAAACTTGATTTTTATATTTTACAATAGAATATAGTTTAAAATTCACATTGGCTGCTCTGACCAAAATCTAGACATAGGATTGGCTGGAACAGTGATACTTTTCCCTGAGATTGGTGAGGACTCGAGGCAAGATGCAACAACCGTGTCAGCTTCTCCTGTCGTGTTAACACAACTCACGCTTGACTCTATGAGATCCTCCCAACACTTGAGTACTTCAGATGTCCTAGACAGTTCAACAGTCAATGTGTTCAAAACCTTTACAACCTGTCAAATAGCTTTATAGGCTAAAGTTCTGACTTACGATAAAGGACTGTAAGGTTAGTTTGGTGAATACTTGCATAGAACTTGTTGTGGTATTTCGTATAAAATCTCACAAAATTGCCTGATCAGGTCGCAGGAAACTGTGTAACCGGCAGACACGTTAAGCGAATTTCCTTTCCGATTTGTTGCTCTAGATAGCTAATAGAGCTTATGGACTCCGATTTACATGTCATGAAGAAAAACACGCATGATTGGTATCGCACGCTACTCCGGAGCTCATCACTCCGGTGGCGCGGGTTCGATCCCCGCAGGCACCACTTACATTTGTAATGTGACTAATACGGTGACGCTAGGTAAAGGTCGAGGTTGAGTGGTAGAGAGGACTTTGTAGTCCTAACTTCGCCTCGTTAAACAAGACAAACTTTACCTTTACCTTTTTATAGCGAAAAAATAACTTTTTTTGCCAACATTATGAACTGGATTTTCAAAGTTTTTAGTATATAGATGGGTAACATTAAAACAAAAATTTGAGTCTACCACTCGGAAAATATTTAAAAAATAATGTTTATGATCCAAATGTTTTGAAGTTAAAAATTTCGGAGTAAGCCCAATGTACACAAAAAATACAACAGAAATTTTCTAGAAAGACATGCCAGAACAAAACAGCAACATTGGACACATTGGAGTTGATCATATTGACTGGCTTTATTATTAATGCTAGCTTTAATATTCTATTTCAATTTGTATTAATCAAGTTATATGCAAGTAACACGAAATCCAGTTCATTGTGCAACAAGCTGTGACTTAACAATATTAATACTTAACCTAATTTAAAATCTCAATTATAATTAAAATAACATTACAGAAGAGTCCTATTTGTCCATTCTAGTTTATTCGACATTATGTATTAATCCCAAGACAAAAATGTAATAAGTCAAAAGAAAATCATGTGTTTGCATTCACAGTGAAATTCTGTACTGTGTTACATGTGTTTCTTTCACGTTATGTTCAAATATTTTCATTTTCTTCAATAATACAATGTTGTTATTACCGCTACATACATACCGCTATACATGGAGAGAGAGTTATTATAATCCATTTAAGATTTGATTTTTCGTAACATTTCCATATAATTTAAAATGTTCAGTCATCAGTTCTTCCACCTGCTCCTTTACACTGGATAAGCAAGACTCTTCTGCATTTTGAATAGTAACTAAATATACTATGATAAAATATAACACAGTCAAAACAGCTGACTACAAAATAAGTGAGAATATATACAAAAGCTACCCTATGGGCTCAAACGCACTTAGTAATATTTGCCAATCAGTAAAAATCTGGTCGTCAACAGTTTTCACCTGATATTTTTTAATTTTCACAATGATTCGCAAAATGTTGTTTTGCAAGAAAGCTCTCATGGTATTTTTTGTTTTACCAAAACCACAGATTTCACTGGCCGGAAAATATTGTTTAGTGTGTTTGAGCTTTGAGCCTTAAAGCCGCGTTTACACGGTGCCAGTTGGTGAGACAATTGTCAGAAGACAACTTACTGGCATGAAATTATTGGCTTCGTGTAAACACTTCAGGCCAATTGCCTTGCCAACTGTCCTCACAATTGTCCTGAAAATCAGTTGTCTCCGAGAGTAGACTGACGACAATCAGCTGCGCCCAGCTGGATCCCCACCACTGGAAAACTCAGCTGTCGCGACAATTGGCAACATGAGAACGGTCTATAGTAGGGCCCAGGCCAGTAGCGATAAATTGTTTTTGTGCCAGTTTGCTTAATGTCAGTCGAGCTTAGAAATGCTGTAGGCTTCGGTAGCTATTTCCTGTAGCAAGGAATGAAAGCGTCACTTCCAATTTTAGCTTGGGGGCAATGCTTTTCTCGTTTCTTGTTTAGATATTTTGTTTTCACCCATCTGCAAAAGCTCATCAAAACTCTCCGAACTCATCCTTAAACATGCTTTATATTCCGACGGATCTTCCAAACGCAGTTCCCTTATCAGTTGGGATGACGCACCGACACTGTCTCTTCTTAAGCCATCTTCTAGTCCACTCCTTCGTCTTGTTTAACTCTTCTTCTAGTAAGCAACAAGACTCGGTGATGAATTCCCGGCAAATGATATCACACTGTACTTTTATGTCCTCGCGAGACACGACAGACTACGAGCACTCAGCCATGTTTCTCTGTCTACTGTCTTGAAAATAGTTGGCTCTGTATAAACAGGCTCCGTTCAACTGGCCTGGTCTCCCACAACCCCTCGATACAATTGTCTCACCCAGTTGGCGCCGTGTAAACGCGGCTTAACGCTTGAACAGTACGCTCGTACAAAAATATCACAAATAGGGTTTGCATAGCTTAATTGATTTGGTAAGCGACAATTTGCTTCTACTACCTAAGGATTATCATGTTAGCATAGTCTTTTAAAACAGCTGGACCTTCCAGAAAAACTACCGTTCTATTTAAAACAAATTGAAAAAAAGATGTGTTTTAAATAGCCAAATACAACTTCTTTACTGTTATTTAGCTGAAAAGTACCACTTTATAAGAATAAGCACCCAAGCAGAGCACAATAACAGTTTCAAAGTAAAGTGTTACGGTAAGTGAATTCAGTTTGGTAAGCAGAAATTTCTGATGGACATATTAATAAAATTGGAAGCAATAGACACAATTTTATCTTGGGAAAAACTTAAAATGTTTAGGGATTCTCTATAAGTTTGTGAGGTAACTTTTCAACTTTTTAAACGTTTAAATTTAACAAAATACTAGGGGTACCCAAAATAACAGGAATTCCATTATAAAACCATATTTTATTACTAACTAAAGCTTCGGTGTTAGTATATTTTATTAGTTTTCTTACAAATTTACATGTATACCTTCAGTATACTCTCCATTTAGTGTAATGAATTTGTCCATTTGATGCTCCTATGGTTTAACGCATCCCTCATACCCCTTAGTCTGAATGGCTGCACGCTCCATCCTCTTTTGCCTTTTCACTCCTTCATTTTCGTAATGACGGTGCCCTTGTATGTAATTTTTATTTTGGGTAACATAAAAAAGTCGCGTGGGACAAGATTTGGTGAGTATGGGTCGTGGGGAAGGGTGGACATGCTGGTATTTGCCAAACACTAGCACTGAGATGGCTACGTCGACAGGCGCACTGAGATGGCTACATCGACAGGCGCACTGAGATGGCTACATCGACAGGCGCACTGAGATGGCTACGTCGACAGGCGCATTGTCGTGATGAAAGAACCAATCTCCATATCGCCACAATTTAGGTCTGGTGTGTATTGAAATTTGCTAAACTGAATTTCAACACAATACAGATAGCAAAGAAGCATTCTCAATGGTCTCGACGGTCTCCTTGCAATATTAACGTTTTTTTTCTGAACAATTTCACCAGTCCGAGAATTTGAAGGTCGTCCAAGACAAGGCTTGTCTTCAATCGACATTCCATCTTGAATTTGGGAAAAATAATCGTTTTTAATAATAAGTTTTTTTAAATAATTGCAACCGTTTCTGACGGTTTTTTACCGAGAAGAAAGCAAAACTTCACTGCTGAACTTTGTTCATTTAATGACACCATCAAAACAAAACGAGGCAGAACAAACCTATTTTTAGAAAACCTATGCAACTCCTCTTCAGTGAGTGTCCTGAACTCAGGAAAAGTTGCGCTCCCCATAGCGGCCAAAATGCGAACTATGCGCTCTCCACCTCGCCATCGACCGATTCCTGATAATTTTGGGTACCCCCTCGTATATTTGGTTTATTTAGAACGCAGCTTTTGAAAATGGCAGGAGGTAAGAGGATCCTATTGGAAAGATAAACAATTACAGTTTATTCCCGGTAATCCGAGCCCTAGTAATCCAAATTTCCTTGTAACCAAAGGTATCAAAAAAAATTGCATGTTAAATCTTGTGTGCCATTTTTGATTGGCTCATTGGACTTTGTTGAATTTTGGTGCAAATGTTAGGCACAACGTCACAAATCTATAAACCTAGTTTAATTGAAATTGGATCATACAGTTTTTACAGCATAAATATTTTTGGGGGGAAAGGCCCCTAAAAAAGGGCACTTTCGATATAATTCATGCCCCGTGATAGGAAATCAGCTAGGATTCACAATAGTACTTGTGTCTGCGCGCCGGCTAAGTTTTCCAATTTTTTTCATGTAATTCGAGTTTTATTCATGAGTTATTCAAAATTTAAGGTACTTCCAATCCCAATACGCTCGGATTACCGAGACTCAAGTCCTAACTCCCACTTCCCTGAAAACTCAGCTGCAACTGACGTTTTTACGAGGCTTACTGCAGTAAAAATACTGAACGTTAAAGCATCAAGATAATTGTAACATTTTAGAAATCAGGAACAAACCTAAACTAGTATAGTAACAATATTTAAAACTACTGAAACATTTTTGTACAGTCTTATCATGATAATACAAAGCTATAACTATGTGATCACCATTTTAAAATCAGTGTTAATCGATCATGCAATATATAAGAATATAAAGACTTGTTCCATAAAGCTAGATATCTAGGACCAAAGGCAATGTGTACAGTCTTATAGTTGATAAAAATCGAGGTAAAACCTTTAACTCTTCTATGTAAACTTTTTGGTCAATTGTCTATAAAATAATTTTATATGTAAACAGGTCTTCACAAGATTTGAACTTATTAGTTATTTAAATAAATGATTAAATTAGATTCCAAAATCTACAATCAGTATTAAGAATTTACCTTTGTGTAAGTTTGAAGATAGCTTATTTATTCTGAACAGTTTATAGAATAGTTCCACAGTATACTCTTAAGAGCTTTAGTTCGTTTTGGAATACTGAGTGTAACAGTAAACACCAAACAGAGTGGAATTCTTAAACACTGCGGAAAGTCTAACCTCAGACCTTTCTTAAAGACTGGCGTAATACTAGGGAAGGGGGGGATTGGATTTTTACCTTCGGTCTGGAATCGAACAAGAAATATTATTTCTTGCTTGATATCGGGCAGCAAAAAATTGAAAAAGGTTTTTTGACAGTCAAAGAAAGTATATTTAGCCTACAAATCCCAACCTCTTTGAAAAATGTAGTTTGTAGTTTAAAAAAAAATACAATAGTAGGTAGAAAAGTTAACCAATTTCTTTGATAATACAGTCCTGATAAAAGAGGTGGAATAAAGCCAAGAGTTTCTGGTGGGTATTACTTATCAAAATCATATTTAATTAACACAAATAATTTAAATTTAAAGGGATCTTATAGTTTAAAGCAATATAAATATATAACAGTAAACACTCTGTAAACAATATACCAAAAGTTGTCTATTATACAGGGTCAGGCAATAGTGTGGAAACGTCTTTATAACTTTTTAACCAGTTTTTTCAGCCCAACTGAACTCAGTACATTTTATTAGAGGAACCAAAAGTACCTTTTAATGCATACTGATACTTTGCCCCAGTTTTCAAAATAAGAGGTTGAGGGGTTAGCCCTATAATTTTCATAGGGAAGCCCCATCGAGTGACACCTCATTTTGAAGGTCTTAGAAAATGTTGAGGTGTCACTCGATGGGGCTTCCCTATGAAAATTATGGGGCTAACCCCTCAACCTCTTATTTTGAAAACTGGGGCAAAGTATCAGTATGCATTAAAAGGTACTTTTGGATCCTCTAATAAAATGTACCAATTTCGGTTGCGCTTAAAAAACTGGTTAAAAATTTATAAAGGCGTTTCCACACTTTTGCTTGACCCTGTATACAAAATATTGTTCACTGAGAGTGTTTTCTGTTATATTTATTTTACTTTAATAAACATGGTGTAAGGATTTTTCCATGCCGCCAACTGATGGTGAAACAAAGTTTAGGAAGATATATAATAGTATGTGCCAGCTTAGTACTTCTGACCATCTCCTCAAATTCGGGTTGAAGAACTCCACTCTGCGTGTGAATTGAAACGGTAAAATACTCATTTTTACTTTCTGGACTAATATTAAGAATCAGGAACAATCTTCCCAAGACTACAAATTAGGCTTGACTACAATACACTAGCGAGATAAATGCTTTGTCTCGGTATGATGAGTATAAGTACGAAACATTATAAATAGTTGCTCGACATGTCATAGCATCGAAGACTCGAACAGCCTCCTTGTGCAGACATACTGACATCAACGGAACACGCAACTCGTGTCGAGTTAAAGGAGTTATCAGCTGTTGCTCTGTTTTGATGCATTCAACATCTGCGAAAACTTGGAGTCAGGCTGCTCCATCAACTTAGTCGGGCTGTCCAGTTCTACCACCTGGACAAGTAAAAGTTTAGTTAACAATCTATGTAAATGTTCTCTTCCGAATTTCTTGAAATGGAGATTATTGGCAATACTAACAAAATATTTCAATACAACAAGGTCAATAAAGAGTAATATTTTTATTCCACAAGCCTTTATGCTGTCATCGTCACAAAACTTGTTGCATGAAAAATTAAAATAATCAAAATTAATGATTATTTTAATATGTTTGATTATTTTAATTTTTCATGTAACAAGTTTTGTTAACGATGACAGCATTGCTGTCGAAAGTGCTTGTGGAATAAAAAATTATTACTTTATTGGCCTTGTTGTATTGAAATATTCTCTTCCAAAGTCGATGACAGTATATCGTTTGTTGTGATTTAAATATTTAAAAAAATGTTAATCCTTAGATTTTAAAATAAGAGGATAAGGGCAAGAGTTAGCTTTGAAAAGCAAAAGACCTAACAATTATCTTAACATTATACTTAAACTTACAAGTAACCAGCACCAACATTAAATAAATAAATAAAATGACTTTATTGTTGAGCTTTTAAGCTTGAACTTTGATATCTCGCCCTATTTTTGCAAGGCAATATGTTGCCATATTCCAGTATGCATTTTAAACTGTCATCGATGTATGGAAGGTGGGAGAGTTAAGTTTTGCCACTATATTGACCTTCTACATAAGCCAATTTGTTTCAGAAGTGATGAGATTGAATATGCAGACAAGAAAGTGTTATGTTACCGAAAGTCAAATATCTTTATTACAATTAATAATAATTCCTTCAAGAAATGTATTACGCCAAATTTGTACAGAGTACCAGAGTATAAATTGCTAGATTATAATATCTGATGCTAGACTTTAGAGACATGTCTCTTCCAGCCACAACTGGAAGTGTTGTGTTGCTGGAACATAAACGCTTCTATTTAGCTCAATGTAGCCTACTTGAGATACAAAGACTTGTGCGTCGCCACCATGTACCACCTTGCCCGTCCGTACGGGGGCCTAAAACTTGAAGATGTTACTCACCCGGCCACTATCCATGACAAGCACTCTGTCACAGTCCATCACTGACGCGAGTCTGTGCGCGATGGTGAGGACTGTACAGTCTCGGAACTCAGAGTTGATGACAGTGTGTAGCGCAGCCTCAGTGTCTGGATCTATACTGGCCGTGGCTTCGTCCAGCACAATGATCTACATACAACCGGAGGTAATACTCTCAAAAACACTTCAAATTGTTAATTTTTTTCATAACTTTCATTAAGTGTGATTTTTTTAAATTTTGTAATGACACATATTTTAAAAATACAGCTATCTTAAGCTCTAGCTGAAAAAGCACACTGGGAAAAAGGAGAACAGGTGCACTTTAAAGCATTGCTGAGCTTTATTCCACTATTAGACACAGACCACTCTTAGACACAGACCACTCTTAGACCCAGACCACTCTTAGACACAGACCACTCTTAGTACCAGACCACTCTTAGACACAGACCACTCTTAGAGGGTATTTTAAGTGAGCGGATCAGAGTTTTGACGTATGGTGAAGTGTACTCTTGTTACAAACTAGGGCCGACTGTTCCTTAAATTGGGTCATTAATTAATAGCCTAATGTTTCAAAGGTTAGTAAAATTTTCCACTAAACTATATCCTAGGCTTCCGGTAGCAAGATTTCCACTAAACGCTGAACAAGTTCGGTTGTAAGAGTTCAGATGTACTAAACTCTATTTGATTTCACGCTGATTCCTCCGATCCTCAACCCAACACTACGATGACGGAAGACTCGTGACGCACCTTGGTGTTTGAAGAAGTGCCCTCGCAGACACAACAGCTGCTTCTCCCCTACACTGAGGCTGACTCCACCACTCCCCAGCTGTGTGTGCAGCTTGTCCTTCATCCCTTGTACTTTCTCCTTCATCTGTGTCTTCTCCAGCGCAGCCCACAGTTGTTCATCCTCACACTGCTCCAGTGGATCCAGGTTCATCCTACAACACATCAGAATCTCGCATATCCAAGGTAGTTTCCACTCAGAGTTAAAGTTTGAGAGGCCCCAGACCTTAACTTTGTCCTAGTAAAAATTAAAGATGAATTACTCAAATGAGTTCTGGACAATATGGTCTATTACTACAGTGGAGTCCCGCTAATCCGAACTAATTGGGACCGAACCCTGTTCGATTAGAAAAAATTCGATTAAATGACTTTAGCATATATTGATGCATTTATCATGTATTGACCTTATAAGGTCATATATTGAGTTTGAGCGACTAATATTTTATATTTAAATGTAAGAAACTGTGTATTTGAATACAACTGTGTACACTGGAATACAAAAAAACAAAAGTGCGGAAGTAACGCACGAGATTTGACGGGCAGTACAAAGATGATGTGGCGGCAGGGCCTGACGTTCTCGCCTCTCCCAACCCCGCCCACGCTTACAGAGTACCGACATCCGCTCTAAAACGATCAATGACTCATCACCGCTATACTGTGAGTGTGTCGTCACGCCACCACCCCGCCGAAAGTGGATGTGTTTTGTTTTGCGCTACACCTGTGTGTATAGTGCTGTTTTGAGTGGTGGTTAGCGGACTTTATTCTTTTTGTTTCTACTGTCAATAAATATGGCAAGCAAACGTAAACATAGCAAATACATAAAGTATGATATATGTAATTGGAAACCAGTTTTATTTATTTTACCAACTCAAAATCGTATAATTCTTTTCCCTTCAACAGTGTTCGATTAAGCTGATTTTCGGATTAGCTGGGTTCGGATAAGCTGGACTCTAGTGTAGTAAAAAGGTTTGTGGTGCTATTCATAGTCTAAATCACAAAAATATCAGTTCTTCTTTGGCGCTACAGTCTTTGGTCAGCTTATGCCTTCTTCACTCCTCTCTAATAATGGGCTTACTTCTCCATCCTCTTGCACCCATCACAGCCAAGTCAGCTTCCACACCATGCTGCCATCTCAGACAAGGTCATCCCTTACTTCTTCTTCTTACTCCAATGAACCTATACTATACTCTTCTGGCGACTCTTTCTTCTGGCATCCTGGCTAGATGACCTAACCATCTGCCTATCTCAACCATCAACAAAAATCCCAGTTAATCCTGCTTAAAGACTTTCTTATTACTATAATCGTTACCCCTTTGTTGTGTTTTGTGATCCAAGGAGAGAACCTGAAACACTCCGCTAGGTACCTGAGAGTTCCGGAGAAGAGCACAGGGTCCTGAGGGATGATGGTGAGCTGGGTCCTGAGTTGTTCCAGGTCAAGACTAGAGATGTTCAACTGATCCACTTCCACACTGCCCTCAGACAGCTCCACCAGTTGAAACAGAGCAGACGTCAGGGAACTCTTGCCTGAGCCAGTTCGCCCAACGATACCTGCACAGGATAAAACAATTTTAATCACTTATAATCGTCAAATATTATTTGTTAGGAACTTTTCCCTCTGACTAATTAAGCAATAGCTAGATAAGATATTAATACTTATTTTGTAAAAAAGGACTATGTGCTATAACCCAGAAGATGTTCCTTATTCTTTATAAAAAGTTCCTTCATCCTAAAATTTTAAGACTAACCAATCAGAAATTTAATCATAACCTTAAGGAAACTTCAGTTGAGAAGCCTACAGGGTGATTCTAAAAACTATGATACCAAACTTCAAGGGTACATTTCTAATATGAAAGCAATGACAACAGTGCCTTCAAACATGAGTTTGAAAATGCTTATCTATCTATCTTTTGAAATTCAGGGGAAAACACTTTTTATATACTTGTTTTGGAATTATTCTGTCTTGTCCCGTCCTAAAAATCTCAAGTATTTTAAATTTCCCTATCTCTCTCAAAAAGGTCCATCCCGCCTACTTATACCATCAACACTCACCAAGTTTCTCACCGTCCTTGACCTTGAAGGAGACCTGGTGCAGCACGGAGGCAGGTTACTGGTACTGCAGACTCACTTTGTTGAAGTGAATGTTGCCTCTCTGTGGCCAGCCCCCACGCTTCCCCTTCGTCCACTCCTCCCTCCACGCTCAGGCTCTGCACAAAAACCACATACATACAAATCCATACAAACTTACCCTCTGTACCATGTGAAAACATTATAAATCACTAAATCACTATTTGAGATGCTGACCACTCTCATGAGAACAAATATGATAATATACTGACTGCGATATATAATAACTGAGTACTGCCATTTTCGCTCTGAGACGTGTCAACTCAATCAGCACAACGGAAGCAGTTAGAACAACTTACTACTCACTGTTTGAAAGCCGTCTTAGGTATGGCATCATTCTTTGGGGAGGCTCCTCAAACCACAACATCGAACGTGTGCTCATCCTGCAGAAGTGTGCCTTGAGAGTTATGGCAGGTCTAGATTAGCGAATCCTGTAGAGACGCTTTTCCACAATGGGAAATTTAACCGTATTTAACATATACCTTGGAGGTCATATGTTTCATAAGCTCAAAAGCACCTTCCAAAGAACGAAGACATTCACGACTACAACACCCGTCACGGTCGAGACTTCACGCCCCAGCTCACCACTCTAAGAGATACCTAAAAGAAGCCATCTTACATGGGAGTTAAGTACTTCAACGCCTTGCCACAGGACATTAAGAAATCCAATCCTGAGACGCTGAGAAACAAACTCCACCAGTGGCTGACGAAACACCCGTTTTACAGTGAGAAAGAATTCCTGGACTATTCCAATGTGTAATGTGAAAACCCAGCTCTGTAAACTTTGACACAATTTCGATCTCAAAGATTGTAAATAAAGCATAAAGCATGCTCTCTCTCTCTATGTGGTGAGATGAGTGGTAGTAATGAGTTGTGAGGTGTAGTCTTGTTACAAACTAAGGCCACTCTTCCTTAGAATGGGTAATTAATTAATAGTTCAATGGAAATACAAGGACCAACGGCTTAACGTGGACTTCCAACCATGCAGGTGATGGTCTGATATGTCTGGTGTATAACGATGGTGGAGTTGATGCGGTATCATCAGATGATTACTGAGACTATCTGGAGCCACTTTAGGCCTATATCGCCTTTAAACCTGACCTCTATGAAGCTGGATTACAGGACCATCATTATTATTAAAGAAATAAACTAAATAGTTAAAAATGCAGAAAATCACTTTTTTTTGGACAAGACCTTTAATATCAAAGATTTTATCTTCAGGTCCTTTGATATAGAAAGGAGATGTCCAAAAAATTATTAAATATTGGTTTTGTGAACTTCTAAGCAAGTTGATTTAATTATTAAATCCAACCATTTGCCTTATTCTACTATTTGAAGAATAATTATTAGTTTGAAATATTTCATCTTGCTGTGGAGTACTATCAGTCACTGATAGTTGCTAATTTCAACCGATGGTTACCATGTTTCAGCCGATCAGTGATTGAAGATAGTACACCACAACAATACAGAAATATTTCAAACTAATGATTAAAATGTTATAAATTATTATAACGTTTGAGAGGTGTGAACCGAAAGAGCTAAATTACAGTTCTAACACCAGCCGCAAAAGCCAAAGAAATAAGTTTATCTACACCACGTTTTGATTTTATAACTAAAAAAAAGAATAAATTAAAATTTAGATGTACTTCAAAATTAACTTGAAATGAACACAGTAAAGCAAATAATATTTTATTTTAAATTTAGTTTTGCTCTAAAACCGTGGTTTTTGACTCATGTACGAGGCATGTTTTAAAGTAAGTACCGTTTTGGATTTACGCTGCAACGCTTACGGTCGGCTTTCATGCGATGTTCGTTGTGTACCTGCATTTCTTGGTCACCAGAAACCAGTTCGCCATTTTAGCTTATGCGACGCTTGCTCAGACCGCTTAAATGCCTCCGCCTCATCAAAAGTCCCACCAGATGTGAAGTTTGATTCAGATTAATTTTTCAGTGCCAAAGGCCTGAAAGCAGTCGATGTTTATCGAGATCAAGGCAGTGTACTGAGAAAACATTATGAGAGAAGGAATGGTAAGAAAATGGGCTAGGGTGTTTAAAGATGACCGCTCCAATGTTCATGACAAGGAAAGTCGCCCAGGAAAGTCAAGTTCAAACAAACAATGTCTGCCCAAAAAAACATGTGCACAGTGTTTTGGGACAGGAAGGGGGTGTTGTTGGTGGAGTTTTTTCCTCGTGGGGACATAATCAATTCAGAGACCTATCAATTTGGAGTTCCGCCGTGCTATCCAGAACAAAAGGCGAAGCATGCTGACTAAAGGTGTCATTTTGCTTCACGACAATGCCCGCCAAAAGGCACAAAGAGAACCCAAGATTTTATGCAAAAATTTGGTTGGAAACAATTTGAACCCTCCCCTACAGTCTAGATCTTATGCCGAACTTGCACATGTTCTTTCACTTGAAGAAGCACCTGGGGCGGCGCATGCCATGATCTACTAACGACACAGTCAAAATGGCTGTGGTGAATCTTTGTCAAGTTAGCGGCAATGTTCTATGACATCGAATTCAAAAGCTAGCTGTACGATATGATAAGTGCCCCAATATTAATGGAAATTATGTAGAAAAATAGTTTAAAGTACAGACTTTCATATAAAATAAAATTATTATGAAATCTCTGCTCGTTAATGTTTTATTCAAAACGGTACTTACTTAAAAAAACACTGCACTGACACGCTTTAAGTTGCACTCTTGTAAATCCCCGGTCAAGTTTGATGCAAAGCTCACCTGCAGAGGTGATGCGCTCCATCGGACACCAGCCTTGTTCCTACCGGTCACCATGCGGACGACGCACTGGAAACACACCACTGAAGGACGAGGAGTACGCGATGGCTAGACCTATCATGGAGGCGGGGACTCGGTTGTGTAGGAGCACTGACAGCAAAGCTGTGGTGAACACTATCAGCACTGTAAACATACAAAGTGAAACTTGACTTAGAATAGTGTTGTTCAGTGTTCACACTATGTAGTAGCATTACAACATTCTACATTTTTCAGACAAAATAAAAAAACTAAAACTTTGATTTGACAAAGATGGTTGCTGACATGGAATGAGCAAAAGAAAGGTGGAGGTGGAAAAAATGTTTACAAGATGTCCACTAAACCTTAAAAATAAAAATCATGGTTTTTCCAAGATTTTTCATGGTCTGAAAGGTTGGTTTTCAAGGTTGAAAAACCAATTTTGGTACGTTTGAATAGTAGGTTACTCCTGCCACTTGTTTAAAAAGTTATAGTTATTTTGGCAGCCTTTTTTGTTGTTGTTTCATTGGCTGCCGAGTGAAGTAAAATAAATAAATAAATAACTTTATTCACCAAAACAGATTGTACAGTCCAAAAAGCTTCATCAAGATAATATACAAATCAGTAGAGTAAAATATAAGTAATATATATACAAATCAATGAGAACAAGAGTAAAAATATATACATACAAATTATTAAAATATCAGATCCAATCAAAGATTTCAAGTTTCAATCCCTCTGAGGTTTCCAAGTATTGTTCGACTCCCACAGAAACTTGAATGCAGATTTATTTTCCCATAATATTTATAGCCCCATAAATACGTTGTTTTAATCAGGTTGTGAACAGAGAAGCCAAAAGCCAATCAATTCTACTGGTGGGAGTAACTATGAAACTCATAAGGTCAAGGTTAAATGGAAGCGAGGACTTTAATGTCCTAACTTCGCCACCAATAAAGACGTCATTATACTTCAAAGTAGCGTTTTCCAGGTTTAATACAGCATTTCACAGCTCATTCTCGGTTGTTTCAAGTGTGGCTAAACTCTCAGCTAAATCATGGTTTCACATAGAGTGGAAATTCTGTGTTTGGTAAGGCTGGAACCTCAAAGTTTGGTTGCCGATGGCCTCTGGAGAAGATAATTTATTTTTAGCTTTCAATACCACAGATTTATAAACCTTCAAGTAATATTTTTAACTAACTATTTACAACTAGAACATATTTTTAAGAATAGCTCCAAATAACCTTTGTTTGTTACAAACTAATATTTTTATACCAGTTTGATATGAAGTGATCTTTGACTCTAACCAGTAACCATTGATTGTTAAAATCAGTCTAAAAGTATAAACCCGTGAAAGACTAAAGTCATGAAAGTCTCCTACCTGAGATACCGTCGATTCTGAGAGCAAGCCATCTCACCGCAGAGGCTGACATGAACATGCAGGTTGAGTTCAGGTCAAAGAGATTAGTGAACCTGAAACCATACTTGTATTGTTTATCATATCACCAAGTTCAGTCTTAAAACCAGGCCGACACGCAGCACTGATTGGGTGCTTTCATCGTAAATGTCTTAGCGGCACCCCTATACACATCGCACCCTTATTTTTGAGGCTAAAATATGGTAAAAAAAGGTGGCTTGGATTCAAGTATATGCAGTATAATCAATGTCATAGTTTCTAAAATCTCAACAAAAAAAATTTCAGAGTTTAAAAGGTTATAAAGAGCATTTTTTATTGTTTTGTAAATATGAAATTTAATTTTAGAGAGAAAACCTATCAGATGGAACCGAAAAAATGAGATAGCTAAAACTATCAGTATACCGACCAGTCATACACATAGAAACATCGCTTATGCCTGTTTAGTATTTTGCTTGTTGTTTTAATAAGTTATTGTTGAGGCTTTATGTTGAATGAAACCACCATGTTGAATGTGGTATTGTTTGTGTGTGATTGGTCAGCTTGATTACTTTCGGCTAGCTCATGTTTCTTACGTTCCAATATTTTTTAGGGTTTTCTATGAGGGCTGTTAAAAATTAACTTCCGCTTTTGTATGGCTAGTAAACAAATTATACCATATATGAAAATTATACGTCGCGTTGGGTAGCCTGACTCATTGTAAATCCTACGGTGTGCTCAACAACTTGTTTTGACAATTAAGTTCTGTACAACATTCTAAAACGCATACAATTTGTGAAAAGGTTGTATTGTATTCATATTAAAGAGCGTTTTTTCTTCAGTAATCTGGCATATTTACGATGGAGATCGGAGCACGTATGAAACTAAGGCACAGGGTTCTCTACGCCATAGCAGGCCATTACGCCGCAAGTTAAGTAAGTATAAGAAGAAGCAAACGTAATTTAATCTTTAATCTGCGTAAGTTTGCAAAATGCTGGATTACACGCAACTTTTAAAAGTTAATGACGGAATTAAAATGTGTCCTACTAAACAAAGGTTCTAAAAATCTCTCCTGAAAAAAAAATCGGATGCCAAAATTATTTTTTAAGTAAGTAAAGATATTAGTTAACTGGCGGGAATATTACATGTAGAGATAATTTTGTTTTGCATTTTGGGTAGTATACAATAGTCAAAACTAAATGTTGAGCATACCATAAAATTTGCAATGAGTCAGGCTATCCAACAATGTATAATTTGCATACATGGTATCATTTGTCTACCAGCTATACAACAACAAAAGTTCATTTCTGAACAGCCCTGATGATTTCAATCATATCACAGTTTCCAAAACGACAGACATGAACTTTCGCCACAAATAAGACGGAGAACGCGTATTCACTAACTTGCTGATGAACTGGTTCTCCTTGTTGAATGCGTGGATGGTGGAGAGGCCGGCGACTGTGGAACTCACTGCACTTAGGATCGGAGACCAGACGCAGTTCTCCAGCCTCTTTAGATCCCTCACAGCCACTCTACAACCACAAACACATGCTCTATAATGTAGACATTTAACCCTTATGCTCTAATTTTATTTTTAAATTTTTGTAAAACCTCCCTTATGGGTTTCTCCAGTCCCCTGTAAGCAAAATTTCAGCAAAACCGCTCTCTGGTACGGTGCATTTCCAGTCATTGAACCACTCCTCTAAGCTGATTTAGCCTCCCTAAGCTCAAAAGTGCCACTCACGCCTCACTGGATTTGATGAGCCATTTTCTTCAGTGATCCTCAGCGGTCATTGTGGCCCCCGCACCCGGAATGATCCAATTACTAGCATTGTACCGTACCAGAGCGCACCTGGGTGGGATTCGAACCCACGCTGTGACAGACAGGGGCCAACTGTCCGTCACTATAACCACAAAACCACCGAGCTGTTTGTCGTGGACTGTCAAACTCGCACAAGAGTTGTCGTCAGGGGAGGGAGTGGTATATTCCATGTTCTCTGCTAGGCGCCGTTAGTGTAACGTAGTCCTTGCCTATCGTTTGCTCTATAAACAATGTGTCGGACTGGACTATTTTGTCGTTCCGCTCCGATGTCGGACTCAGTTCGCCATTGGAGCACAAAAGGTTAAAAAATAATTCACTGGAGTTTTCAATTAATAGGATTTAGTTTTTCTTCTTTCCTTGAACGTTCAATATGAAATTGACATCAAGAATCAAGAATATTTTTATTGTCATATGATACAATTCACATTGATGATGACAAAGTCAAGTTCTAACCTAGAGCTAATCCTATTAATTTAATCTAGTTAACATGAAAAAGGCTCTGCGAGAAAATACAATCTGGAAATTTAGTGTTACCCTTAATTGGTAATAAAAGTTACTCATTTACATAGACATATTACACAATAAAATATCAAATAAATATGAGACAGGACATGAAAATTGTATGTTAAGATTTAAAATTTATGAGTTTTGGGTAAGCACAGAAAGTATCACAGATGGTTACAAAATATCACAGTTTAAAAGTCAACATCTACTTGTTGATTGAAAAATTCATTTACACTATAAAAGGGATGCTTTAGGAGCCATTGTTTGATTCCAGATTCAAATTTATTAATACTTACATTATGACTAGCTAGGGGAAGCTTGTTAAACATTCTTAAGCCTAAAGACAAACATTGATTTTGAGACTTACTTAATCTACAGTATGGCACATTAATCATAGATCTATTTCTAGTAAAATGGGAATGAACATCATTTCTGAGTTGGAATGTATGTATATTTTGTTTTACTTTGAGCAAAGAACAATAAATATACTGGTTTGGAACTGTTAAAATATTTTCTCTAACAAAAAGTGGTCTGCAATTCTCCAGAAAATGTGAACCTGTTAGAATTCTAACAGCTTTCTTTTGGAGTATTAAGACCGTTTCCACCTCTTGTCCATTTCCCCACAAAGTGATACCATATGTTATAATGCTATGAAAAAAGGCAAAGTATGCCATTTTAAGACTAGATTTGGGAACACAATTCTTTAATTGACTCAATAAAAACACCACTCTGGATAGCCTACTGCAGATATGGTTTACATGCGAACCCCAAGACAACTTAGAATCTAGAGTTATACCTAATAATTTTACATTGGGCTGTAATTTAATATCAGAAGTGTTTACATGTTGAGTACTAAGTGTAAAAAGAATGGTTTGGGATTTGCTGTTATTTTGCAAGAGGCCATTTGTGCTAAACCAAAAGCTACTTTCCTCCAAATAACCGTTCATCTCAAAAAGCAGAGTATGAACATTTTTCCCAGAGCTGAAAAAAGTTGAGTCGTCAGCAAAAATTACTGATCTACAGCTGACATTACAAGGTAAGTCATTTATTAGCAGCAAAAACAAGAAAGGCCCAAGGACTGACCCCTGAGGTACCCCGCTTACCACTGACGCAGTCTCAGAGAGAGAATGATTTACACTTACCCTCTGAGTGCGGTTTGTCAAATAGGATCGAAAAAACTCAAGCTCCACACCATTTAAACCGTAAAACTTTAACTTATTGAGGAGGATATCATGTGGAACACACGAAAGCCTTGGTCAGATCGCACAATGAAGTTAAAGTACTGTGATGCTTTTCAAACCCTCCAGCACGCTCTGTGACCAAGGTCTCCACCGCATTTACCGTTGACAAACCCCTTCGAAATCCAAACTGGAATTTTGATAAAAGCGAGTTCGTTTCGAAAAACTCATTTAATTGGTGTATCACAGCCTTCTCGATAATTTTGGAGAATGTGGGTACCAGAGAGATTAGGCGGTAGCTTTCTGCCGAAGCAGGATTACCTTTCTTAAAGATAGGTACTACTTTCGATAACTTAAGAAGAGAAGGAAACTGACCTGACATAAGACACTGATTTATGCACACTGTAAGAGGCTCGAGAATGGCTGGAAGCACTTTCTTTATTAAATCACCACTGATATCATAGATATCTTTGCTTGAACTGCTTTTTATAGACAAAATACACTTTTGAACATCTTCATAGGACACTAAGCTCCAATTGAAAGGTTGATGGAGGACCTCATGGTTGTGTAGAAGTTGGTCCGAGTTCTCGATTGAAGATGGAGCCTTGTCGCAGGCAGCCTTCACTGAAGACAGGAAGTTGTTGTTGAAGTCATCAGGAGTCAGTTTGTGATCTATTTTGGCGTTGCCATGTTTACCTCGTTTGGCGTTTATAATTTCCCAAGCCGCCCTGCAGCTATTTTGTGCAGACATTATGTAGTCCGAGTTGAAATTCAATTGAGCCCTTTTTAGAGCTTGCTTGTAATTCTTCCTTGCTGCTACATATTGAGTTCTGGTTTCTTCTTCATAGGTTTTATACTTCAAGGCCCACTTGTAGAAGCCATAGTGACGGGTCATCTCTTCTTTTAATGCCAGAACTTCCTTTGGTGGTCTGAACTTTAGTTTCGATGAATTAGGCTGGGGACTAATCTTGACTGTTTTTAACGGGAAACATATTTCCATACATTTTAGAAAGTGTTTAAAAAAATTATCAAATGGCATGACTTCTTCACTAGGTTTATTTATTATATCTTTCCAGTCTGTGTTAAATAGAAGTGATAGAAACTTTTCCTGGTTTTGTTTACTGAGGGATCTAATAACTTTTTTCTCTGGTTTTAAAGATTGTAGTAGGGGAAGATTTTTAGATATATTGGTAATTAAGGCAATGGTCAGAAATGGGTGGTTCGAGTACAGAGACGTTGATACAGTTTCTGGGTAAGTTGCTTACAACATTGTCAAGCACAGAGTTCCCCCTTGTAGGTTGAAAATTTGCACAGAAACAGTCAAGAGATCTTAGGAGGTTAAGGAATCTAGTTGTAGAAGGCTCCGCAACAGTTATGTCCAGGTTGAGGTCACCGCACACCACAATAGGAAGGTCCATTCTTGACAAGCGCAACCAAAGCCTTCCGAAGGTATTTAAGAAGATGTCTTTATCACTATTAGGGACTCTGTATAGGGATATACAGATAATGTTCAGGCCAGGAAAATTTACAACCACACCTACCACCTCAAAGTGTCGTTCTACGCAGAGATCTGATAAGTCAATTGGCGAGTATTCAAGCCCTTGTTTGATGTAAACTGCAGTACCACCGTGGGTTTGCTGAGTCCGGCAGAACATTGAAGCACATTCAAAACCTGGCAAAAATGCCAGAGTTTTAGACTCCCAGGAACACCAGTGCTCACACACACAAATGACAGAGAAATCTTCTTCATCTGTAATTAGTTCTAATTCTGTCAGTTTGTTGAGGATCGATTGAACGTTAGCAGAAAAAATTTTCATAGATAAGGTAGGCCTAGGTGGATCTTCGTTGGTGCTATCTATGTTGTCTGTTTCATAGGTTTTACTAAAAAAGCTGAATTCTTATTACCCATACCAGATGACCCCATATCTTGAAGTTTGCGGGGTTGTCTCAAAAAATATTTTGTAGGGTACTTTGTCAAATCAACAGAGTTAGAAACAGGTAGTTGTGTTTGATTATTACCAATAACATCAACAATTTTCTTAATTTGATTAAGTTTACAAACATTGGGCGTATTAAACCCACAGAAAAGTGTCTGGTTGTCGTCTTCTACAGTAGCTTGAGTAGACAACCTTTCTAGAGTTCTGTACGTTGATGGTGAAGGCTGAGAAGTTTCAACAATATGGGTTTCAGTGGTAACGGATAGTTGATTGAGATTATCGGGCTGAACTGTTGACACTCTTTTACTGGAGCTACAGTCTTCTATTATTTGTTCAAAAAGAAGGCGAGAAACGACATTTTTCCCTTTGTTATTTAGATGTAGCCCATGTTTGGTATGTTGGTGCCTAGGAATGCCAAACAAATCCAGAACACGAACCTTGGGATGCATTTTCTCTAGATTCTTAAGATGCAAATTCACTTTTAGAATCCTTTTATTTATTTGATGATATCCTGGTAGGTCATGTCTATAGGGGATGTTGCCTAAAATAAAACAAAGATAGTTATTTGTCTGAAGCTTGAGGAGCTCGTCTAGTTTCTTCAGGAAAATGTCTTCTGATTCTGATAGCTGGTAAATATCATTGGAGCCACAAATAAGAATCATAGCAGTGTTTTCTCCAGGTGGTCCAAGGCTGCCAATGATCTGTGAATACTTAGCACTAGGCTTCACCATACCGCTAACTTTTACCTTATTCTCAAAGTGGGATGCAATTCTAGATGCAAGGCCTCTCGAGTGGCTATCGCCGAGTACTGAGATAGTAAGATTTTGTTCGTATAGACTGGGTCTCCCTTTAACTTTGGGTCTAGTTTCTTTAACAGTAGGCCTAGCTATGCTAGACATTTTCACTCTATTATTTGAGGTTGTCTTTGCAGCATCTGAAGTGGGTTTATTTACAAGAGGTGGAAAGTTGTCTTCATTCATATCCCTCAATAACTGAATCACTTCTTCTTTAGACTTAAGAACTTCTTCTAGTACCGTGATTCTATCGCCGAGTTGTTGGTTCTGCAGTAAGAGCGACTCATACCCCTCAATTTTAGCTAGGTACTTAGTCTTCAGAGTTGCTGCATCTTCCTTAAGTAGCAGTAGCTGAGATTCACAATCCAGTAGCCTTATGTTTTCTTTTTTCAGACGCTCAATTTGAGTAAGCAAATTAAGCTCGGTCTCATTTGATTCGGTTTCCAAGGTCTCGATTGTTTTATTAAGCTGGTTCTTTTCATGTGATAGTTGCTTGATTTCTTCATTAAGAGAGTATAAGTAGTCTATTTTACCATCACATTCAAATATTTCATCTTCTTGGTGTCCTTGGATGCCACTTGTCTCAAGACTAGGCCTAGGGCTATTCATAATGTCTCCCAACAATAATTTACATGTACATTATAAACACTAGCCAGTTTGCTATATTGAAAGCATGGTTTGGAGATTTAAAAGTTCACAGTTTAGCTTTCATAGCCTATATATTACAAAAATAGTTGAGGCAAGTTCATAGAAGTGAGGTTATGCAGGTTAGGAACATGTCTTAAGTAGACTGCTTGGATACAACATATTTTACAAAACCTTATTTTCAGATAACCCAACCAAAATCTGCTGTAAGAATCATGTGTCGACTTGGGTCCAGAGATTCTTGCAAGGACACGTTAAGAAAAGTAGACAACTAAACACTATGACCCTGCCATCTATGTACATTTATGAAACGATACTGTCTTTCAAAATGGCATTTAATCTAAGGTCATAGAATTCAGTCCCATGGAAAAAGATTGGCAAACATATTTTGAACTAACCATCATAGACCTGATATTTATTCCAAACTAAATAGTAGTGCTAATAGTAGTAAACTAATAGTAGTGTAGTTATCTGTCACTACTGGTGGGGCTTAGTACATTAATTTAAGTAAATTATTTTATAAACTTTGAATAAAATTTATCTTTCTAATGAGTAGACATTTTTATATAACTAAATTGTATTGCCAAAACAAATGTTTTTTAAAAAAATGAAATGAAAAAATAAAGTACAATAAAATTTCTACCAGTAAGATTGATTTCCTTAAATTAGCCGATTAGTCCACAGGGTCCTGATTGAAATCCAATACATCAGAAATCCCCAACCTTGTTTCATTTAAAAATTGTCTGACTTTTCTCATCCAAATAGAATTTCTTATAATTTTGAGATCATAGATTTTTACACCACTAGACACTCTAATTGGATACTTGGAAGTTGAAGGAAACTGAAAAAAATCATTAATGTTTCCAGAACTGAAATTAAACCCACCTGAATATTCTACTGACGAGGATGTACACGACAAACAGCACAAGGAAAGGAACTGTAAATACAGGGAAGGCAAGGCTGATGAAGAAGAACGCAAAGATGATAGAGCAGCTGTCTTCCAGGAGACATTCTATTGTGAACGGCAAGTGAGAGTCCACTGTAGACAGAGAAAGAATAAACGTTGGGTTAACTTTATTCGGATACATGTAGAACTGAAATTAATAACTACAAGGACCATCCTGATTTTCAAAGGTCACTAAAAGCGCAATTCCACTGGGCGAAACTGTATTATGTCCTTACAAAGCACTCAAATGACCAAAAAAGCCAAAAAATTACTAAAATTTTTTGATAAATTTCCTTTGGCAAAGTCTTATAATTGTTACGGTTTTCTTACATATGTCTATGTTTGGAAAAATCATTTATGCAGGTGGCTTGGCCCCGCTAAGCCCACAACAATCATTGTGTTTTTCTGTTCTCTGGTGGACGATGTGTTTTTTAGAAATTTAGAAAGACGCTAAATTTATTGCACAGGCAGATCAAATCTAAGATGAACTAGAACCCTACGGACATTAGCCGTATTATGGCAAAGATGAAAATTGCCGTGGACTTAGCACAGACAGCGGTGGTTGATCAATTCTACCATGTCAGTTTTTACATCTCTTTAGTAATCACCTTAGCTACATGAATACATGGTGATGAGGACAAACAGGTTAAGGAACTATAAACAAAATTTAGTGAACTTACTAATAGGTTTCGCTTGAATTTTTATTGATTGAGAATAGATAATTAAAATCGTCTATCAAGTTAAAATTGAAAAATTGCAGGACAAAGCTCAAGTTTTCCAGTACAAAACCAAAAAATCAAGGGCAATTGTAGGTTTTCTAGGACGCGTATGAACCCTGTAATAGCTGCTATTTTCTATCTTCTAACGTTTAGTAAACCTGAGAAGTTATGTTGAACCACCTTGTTAACATCTAACAATCAAACATAACAAGTTAAACATTGATTTCAAACTGATATTTTATTTACCTTCATCCATGTCTTTTGAAAACAAGTTGTGCAAACGGCCTAGTGGAGTAGTTTCGAAAAATTCCATCGTAGTTTTAATGACCTTGTTGAACAGTTTTGCGTGTAATTTCCGTGAAGCATTCAACGAGACCTGGAAACAAACAAGAATTAACAAAATCAAAATAATGATCAATCATTTGGTAAAAAATGTTTAACGTCAAGTGATTAATCCTAAATGTAAAATAAACTGGAAGTAACCCTTTTGGGGGAATGTTTTTTTCAAAAATGCTTTAAAAACTGTATTTATGATACAATTTTGTTTCAACTAGATAGAAACATTTATGAAACTGTACCTAAGAAATCCAATCTGCCAGACAAAGGTGGAAGGAAAAAAACTATTTTACCTATATCTATATTTATAAAGTGTTGCCATTTGACTCAGGACTTGTTGAAAGCTCAAAACTGCAAACTCTTTTGTCCTACAACGTTTCATTCTCTCCTGCTATAGAAATAAATACCTCTACAGTCAACTCCTAAATAACCACGATAAAGTCGGATAAGCAAAATTGTGGTTAATCCACAAAAACTCAATATATATACAATAAGGTATATAAAGACGGTATACAACAACTAAAAATGAGGATAACAGATTCCAGTGAGCGGTGCATGTGGAATCTAGTCATTGATTCTCATGTATTTCAGCACCATGCGGAATGACGCGATCACAAGCGCTAGCATCGAACTCTTCACAGGTCACGGGACTTGGTTACCACAGCGACCAGAAGATGGCGACGGAGTATTGTTAGTGTTTATTTTGTTTATTCTTATCTTACTTTTGTGTATCACCGTGACACCGTTGTATCACCAATGCGCAATGTTATAGTGGTTGCAAATTTTTTACTGTTGAACGACAATTAATGTTTTGCACCACGTCGAGTTTTGCTGTATTGTCAATACTGTTATACCTCTATGCATTATTTCATTTCTAAAGAAACCATATGTTTAATTATTAGTTAGAAAACTGTTCTGATGTTTGTTATTGTTGTTATGAAATTAAGTAAAGAATGTTACTGTACAAGTATTTTTTTATCTATTTAATTTTATAATAACTTGAAGTTAAGATACAATAAATACGACCCGTTTGCGTTTTGTAGACGTTTGTAGACGTTTGCAATCACCAAGTGTAACCACTCCAATAACAAAAACAACACCTGCAACCTCACTTCAGAAAATTATATGCTCTCTTATACCACTGTCAAAACCTTGAATAATTAGTCAGATTTATAGGAAGAATAGCTATTTTTGGTCTAATATTGTCAGGTGAGTCAGAGAGCAGGAGGCAAGGTCTCGCGGGACACTATTATAGTCTGTTTTGTGAGGGATGGCGACACTGGATTTTTTCTCCAGTCGGTGTCACTCCGCAACACGGTTAATCCGACTACGGTTAATTGGGAGTTGACTGTATTACCTTTAAAATTTACCAAAATTGAGAAATTAGAAAAGTTAATATTATATTCAAGTTGAACATCAGGTGCGCTGAATGTTAAATTTCAAACCAGCCCAAGTAGCCGAGGAATTTCCCAAATAAGTTACAAAGGAACTTCCACAGATTTGGAAATTCTACAGCGACTTAAGGCGAACAGATGCAAACCTTGGCAAAGACAAAGCCTCTGATGAGGTTGGTGGAGATGATCGCGATGATGGTGAGTGCGTAGACGCTGCGATACATGTTGAAGTCCGGGTGGTCGGCCAGGCTAGAGCCGAACACAGTTACATTCTCGTACACCGTCTCATTGCCGACAAACACTGACTCGTTCCTCAGCACCTCTCCGTTCTGAGCAACACGACAAGCATGTTAGTCTCACCAACTGTGAGTAGCTCAAGTAAGAGACTTTGTCATTTCAAATTCAGAAACATTTATTTAGTAAAATTACAATGTTTATATGCAGTTTAACAAATTATCCCATCTAAAAAACTACTAAAGTTAAGATAAATAACGTCGTAATGTCATTGAATTGGTAACCTTAATTTTATGTATAAATCTAATAACAACTGTCAAGCAACTTTTAATCAAACAAAACAATAATTATTGACAAATCAATTTAAGTAATTAACCTGTACAGATGCAATAAATTAATAAATAACAATAATATAAGTGCATTAGTATAATAAATAAGAAAATGAATACCCTATAGTAGTACATTAAGTACACTATAGTACAAGTATAATAAATAGTAAGCCCAGATGAATAAGTATGTTACTTGAGCTCACCCCCAGGACCATATATAAAATGATTTAATTGTTAATTGAATTTTACTTTAACTTTACTACGTTATTTGTTATGTATTACATGCATGTAAAGATGATATAGCCTTGCGGTCAAAATCAATAAAGAATTTCAAATTGAATTGAACTAAAGTTAAGATTGCATATTTCGTTATTTATATTACATACACTCATTACCCTGGTGTCATTATTTTCATTATTTCAATTTTTGTTTTATTATTTCTATCAATTTTTGATTTTTAAAGTTTTTGTACAAACATAAAATTTTAAGAAACTGAGAACAAATATTAAGTTTTTTCAATAATTTTGTAGATTTATTATTTTGCTGATACAGTATATTGTTTATGCATAAGTGATCTGATGAAAGGGATTTTTTTAGTGTCAGAAGGATGTTATGTCTCCTCTTCCCTTGAGTTTTATTTTTTATATATAGTGACTGATGAGCCCCTATGTCCTTATTTGCCAGTTCACGAGTCGTCTGTTAAAGATAAAGTAACTTTGTTACTTTTATTTGAGACACCGACCTCTCCTATAGGGTATTTTGAGGTGAATATGGGATGAAGGGTGAAGGGTATGTTGAGTGTTTTTGATGGATGATGAAATGTAGTCTTGTTACAAACTAGAGCCGACTGTTCCTCGGATTGGGTCCGTAATTGATAGTCCGATGACCAATGAAATGGCTAAACGTGACTTCCGAGCCACGGGTTAAAAGGTAAAGGTAAAGTTTGTCTTATTAAACTAGGCAAAGTTAGGAATATGAAGTCCTCTCTACCACTCTACCTCAGTCTTTACATGATTTTACCGCATAGTCACTTAACAAAACTTATTAGTGAGGACTGTGAGGATTGTACCCGCGTCATAGGAGTAAATGAGCTCTGGAGTCAAGCGCGATACCAACTCACCCCTGCCTGTATCCAGGACGCCAGCCACCAGGAGCTGAAGGCCGCAGTGCCTACGTTGATGAAAATTATCAGCACGACACTCAGCACTACACAGAAGCCCCCGGCCGCTTTCACGTACGCCATGTACGTCTCCATGTGCAGACTGCCTTGTTCTATGTGTTCAGCTGTCAACGTCCCTGCCGCACGCCATCTCCTGCAAGCACAACACTCAGCACTACACAGAAGCCCCCGGCCGCTTTCATCGCGTACGCCATGTACGTCTCCATGTGCAGACTGCCTTGCTCTATGTGTTCAGCTGGCCAATGTCCTGTCAGCCACGCCATCTCCTGCAAGCACAACACTCAGCACTACACAGAAGCCCCGCCGCCACGCGACGCCATGTATGCCTCCATGTGCAGACTGCCTTGTTCTATGTGTTCAGCTTTACCAATGTCCGTCCACGCCATCTCCTGTGTTAGCACAACACTCAGCACTACACAGAAGCCCCTGCCGCTTTCATCGTGACACGCCATGTATCGCCTCCATGTGCAGACTGCCTTGTTCTATGTTCAGTTTTCACCAATGTCCTGCCGCCACGCTTCATCTCCTGTAAGTATCACAACACTCAGCACTACACAGAAGCCCCCCAGCCGCTACGCACGCCTGTAATGCCTCCATGTGCAGACTGCCTTGCTTCTATGTGTTCAGCCATTCACAATGTCCCGTCAGCCACGCCATCTCCTGCAAGCACAACACTCAGCACTACACAGAAGCCCCCGGCCGCCATCAGCACGCCTATGTAATCGCCTCCATGTGCAGACTGCCTTGTTCTATGTTCAGCTCTTTCACAACGTCCTGCCGCCACGCTTCATCTCCTGCAAGCACAACACCTAGCACTACACAGAAGCCCCGGCCGCCATCGGACGCCATGTATCGCCTCCATGTGCAGACTGCCTTGTTTCATATGTTCAGCTGTCATTAATGTCCCGCCGCCACGCCATCTCCTGCAAGCACAACACTCAGCACTACACAGAAGCCCCCGCCGCATTCACGTGACGCCGCATGTAACGCCTCCATGTGCAGACTGCCTTGTTCTATGTTCAGCTTTCACGTCCTGTTTTCACACGCTTTCATCTCCTGCAAAGCACAACACTCAGCACTACACAGAAGCCCCCCTTCTGCCGCTTTCATCGCGACGCTTTTATGTATCGCCTCCATGCAGACTGCCTTGTTCTATATGTGTTCAGCTTTTCGCACAATGTCCCAGTTGCCACGCCATCTCCTGCAAGCACAACACTCAGCACTACTACAGAAGCCCCTGGCCGCTTTCACGACGCTTTATGCACGCCTCCATGTGCAGACTGCCTTTGTTCTATGTGTTCAGCTTTCGCCACGTCCGTTACGCCATCTCCTGTAAGCACAACACTCAGTACTACACAGAAGTTGCCCCGGCCGCTTATCATCGTGACGCACGCCATGTAACGCCTCCTATGTGCAGACTGCCTTGCTCTATGTGTTCAGCTGGCTCACAATGTCCCGTCACACGCCATCTCTCCTGCAAGCACAACACTCAGCACTACACAGAAGCCCCCGGCCGCTTTCACGTACGCCATGTACGTCTCCATGTGCAGACTGCCTTGTTCTATGTGTTCAGCTTTCATTAACGTCCCTGTCCACGCCATCTCCTGTAAGCACAACACTCAGCACTACACAGAAGCTCCCCTGCCGCTTTAATGTGACGCTTATGTATCGCTCTCCATGTGTGACTGCCTGTTCAGCGCTCAACGCCCACGCCATCTCCTGCAAGCACAACACTCAGCACCTGCCACAGAAGCCCTCTGCCGCTTTCACTGCACGCCATGTATCGCCTCCATGTGCAGACTGCCTTGCTCTATGTTCAGCTTGGCTAACGCCCTGTCATTACGCCTATCTCCTGCAAGCACAACACTCAGCACTACACAGAAGCCCCCGGCCGCTTTCACGTACGCCATGTACGTCTCCATGTGCAGACTGCCTTGCTCTATGTGTTCAGCTTTCGTCAATGTCCTGCCATCACGCTCATCTCCTGCAAGCACAACACTCAGCACTACACAGAAGCCCCCGGCCGCTTTCACGTACGCCATGTACGTCTCCATGTGCAGACTGCCTTGCTCTATGTGTTCAGCTTTCGTCAACGTCCTGCTGCACGCTCATCTCCTGCAAGCACGACCGAGTTCTCTTATATACTCTCATTACTTAGGAAGCTATCCAACTTGATTACTTCTGCCATCTAAGTAAATGCATTTGATTCCAAAGAAACAAAAAAAACATTGCTTGGAGGTAGTAGCCCATAAAAGCTGTAAAATAATAGCACCACACTCCCCCTTTGTCATACTAAAGTCTGTAATACAAAAATGTTGAGAAAATTGGGAAATCCTCAACAGTTTTTATTTACCAAGTGTTTCCAGACAGATTTTATAAATTCTTTTACCAATGAATAACACAGTAATGTTACATAATTTTTGCATTATTTTTAGTAACAGTAAGTTTTACAAGACTGATTTGACTAGTTCACAGAATAATATTTTGTAATCATGTTTTCATTCAGCTAAGGAGACTTACAAAATTAAGTTAATTTATTTATTTGTAGTCATTGGCACAAATAGTGCACAGACTTAACAAAGAAGGGTTACGATAAAACCACACACAATATTGAGACAAATTCACTGAATAATTTAAATATCATCTTCCAGAAAGTCCTTGACGCTGTAATATGATTTTTTTTTAACTAAACAGGTTTTGAGATTACGAAAAGTTACCTTGAGGTTTTGTAGAGCCATTTGTTTCAGTACTTTCTTTGCCTGGACTACTGATATTGGATATTTTGTCTCCAGACAGGCACTTTTCATCGAGATTGAAAACTCCAGAGTCGCTGAAATCAGCACAGATTGTACTAAAAACTGGTACAGTACAGAGTGCTATTTTCAATTTAAAAAATCAAAATCTTTAAGGCTTTGTTTGAAACTATAACTAATTTCTTTCTATTTTAAACTGAGGCCTCACAATGTCAGAGTATTTTGCAAATGTCACCTGTCTTAGAGTCTATTGATTAAATGTTATTTTATAAGCAATTTTTTAACCAACTTAAATTTTTAACCGACGCCAGGAGTTTACACAATTTGACCTGGGATTTTTTTTCTTATGTTTTAAATTTTGTTTAATTATGTTTGCTGTGAAGGCTTGTAGTTTTCTGACTTTATTATTTATTGAATTTTTATGCCAACACAAACAACTTTTGTAAATTGGTAATTAAGGAATGCATGTATGTAAGAAGTTAGTTTGATCTCACATGTAAAAAGATTTATTTTGTGACAATAAAGTATTATTCCATTTTATTCTTGAAATGGTATACAGTAGAACCTTTTAGGTACAACTCTAACGGAACCGTACAAAGGTTGGAATGGACAAGAAGTCGAATGTCAGGAGAAGCAAAAAACATCTTTTCACAAATAGAAAAATGAATTTACTGCTTCTGTTGACAGTTTTGGCAGTATTTTATTTAATTCTGCACCAATGGTCGGTCAAGATTGAAAATCACTAAATCACTATTTGAGATGCTGACCACTCTCATGAGGGTATTTTAAGGCAAATATGTGGTGAAGGATGAGTGTGGATGAGTGGTAGTAATGAGTTATGAGGTGAAGTCTTGTTACAAACTAAGGCCGACTCTTCCTTAGAATGGGTCATTAATTAATAACCCAATGACCAATGGAAATACAAGGACCAACGGCTTAACATGACTTCCAAACCACGCAGGTGATGGTCTGATATGTCTAAACGATGGTGGGAGTTGATGCGGCTATCATCAGATGATCACTGAGACTATCTGAGCCGCTTTAGACCTATATCATCCTCAAAACCTGACCTCCATGAAGCTGGATTACAGGAACACGCCACGAGTCCCAGTTTATGACCAAGGTCGGTTATCCTGAGGAGTCGGTTATCCCGAGGATTCGTAAACCTCCTACTTCTACTCCTCACAGGTTTCTGCACTCAGTGAACACACAGAGATATCAACGCACCTCTTGTTGTCAGGAGAGGGGGTGTTGTTCTGTGTTTGTTGCCACACTTCCACCATGGACGCGTACTCGCCTCCCTGAGCCACCAGCTGCTTGTGAGTCCCTCGCTCCACGATGTGGCCGTCCTTCATCACACACACCTCGTCACACCGAGTCAACCACTGTACACACAAGTCAAACCAAACTGTTAATTCAAGCTGAAACATCAAACCGAATACATCTCGGAGAGCTCCTTATTGGACCAGGAATTTTTCACAACTTCCTATTTTTATGAATACTAGTTAATTTATTTTATTTTTTATATATTTCTAGTTTTAAATTTCTATCACATATGTTTATTTTTTAAATATTATTTTCTGTAAATATAACCTTCAGTCAATGTTATGGTCTGTAGATGGGAACTATTAAAAGTTTTTATTGGATAATCTGTGTCTTCATCAACTTCAAAATCAAACCGAAACCTAGATTCTTGGTTCTTGGAGCTAGTGATGTGGGCTGGGTAAATGAATTTGAAAAATAATAATATCAATTCAAAGAACAATCATGCTTTAGTGGACTTGTGGCAAGTTGGAATCGTGCGCAATTCCGGAGCTGATCACTCACAGCGCGGGTTCGATCCCCGCAGTCACCACTTACATTTGTAATGTGACGATAGGGTAACGCTAGGTAAAGGTCTAGGTTGAGTAGAGAGGACTTTCAAGTCCTAAATTTGCCTCGTTAAATAAAACAAACTTTACCTTTTTGTTATGCTGCACCATAAACATGTTTTAAAAAAGTCACAAATGAAACACACGTTGGGCTTGTAGGGTATAATTACTTATCTTTTATGTAAACCTTAAAAGAACCTTTTCTTTTAATCTTTAATGAAATTAGCTTTTAGTCCCGCTTTTTTCCCCGAAATTAAGCAAGAAATAGTGTTTCTCGCCCCCCTAAAGAAAAAATCCAATCTTGTCCACCCCTATTTATTACCTAAGTACTTTTTTTAGTTTTAAATGCCATATCTTTTTAAATTTGATAAATCGCAAAACTAATACTGAACCTAATAGTTTATTTAACAATTTTTAGACACTTGAAATTTCTGGAAGGAGTAAATACCTTGCTTAATAGTTCTATAAAATAAACAAATTTCATCAAGCTGGCTCTTTGACGAGTTGGTTGACGGTTCTAAATCTGTTAACAGAATAGTGAGTGAGAGAGACGATTACTTGGATCTGATGAGTGACGAACACGACAGACTTGTGTTGCAGTGCCTCAACGATGTACTTGTTGAAGATATGGGCTCCGACGTGGGCGTCCACGGCACTCAGCGGATCATCCAGCAGGTAGATGTCCCTTCAAGCGACACAAACACATCAACCCTGTTCCAACCTTAGGTAGAATTTGAGATATTACTGCAAGGCTGAGGCAGTTGCGGCAGCCCAAGCACAGATGGCGCTGCGAGGGAATGTTTTAAGAGTCTCAAGTAAAGTCACTGACACACGAGCAAGTTTGTTTGTTCTCAAAAATCGCACGATTTGGTCACATTTAAGTCATCGACATCAGACAAACTCAAGCATTTGGGTAGAGGGAGGAGAAAGGCGGCAAGAGGTGGCACCGCTATCTGTGCTTGGGCTGCTGCAACTGTGTTAATTTGTCTGCATAATCTTTGCTAAAACCTATCACAAAACATTTAGTGGTATGTTAGTGTGAGACACCCCTATCCCCTTATTGGCTGTGTGGTTGTCTGCTGTCACAGTCATCCGTGATTGGTTGTCTGCTGCTCCCAGCTAGTTAGTCGGTTGGTAGCTGCCACTGGTCAGAGGCGTGTTTACTTTAGCTGCTGTTTGTTTCTTTACATTTTTTGGATATATTGTTTCCTAGGCTAGTTTTCTTTTTAATATTATATTTGTAGACTAACGAAAACACACACACATGAAGTTTGGTTGGGTTTGATGATCAGTTTACACTGATTAGTTTAGTAACTCATTATCTGTTCAAGGTGTTTTAGGTTCCTTTTCACCTGAAGATAAGGGATCAGATTGTAACATTGTGTTCTACTTGTACACTGACTATGCAAAATGTTTGCAATTTAATTTGCGGTAAGTAGGTAAAAAATGTTGTTTATTTTTCTTTACAAAATGCTTTTTTTAGTATCGACAAAGTAAAAATGTAACCTTACATATTTTAAGAAATTGAAAAAGAATTAATTGTTACATTTCAAAACACAATTCTGGTTACGGTAAAACATCTTCATAAGCGTAGAATAAATGTTGTTTTGCCCTGGCAAAGAAAAGTATCTTATTTACCAGACACGTGGAACAGCTGACTACAAGAAGATCAGCAACTTAGAAGAGATTCACCTGTTGGCGAGTGCTCGAGCCAGGGCCAGCCGCTGCTTCTCGCCCGCCCCGGGTAAACTGACAAAAATGTTAGATATAAAAGTTGATCCCTCTCTCTCTCCCACCTCTGATAATTCTCATCCTCCCCGCAACAGCTGACTACAAGAAGATCAGCACCACCTGTTGGTGCTCAAATATGAGCCAGGCCAGAACCAGCCGCTGCTTCTGCTTAATTTCACCCGAAAACCACTTAAAAGGTTGTACAAAATCCTCTCTTAGTGGGTGGTTTTCTCCCACCTCTGTCAAAGTTCATCCTCGTTAGGCGCAACAGTTTTGGCTGTGGTCTACAAGAAGATCAGCAACTTTCTCACCTGTTAGATGCCGAGCCAGGGCCAGCCGTTGCTTCTGCCCCAGGATTGCTGGGACTCCCACCTTCTTATATATATAGATTTTTTCACTTGAAATTTCTCCCCCGCAACAGTGACTACAAGAAGACCTTGCTTAGCAACTTTCACCTGCTGGGCGTGAGTTCTATAAAATCAGCCAAAGGGCCGCTGCTTCTGCCCACCTGAGCCGAGCTGGCTCTTTGACCTCTCCACCTCTGTCTCAGCTGCTTCGCAACAGCTGCCCGTTACAAGAAGATCAGCAACTTTCACCCCACATGTTCTAAATCTGTTCAGCCAGAATAGGCCAGCCGCGTTTCTGCCGCCTGAGAGAGGTTGATCCCTCTCTCTCCCACCTCTGTCTCATTCTCTCCCCGCAACAGTCTACAAGAAGATCAGCAACTGATGAGTCACCTGTTGGCAGTGTTTCGGAAAGCTGGGTACAGCCGTTGTTTTCTGCCCCTTCTTGTGTTGCAGTGCCTCAGCGACCTCTGTCTATCTTCCCCGCTTGTTGTTGAGATATGGGCTACAAGAAGATCAGCAACTTTCTCACCTGTTGGCTTAGAGTGCTGCACAGCCAGCCGCGCCTGCCCCCTCGGCAGGTTGATCCCTCCCACCTCTCTGTCTCATTCAAGCGACACAAACACTCCCCGCAACCTGGTTCCAACCTTAGGTAGAATTTACAAGAAGATATTACTGCAACTTTCTCACCATGAGTGCTCGAGCCAGCCAGCCGTTGTTTCTGCCCTCGCCTGAGGGTTGACCCTTTCTCCCACCTGCGAGGGAAGGTTTTAAGAGTCGCAACAGCTGATACAAGAAGATAAAGCAACTTTCTGACACCTGTTGGGGAGTGCCCGAGCCAGGCCAGCCGCTGCTTCTGTTCTCAAAATGACAGGTTGATCACATTTAACTCAGACAAACTCAAGCTCTGGGGAGGAGAAAGGCCAGGAGGTGGCACCTCTGTCTCATCTGCTGCAACAGCTGACTACAAGGCAAACCTGTTATCACAAAACATGAGTGCCGAGCCAAGACAATAGCCGCTGAGCATTGGCTGTGTGGTTGTCTGCTGTCACAGTCTGCCACCTCAGGCGTGTTTACTTTAGCTGCTGTTTGAGCCAGAGCTATTGCTTCAAGGCCACGTCGGTGCCCCTTCTGCTAACATTTCGCCTGCAAACAGGTTGATCAGCTGCCGGCGCGCACTCCCACTGCCATACTCGCTGTCTCGTGAAGCGCTTCAAGCCTCCATTTAATCCCCCTGCAACAGCTGACTACAAGTTTATTTTAAGATCAGTTACAACAACTCTTTGTTGTGGTTGGTGTTATATAATTAAAGGTTTTACTGATTGTGGGTTATTTACGAAATTCGAGCAACACGGTTATGGTCTATAATATTTAGTTTGGCGAAAACCAAGTAACAATTGCTAACAAATTAATTAAGTAAAACGATTTACTATAATTGTTATGTTTCATTTAAATAAGGCTAAAAGGAATACAATATTTCTCTTAAATTAATAGCAAGTAAAAAATGAATTTGTAGAAAAGGAATATTTTATTTAGTGCTGCCTATACAGGTCAGTTTCACAGCTTTTAAATCCTACATTTTTAAGACCGTCCTTTTATTTCCAGCAGATAAGTGCTGACCTCTTGAGTTCTCCACCAGTTTTAGTATCGTTGTGTTAGTAGCTTTGTTTTATTTTATATAGCATATATGAATATAAAACATTTGCAAATACAAATAAACAGGTTATAAAGCTACAATAAACTGTATATACCAACGTTCTCCCAAAAGCAGCAACAGCTAACTATACACTACACTATAAAACTACTAAAATATAAAAGAAAAGATCTAGATGCTTCAACAACTTTCTCTCCCCAAGCGGCCAGGTCAAGCTTCAAGGAGTTGCAGGTGTTTTGGTTGATAAGAATCAGATTAACAATTGTGTTCTTCTTTCACTATGCAAAATGTTTGCAATTTAATTTCAAATGTGCCCGCCTTGTTGGATCCCTTTCTCCCACCTCTGTCTCATCCTCTCCCCGGCAACAGCTGACTACAAGAAGATCAGCAACTTTCTCACCTGTTGGCTGCAGAGTGCTTCTGCCCGCCTGACAGGTTGACAGCAACAGCTGACTACAAGAAGATCAGCAACCTTCTCACCTGCCAGTTGGCGAGGCTGCTCGAGCCAGGGCCAAATTTCTCTGACAGGTTGATTCTCCCACCTGTCTCATCCTCCCCCGGCAACAGCTGACTACAAGAAGATCAGCAACTTTCTCACCTGTTGGCGTAGAGTGCTCGAGCCAAGGCCAGCCGTTGCTTCTGCCCGCCTGACAGGTTGATCCCTCTCTCTCCCACCTCTGTCTCATCCTCCCCCGGCAACAGCTTGATGTCATCGTTCAGCGAACAACACTCTCGAGTGTGGAAGTACCTGCGACAAGTAACTTAAACAACTTGCACAGCTATTTTAAACCATGATAAAAGCTTCTGAGTGTTCAGAGGTAAAGGTTAAGTGTGTCTTGTTTAACGAGCAAAGTTAGGACTGCAAAGTCCTCTCTACCACTCAACCTTGACCTTTACTTAGCATACCACTAAGTTACTTTACAATGTTAATGGTGACTGTGGAATGACAGAATGATAAACTCTGGGATCAAGTATGGTTCACATTGGGTCCTTTAAAAATATATACGGTCAGGGAAAACAAACAACACTGTATTGTTTATATTCTAAACTGTTAGAAGAGGCACCAAAAAAAATAAAGAAGGCAACACAAATTAAGGTCGTGCGGGCGAGATTTTTTTGTGATTGGGAAAAATAAAATTCTTATTAAACACTTTTCTACCATCACACATGACTTCATTAAACACGATTATAATTTTTTTTAACAGTTGAGTTTTGAGCTATGACGGTTTAAAGTTGCAGCTTTTGACTAAGAAGGGGATCAAATTCAATAACAAGATGAGCGCAAGTGCTGAAAAACAATGTAGCATACTCTAAAATTATGCATGTTTTCCAGTGACATTTTGAATTGGTAAAATATTTAACTTTTTTATTTAAACATAACAAATATAAATTGTGTAAATCTCTAATACTAGGTGTGGGTTGAATTATTGATTTATTGATTCAAAGTATAACACCTATCAGGTGTCGTTTGATTCACCCTTTGTAAAGCGGGTCTTGTAAACGACTGCATGATAACTCATGGCATACAAGCACCTCTCTAGCTGTGTACTCTGGAAGGACACCTGCTACTGCTTGTTATCAGCACTCTCCGCTCCTCTGTTACTTGCCTGTACCAATGATTACTGTACTGATGAAACCTGATCTCTTTGTATCAGTGTGTCGGTGCATGATTCAGTCTTGCTTTTTACTGAACTGATGTTGCTTGAATAACTGATTTGATATCCTTAAGTGTGAGTCCACAGGTATTATGTCGCCGTGCCTTGATACAGCGAGCATGTTACGGTTGGGGTCTCTCCTACCTGAAGAACTTTGCAGGGGGCCTGGGTGGCTCCCCGACATGTAACGAGTAGGACCTCCAAGATGTAAAACCTTGGGCTATTCCCGCCTCCTAACTTGTGACAACTGGTTGCGCCCCACAGGGCAGGACACGAGTATATTCACTGCCATGCCTTGACACACTGAAAGTCTCCATCCTCTGGAAGCTGCGGCAGAACTAGAGCCGAGAGGCAGGCGATGCTTGCACTGAGCCCACCACCACAGGTATTACTGACGTGAACCGTAAAACCTTACATTGAGTTCTGCTGAATGTATTTGCATTATACCGAGTCTCTTGACCGTATGAACCTTATTGTTGAGAAGAAGGATGTTTGTCGAGTACTATGTAAATGTCTACTGAGACCATCCTATAAGACCCAGAACCAACTTGCTGGATAAAGTTCACTGAAATAAAATTACACGGCAACCCGCAAGTGATGGCAAGGGTAGTCGGCAAAATCAAACCCTGAGTGACTTGCCCTCACTAAAATACTCACCCCACCTGATTAGTGGTGATGTGCATAATGCCAGGCCTTAAATAATTTTTCAAACAATAAATACACAAATATTTGATTTTGTTGGTACCATTATTTTCCAGGGTTGTTGTTTCACCACTGTTTACAAACTCTTTTAACCATGTACGGGGCAAAGTAAAAATATTTCTACCCTATTTCTTTTAATTGGCCTTTGTACACTAAAATACATCATAAAATTAACGGTATTATCAATGAAACTTAATTACATACATTTATTAATAAATATTAGTCATATGCTAATAAGAAATTATCGCCATAAAACACAGGACAGCTGGGCGAGTGATACTTGTAGTAATGAGCCCACCTGCCCGAACCCCCAGGCCAGGTATGCAACACACAGAAGTGAGATAGGAGATATGTGCAGCAGTGAGTGTTGGCTGTGTGTCTGTGTGAGTGTTAGTGTAGCAAGATGTTGGAGAGTGTACTCGATGGTGAGTGGTGAGCCCACCATACTGAGCCCCACTGGCCTGAATTTTTAAAACAATGTTTAGGTGTGTTGAGTATCCATGTTTTGATCAAGGCCCACCCCACATCTTGATAATGGGACCGACTGAGGCAAGTTGGGAAGTTTTCCTGACAGTTCTTGTGTTGAGTATCCAGGGTTGTTGACTGGCGTAAAGAGCCTACCCTAGACATCTTGCCTGAATCCATCCTCAGCTGACCGAGAGCTGCGGTAGAGAAGACTTGCCTGAGCCCACCTGCCCGCACACCCCACCAGACTGCCCTGCAACATGCACAGTTCTTGTGTTGAGTATCCAGGGTTGTTGACTTGAGCCTACCCTAGACATCTTGCCTGAATCCATCCTCAGCTGACCGAGGCCTGTAGAAGACTTGCCTGAGCCCACCTGCCGCACACCCCACCAGGCTGCCCTGCAACATGCACAGTTCTTGTGTTGAGTATCCAGGGTAGTTGACTGCGTAAGGCGCAAGAGTACCCTAGACATCTTGCCTGAATCCATCCTCAGCTGACCGAGCAGCAAGACTTGCCTGAGCCCACCTGCCGCACACCCACCAGGCTGCCCTGCAACATGCACAGTTCTTGTGTTGAGTATCCAGGGTAGTTGACTGGCGTAGGCGCAGAGCCTACCCTAGACATCTTGCCTGAATCCATCCTCAGCTGAAGAGCTGCGGCAGTTTGAGCCCACCTAACCAAGGCTGCCCTGCAACATGCACAGTTCTTGTGTTGAGTATCCAGGGTTGTTGACTGCGTGGCGCAAGAGCCTACCCTAGACATCTTGCCTGAATCCATCCTCAGCTGACCGAGAGCTGCGGCGAGTAGAGAAGACTTGCCTGAGCCCACCTGCCACACCCCACCAGGCTGCCCTGCAACATGCACAGTTCTTGTGTTGAGTATCCAGGGTTGTTGACTGGACGTAGCGCAAGAGCCTACCCTAGACATCTTGCCTGAATCCATCCTCAGCTGACCGAGAGCTGCGCAGTAGAGAAGACTTGCCTGAGCCCACCTGCCCGCACACCCCCACCAGACTGCCCTGCAACATGCACAGTTCTTGTGTTGAGTATCCAGGGTTGTTGACTGACGTAGGCGCAAGAGCCTACCCTAGACATCTTGCCTGAATCCATCCTCAGCTGACCGAGAGCTGCGGCGGTAGAGAAGACTTGCCTGAGCCCACCTGCCCGCACACCCCACCAGGCTGCCCTGCAACATGCACAGTTCAGTGTTGAGTATCCACTGGAGCCTACCCTAGACATCTTGCCTGAATCCATCCTCAGCTGACCGAGCTGCATGGTAGAAGACTTGCCTGAGCCCACCTGCCCTTTTACCCCACCAGGCTGCCCTGCAACATGCACAGTTCTTGTGTTGAGTATCCAGGGTTGTTGACTGGCGTAGCGCAAGAGCCTACCCTAGACATCTTGCCTGAATCCATCCTCAGCTGACCGAGAGCTGCCGCGAGTAGAGAAGACTTGCCTGAGCCCACCTGCCCGCACACCCCCACCAGGCTGCCCTGCAACATGCACAGTTCTTGTGTTGAGTATCCAGGGTTGTTGACTGACGTAGGCGCAAGAGCCTACCCTAGACATCTTGCCTGAATCCATCCTCAGCTGACCGAGAGCTGCGGCGAGTAGAGAAGACTTGCCTGAGCCCACCTGCCCGCACACCCCCACCAGACTGCCCTGCAACATGCACAGTTCTTGTGTTGAGTATCCAGGGTTGTTGACTGACGTAGGCGCAAGAGCCTACCCTAGACATCTTGCCTGAATCCATCCTCAGCTGACCGAGAGCTGCGCGAGTGAGAGAAGACTTGCCTGAGCCCACCTGCCCGCACACCCCCACCAGGCTGCCCTGCAACATGCACAGTTCTTGTGTTGAGTATCCAGGGTAGTTGACTGAGGCAAGAGCCTACCCTAGACATCTTGCCTGAATCCATCCTCAGCTGACCGAGAGCTGCTGCGGTAGAGAAGACTTGCCTGAGCCCACCTGCCCCACACCCCACCAGGACTGCCCTGCAACATGCACAGTTCTTGTGTTGAGTATCCAGGGTTGTTGACTGGCGATGGCGCCAAGAGCCTACCCTAGACATCTTGCCTGAATCCATCCTCAGCTGACCGAGAGCTGCGCGAGTAGAGAAGACTTGCCTGAGCCCACCTGCACACCCCACCAGGACTGCCCTGCAACATGCACAGTTCTTGTGTTGAGTATCCAGGGTTGTTGACTGAGGCGCAAGAGCCTACCCTAGACATCTTGCCTGAATCCATCCTCAGCTGACCGAGAGCTGCGCAGTAGAGAAGACTTGCCTGAGCCCACCTGCCCGCACACCCCACCAGCTGCCCTGCAACATGCACAGTTCTTGTGTTGAGTATCCAGGGTTGACTGACTGGCGCAAAGAGCCTACCCTAGACATCTTGCCTGAATCCATCCTCAGCTGACCGAGAGCTGCGGTGAGTAGAAGACTTGCCTGAGCCCACCTGCCCGCACACCCCCACCAGGCTGCCCTGCAACATGCACAGTTCTTGTGTTGAGTGTTTGACATGTAGAGCACCCTAGACACTTGCCTGAGATCCATCCTCAGCAAAACCTTGATAACACAAATTTTTTGTGGTTTGTGGCAAGGTCTAAGAAACCTCTGTACAACAAAATTAATATCCTTTGCTCAAAACTTTAAAGACCACATGTTCTCAGACGCACCTTCTCACCCCCTCCTGTCCCTGTCATCAGCCACTGTTTGGCGTATCCAGTATATTACTGTTCTGTGTTTTTTTGTAGTGTGCAACAGTTTTTGATAGTTTTAGTGCCTACAATGGTGGAAAGAAGAAAATAACTGTGCTAAAAGTGGAGTTAAAGTGTAAAGTTTTATAACATCTGGAAGACAATTCTTTGTTAAAGAAAATTGCCATCGCTAAGGAGTTTAATATCCCTCTAACCACAAAACCACAAAAATAAGATGAGGGAGATTGACTTTCAAAATGTTGTAAACTTTCTAAAGACTGGGGAATTTTAGGATGTGGACAAGGCAGGCCGGTACAGAATATGTGAAGTAGAAGTCCCGTTTTACAGGACAAGGCAAACATTTTGCTGAACAATGGTTTTTGTACTAGTAACAGATGGTATTTGACTATTGGTTTATGTATGATACTAATACATAAATAGTCCTTATACAGGGTGTCTCATAAGTAAAGTGCCAGGCTCTAGGATAAGGTTATATGGGTCAAAATTAAGGATAAAACTTTTCCTGAAAACGTTTAGTTAACCAGATATTTGCCATTTTATATTTGTCACTAATTATTTATTATCTCCCACACCACTTATCGGATTTGACTCAAACAACATACATTTGTATCTAAGACAATTTATGGAAAAATTACCAGCATGATCTAACTTATAATTTTAAAACGGTGGCTATTTTATAGTATTTTAAGGGAATTTTTGGAGTTATACCTTAAATAGTGAATAGACGGTGAGTTTGACAATAAAATGTAAAGAATACCGTTTCTTATATTTTACTATCTATCTATTGACACCAAGGTCAAAAAGATCGATTCATAATCAACAAAACACAGTAGAAACTGTGGCAAACATCAAGATAATAAAGTGGAAAGTTGTCTGTTTTCATCCAGAGTTTCCCCTAAAGCTTTGTTGTTTCCTAATAGATTTTTATGACCTAGGTGTCAATAGATAGGTTATAAAATTCACTCCAAAACGTTATTCTTTACATTTTATCGTTTAACTCACCGTTTATTCGCTATTTAAGGTGTAGCACCAAAAATCCCCTAAAATTACCATACAATAGCCACCGTTTTAAAATGATAAGTTAGTTCATCCCGGTAATTTTTTCCATAAATGGTCTTACTTATATACAAATTTATGTTAAGTTTGAGTCAAATCCGATAAATGGTGTGGGAGATAATAAATAATTAGTGAAAATTATTAAATGGCAAATATCTGGTTAAATAAGCATTTTTGGAGACATATTTATTCTTGATTTTCTCTTTATTTTGACCAGATAACCTTTTCCTAGAGTCTGGCACTTTACTTATGGGACACCCTATAGCTTACTAATAACCATAACCCATAAAACTCACTTTGGGAACATAAAAGTTGATTTCTCGAAGAACCGGCTCATGTTTGACTGAAGTCAGATTGATGGTCTCTTCCACGTCGATGGATTCTTCTTTTTTCTTCTTGGATATTTTACTGGAAAGAAAATTTTAGTGTTCAGTTAATGAAAGAGGTATGAAAGACCTCAGGTTTGAAAACTTTAACAACAAAACTTAAAATTATTTAAAAGTTGAATGTTTTACGTAACGTGACTTTGATAATTCACTGTGTTAACTCTTGTGTTTATTACTAAAGAAATTTGAAGAAAAACGTTTAAACCAAACCGGGACTTGAACCCGGGTTTCTTGCTTGCTGGGCGATTTTTGCTGACCACTACACCATCCGGCCCAACTATTTATGCCTTAAAATTTAGAGAAGTACTTGAATCTGAATGTTTAACCAAAATATGTGACTGTCCGAAACATGTGTTACCTTTGGTTTTTACTCTTCTTCTTGCTGTTCTCCGGGGGAGGGGAGTCCCAGGAGAAGTTGCCGTTGGAGATACAGACCGCTTGCGACTTGTCCATGGGCTTGGCCAGGTAGGGACTAATCTCTTCTAACACCATCACACTCTGAAATCCACATTCACCCTACATCAGATCATATACTCTCAGAGGTTTAAACTTTGTTGTTGACGATGGGAGAGTTTCAGAGTTTAAACCATTATTGCGGATATTTTCCATCGTTAGGGAGCAAGATGGTCACGACGTTTTGGGATCTGCAATCTGATCCCGTCTACAGGTGAAAAGTAACCTAAAACATAACACAGAACATTGGAAGAGAGCCTTCACCATGTGTGTATGTTTCTTTGAGTTAACTTCTTGAGTTGCTTTGAGTTAACAACCTCACATGTTGTTTGGTTATCCTCGACTGGTCAGCTTACGCTAATTACTTTAGGCTAGCTGATTTTCTAATGTTCTGTGTTATGTTTTAGATTACATTTCATCTGAAGACGGGATCAGATTTGCAGATCCCGAAACGTCATAATCATTTTGTTCACTAGTTATGAAAAATGTCCTCAATAATGGTTTAAAGTTTATACTCTTAAAGGGAAGAGAACAATTGAAAAGAAAACTAAACTGTATTCAAATTAACAGCAGACTAAAATGCCGGCAAAGCAACATTACTACATTTGTTGGTTAGACTTTGGAAATAGGGCACTAGGCCAGTATATGTCATCAGGAGAGCAGGCTCACTTAGATAATGTAGAAACACACAAGTTTGTCAGTTTGTGTTCTCACATGTGTTTCTACTTTATCCAGGTGAGCCTGCTCTTCTTTCTATTCCTCTTAGATAACATACATTTGTCCGTTGTTATTTTAAATGTAACTAATTTAAACTTCATGCATGAGAAAATTATAATTAAACACTGATTTTGCTAACTCTTTTGGACTTGAACTTGTTCAACTACTTCACTTATGTTCAAAATTTCAAAGGACTACTGCTTCAAATGGTTAATTACTTAGTTATTACTATTTTTTACAGTAGAACATCATTTAACCAAACACAAATAAGAAAATAAAATTTAGTATGATTCGAATTGGGTACAATAAAAGTAAGAACATTGTGTAAAGAAGCACACAAAATTTAGGACATTTTCAGACATAGCACTTTTTTTGTAAACCATGCTCTGTGCTACAGAACCTGTTGTCAATCCGGTTCTTGACCAAGACCCTGGACGTCCCAGATACAAGCACTACTCTACCCCACTAAACTAGTTACCAATCACTACTCAAGAGACAACTACAAATATCAAGCATCTACTGTCAGGAAGAAAATCATGTATGTCAGAGTTTACAGTTAACAGTAGTTGATAACTGAGCACTCCCTTCAAAAAATTGTTGACTCAAAAACCTGTGATGCTGAGACAGCCAAATTTTTACACAAGTAAACTAAATGTGTTGTCTAATACAGACTTCAAGTTTGTCTTTGATTTTTTTAATTAAAGAGCTAATATTATCGGAAAACCAACCGCACTTTTTCTCATGACTGGGTGGTCAAAACTTTGAAAATAGTATCCATAATTTCTTCTCCGACGATTAGCAACTACTGAATTTTAAAACATAAAACCAATAACATATACAAGACTATTCTAGCATCAAAAGCTATTTTCAGGAAGGCCATCATACGAAATGGTGTAGTGTGATTGAACAAAATAATAAAAACATGAACTTTGTTTAAAATATAAATAAAGTTTTAAGAAAAGGTAATATAATGTTTTTGAACAACTGAGTAGTATCTGTTGCGAGTTTTTGAATAGAATTAAGAAATTAGAAATCAGACATACCAGCAACTCACCAACTTACCAGCAAAATCGATCCCCCGGAAGTAATCTTTTGAAGGGAAGAGGACGTTTTCCAAAAAAAAAATGTTTTTAAGATCCAGGTGGATTTGTATGAAGTAATAATGACCTGTCAGTGATTGTAGTAAATGGCTCTAACAAGCCAAAAGAATCATTATATTTAAGTACTGTTTCGACAATTTAACAGAAACATTTAGGAGAGCTTATTTATAACTGCATCACCTAATTTTTCTGCCAACAAATAATTTCATACACAATAAAACAGTAGCAATAGAGCAACATGCAAGACTTTAAGGGTTCACAGTACAGACATCAACAAACTGACAATGTACTATGTAGTGTAACCGATGTCTGTAGTCTACGGGCGTAAAGAGCAGCTAGAAACTACAGAACCTCACATCAACTTTTAACCAGCGCTTTGCAATCCAACAAACACTGTTCTTATGTCAACTATTGAATTATCCCTTTTTGAATTTTTTCACATGGGGTTTTTAGAGATTTAAAAGTATTGTATTTTCTTGTGTTTCTCAAAGTCAAAACATTGCTTTCAATCCACCCTAAAAACATATAACAATATACCATTTAAAAGTTAAAAACTCACAGTCGGGTAACACCGTTTTAGGGCTATCCAGAAAGTAGGAGTACGTCGTACTTTGAATAAAAATTCTCTGTGAAGAATAAAAGATTTTATTATATACATTTGAAACACACTAAATACTGCTTTTCTACCGAGACGAGAGATAATCACCATACAAATTTAGGCAATTCAGAAATCATACCGATGGACGAGCTTTAATCGAATTTACGCGAGCTTAGCGGGAGTCATACAATCCCCTGGTTCCTTCAACCCTTTTGTACTTCGAAGTCCTGTTTCGTCATCATCCAGAACGCATTTTATGAGTCAGCCACTTCTTCATAGTTGGGAATCGCCAAGTTAGTAGAACTTAATGCAAGATCGCCGCGAACAGACTATTTCACCGGGCGTGAATGAGGAAACAACTCCGGAAACAATTACTTTCTGCACGTCACCTTAATCTTTTATCGACATCGTTTGCATGCATTTTGTAAATAACTTGCTTTTGTTTCTGAAGGAAATTTTGTGTCCCCACTGCATTGACTGCAATGGCTTTCGTCTAAGTTAACATGTTTCTTAAACCCATGTTTTTTCAGAACAGGGTCGATTAAGTAGTGAATCGCCATAAATTTGTGTAATGGTCCAAAAGCGTTAACGCTGCACCCATTCGCTGATTGTGATTGTTAATTGCTGCATTAACATTTTCCAAGCTGCATTTCTTCCACTCACTTTTTGCCGTAAGCAGTTCATGTTTTTCGCCATATTTTAGTGTTTGAGCTTATAATGCTCCTTATATTGCACTCCACCTACAGTGATGGTATTGTCCCCACACACTTCACTCTTCAAAGCTGCCGATAAATTTCAAAATTTTTTTGCAGCCAAATTTTCATCCTTGCGAAGACTGCATCCGCATATAAGATGCATCCTTTACAGCTAAAATATGGCGGTATTTTCAATTGACAAAGTTACATTTCCAGCACTTTATTTGACGCATAATCAATGTCAAAAAAAGTACATAGAACTGATTTGGAGTTGATTTTTTAGATGCAGAATGAACTGGGGAACAACCACATATCAAGATGGATTCGGCGCTTAGCTTCGAACCAGCCTAGTTAGCACAGGCCTGAAAGGTAATCCACGTAACTTACTTTCTGGATAGTTAAAACCCTCGTACAAAGGCATCGTTTGTTGGACTCGCGACCTTCGTCCGCCCTCACTTTCCTAAGGATCTGTACTGTCAACCAGAATTTTAAACCTTCAGTTTTTACATTTTAACTGTCACATTAAACATGCTCATGCAAAACTCGTTTTATGTTCAAGCAATAAAAATATTATATAGTGTATTATTCCTGTTTTGATGTTGTATTCAATGGTTTAATCAAAACCGACTTGTGTATGCTTTTCTCTTCTACTCATGCCATATTACAAGTTGATCAAGGAGTTTGTGATGACTTGATGGTAGAACTTGAATGTAATATGACATTTGAAAGTTGTTAAATTTCTGAAGCATAAAGCCATGCATTACTCAATGATTTTACATGATCCTAAAAATCAAATATTAATTATCATTTAAATTATTTTTATTAATTTGTAGCGTGCTACACAAGATCATTGAATAATGAGTCTACCATCTAGAGTTTAATTCTTAAATTAGTATTCAAAATTGATAATTTTCAACTATTGTAAGTCTGGTCAGTATGTTGTTCAAAAGTCTGAAAAATATATTTAAAAAAATATATTTTTAGTGTATATAATAAAATATTTTTACTATTAGATACACATTAGGCAATGGAATTAACTCCAAAACCAGTTGTGTGAATAAATCACATTAACTCAGGGGTACTTAGTTCTTTTTCTTTTCGTTTGAATAAATACTCCGGTACCGGAGACTTTATCATTTACTTAAGTTATTTTGAGCTGGAAAGTGAACACAAAATAATTGTATATTGACAATAAATATATGTTATATTATGGAACCGCAACACTTTAAGGAGTAATGAATCCAACCAGTGTACCCACAAGTTCAACATCGTCAGCAAAAGTGCTATTCAATGATCTTGCGCTTGACGACTAGGTTAGTACTGTAACGTAAACATGGTTAAACCTTGATCCGCTGTGTGAGAGCAAAGGCTCGGATGATGCTAGCACAGGACTCTCTAGTGGCTCGGCAAGACAGGACAACAGTGTTTAACAACACGAGGACGGGGAAAGCCTGTGGACACACGACCGTGCGAGGACATCAACAAACACATGCACAAACATTGGGTAGAGAGGGCAATGTTCGGTCATCATTCTTCTCCAACATCATCAGCAAACAAGTTGGAAATGATTTTGTTGACCACTGAAGAAAATCTGACCTTAGTATTGCCAAATTTGTTGATTTTCAGAGGCTTGGAAGTTGAAAGATTTGTGAAACGCTCGATAGTACTATTCCAAACAACAAGCAGACTCATTATTGTTTTCTTGTTTGGCTTTTCAACGTTTTTCTATATTCCATAAAGAGGGGGAAAGGTGTATTTGGAGTCTATTTGTAATTGAAACCTGGATTGGTAGTTCAAACCTGGTCATCTTTCGTGCACTTTGCTGAATCAAAAGTTTGTTGAAGGGCAAAATTACTTTCCTAAACTTAGACAACTCTTGTCAGAACAAAAATTACTCTAACGCTGCCATGTTTTTTTTTCAATTTCAACTTATTTATATCTCAAAATTTCGACCATAGCTTCTATTTTGTAATGAAAAAGAGAGAAAACCCTTTGTACTTCAATGAATTACTGCAGTATTATGACACACTTAAAGGCACTAGATTATCCTTAAACATAGACAGTTATGGTTTTGCTACTTTTAAACTTAAAACATATCTCTCAATTGGCTACCTGATATGAATAAAGCATTCGCTCTGAATGAAAAAAAAGGTAAAGTTTGTCTTTTTTAACGAGGCAAAGTAAGGATTACAAAGTCCTCTCTACCAGTCAACCTAAACTTTCACCTAGCGTTGGAAAAGACCCTGTTAACCGCTGAAAAAATTTGGACCAAATTTGTTGATTTTCAGAGGTTTAGAAGTTGAAAGATTTGTCAAACGCTCCATAAAACGCTTCCAAACAGCAATCAGACTCATTATTGTTTTCTTGTTTGGCTTTTCAACAAATTTCTATTTTCTAGATTCCATAAAGAGGGGGAAAGGTGTGTTTGGTATCTATTTGTAATAGAAACCTGGTTAATTAATAGTTTAAACCTGGTCATCTGTTGTGCACTTTGCTGAACCAACAAGTTTTTGAAGGGCAAAATTACTGTCCTAAAATTTAACAACTTATAACAGAGTGAAAACTACCGATACTGCTAGGATTTCAAAATCAACTTTCTTTTATCTCTAAATTTGGATCATGACTGAAGCTTCTGTTTTGTAACATAAATTAATTTTCCTTTGTACTTCAATGAATAACTACCAAATGATCACATATTAGGGCAGTAGGGCACTAAACTATTTTTCATTGTGGAGTGGAAGAACTATTTTCTTTGCAAACGAAAGGTTCAGCAAAGACATCAATGTTCAGTGAATCAGACAAAAGCCAATGAACTATGAGTCTAACGATGATCACTAGCATCAAGTGATGAATTAGTTAGGAGATGGGAGACTTGATTGAAAAATATACAAATGAAACAAGTGATCAGCTGTTTTAACATCGGGATATGCCCTAACACCAGCGATGAATCCACAAAACGATTAGGGAAAACTTCTCTGGAGAAGCATTTCTAAGAAACCAGTTCAACTTGTTCAAATTCATTCTAATCAGCCCTTTACCATTTTCAAAAAGGAATGACACACCAACATTAAAAATAAATTTAAATTACAGTACAATTTCTCAGAATTCGTACAATATTTTGTTCTATTTCTTTATTTAATCAAAAATATCTCCCCAAAAATTTTTACTTTACTCCTGCTGTATTTTACAAGAGTCCGCCGGAATCTTAGAGTCTTCACACCAGACGAAGTGACTGAGTCATACATTGTAACATTAAAATATGTTTTTAAATAAATTAGTGATACTACGTTTCAACTAGTATTGGTTTAAAACTAAAACTAGTCCCAAAAAGTTGTAGTTAATTGTGCACAGTACTTTTGGCCATTTTCTTTTTTGTCCCTTAAGAACAATGTAAAAACAAGCATTTCTTTAGACACCTCGCGCCTACGATTTTCATCAGATCTTTTCAAAATAAGTTTTATTAGAAAAGATGACGATGTACCGCAGTGACTCCGCTGAGCACTTTTTGGAAAATTCTACTAGTTTCATAGTAAAAACAAGGAATTCAAATACAAAATGTCTTCAACTTTTGGACTTATGTCACGGTTTAATAAATGAGAAAATGGGAATTCAGCTCAGCGGAGTCACTAAAACATTTAATACACATTAAAACAAAGTTTACAAAGTGTAGGTGTGCGGTGTCCCATGAAAATGCATGTTTTTACATTGTTCTTACGAGACCAACCACAACTGCACACTCTTAACAGGAGTCTGGTATATTTAAACGGTAACTTTCTCTTGCGTCTCCGGGAATAATAAAGAAAGGGAGCAATCGTACCAAGAACCTTTACTATTCAGCATTCTGCTAGAGAAGCACCGGCACGAAGCAAGAACACAAGACATGACAGACAAGAGCAACAAACTGCTAATTGCGATGAAATGCACAACCTGTAGCCTGTCTACAGAAATAGATCCTTCGATGATTCTGGAGAATCCTTCCTTGGTGGTTCTCATGACATTCCGAAGCTGCTTCAGGCACAACCCCACCGTCGTGAATGCCTGCAATCGTAACACTGACAGCAAACACATTACTCAACGTTCAAGTCTACCTAACTTTCTTGAAACAGGAATAATTTAATGCTAGTTTTCAACTGCTATTGGTGGAGTCGCTTTTGACCTGTACAGCACACTAAAACAGAAAACAAACAGGTAACGGAAGCTTCCTCCACCATAAGTTCTTCAGTTGCTGGTTTCCGCAGTACTTGGTTACAAAAATGTTTCAGAATGAAAACCAAAGAAAGGAAACGGAGTAGCTACATCGGAGAATTGATTGGTGCACAAGAATGTAGAAACCGGAAGAGGAAAGTTCGGCATACCAATGAATGAAACGGAATATTCACTTCCTTTTAGTTTTAGGAATGCTAAAGAAATCAAAGTAGTTGGCAAACATTCCGTGCTGATCCCTAGGAAGTGATTAGCATTTTTCGATTGTTTAGAAGGACATATCGTTTTCCCGTCAGCTTTTACTGTACCCCTATGTTTAACGTCAAAACCAGCATTTGCTGAGGTTACAGGTGCAGCCAAATTCCACAATGCCTGAAACTCGTGTCATCCCGAGGAAGAGCATACTGGTGCACGTCATATCATAGTTGTCTCATATCAGTCTTGCAATAGTGTCTCTTGCATCCATTTTTTACTATATCACTATCACTATATCACTATTTGAGATGCCGACCACTCTGATGAGGGTATTTTAAGGCAAATATGTGGTGAAGGATGAGTGTGATGAGTGGTAGTAATGAGTTATGAGGTGTAGTCTTGTTACAAACTAAGGCCGACTCTTCCTTAGAATGGGTCATTAATTAATAGCCCAATGACCAATGGAAATACAAGGACCAATGGCTTAAGCGTGACTTCGAACCCGCGGGTGATAGTCTGATATGTCTAAGCGATGGTGGGAGTTGATGCGGGTATCATCAGATGATCACTAAAGCTACGTTTCCATTTCAACAAAATCTGTCGCCCAACTGAGCGCGGGCTCAAAGCTGGGGACAAAGTTGAAATGGAAACAGTAGCATTTGGCGCAATGTTGTGGGGCAAAATTGTTGGGGACAAAATGTTGCGGCGAAAGGCGTGGACTCTGCCCAACACAATGAAACGCCTTCCCACCTGACGCAGTGTTGCAAACTGCCGATTCTGTGAAGGTACATCAAACTTGTGTAACTATCACCCATTGCAAGGTATCTCAAAACAGTAGCTAGCTGTTCGGCAGGTGATACAGGTTTTCGAACACATTGTTTTTATTATCAATGGTGCCACTAAACTAAGCAAACTTTCAAAATCTGTAAAAGTCATTCTCAATTTTTTTAGCGACTTTGTATTTTTAAATCCAACATCAAACTCCCGTAGGCTCCCTCACTTTCACGCTTTGCTAAAACTACGAACCCACCAGCGTCCGGGACTTTTAATATAAACTCCCATCATACGCTGCAGTCGCCGTTTTTGGTTGTTGTAACCTCACTGCTAAAAGAGACTAAATGGGTCCACAACAATGTTGGGCTCAAAACTGAAGGAGTGCCTAACATTCTTTCAACATTGTCCCCAGCATGAGCCCAACATGCGCCCAACAATGTTGATCTCAATGTTGAAATGGAAACCCAGCTTGAGACTATCTGAGCCGCTTTAGACCTATATCATCCTCAAAACCTGACCTCCATGAAGCTGGATTACAGGACCACGCCACGAGTCCCCGTCAAAAGACCTTAGCTGAAACGAGGCAAAGTGCCTGCAGTACAAATTCGCCTGCACTAGGAGAAGAATACAGTATATTTTGTTGTTGTGTGTATGTATTGTTTTTACAATGAAATAATAAAACAAATTCAGTCGAGGTAGCCCCTGCTTGACCTTAAACTTTGGGACTCTGCGTTTTCCAGACACTACAAATTAAACAATGCATGATCTAATTCTGATGTATCCATTTCATCCATTATCTTCTAATCTTCCAAGGATTTAGAATGAGTGTGGTGTGAAATTTACACATACTATGCATTCACATATTAATAGAAACAGCTGCCACATCTATTTTGCCGAGGTTTCCGAGTCAGTACTCGTAGCCATGAGGCTGTATGAGAGTGTACTTGTGGACACCTTGGCTGAACTCTCGCTGCTCACTCTGCCTCCCCCTCATGATACGACCAGGGCAAAGCCTTGACTATATCTGTGTCTCAAGAAGAAAGTTTTTGGGTTTCAGATTTTGATTGCAAAGAGATAAACTGATAACTATCTTAAGCAAATGGGTGCCTTTTTTTATTTGAAAACCTTTTCAATCTGATGTAATACATTTTCAGAAAAAAGACCTTTAAAATAGTTTTTTTATGAATTTTAATTTTACTAAAGTTGGCAAATGGAAAATAGTAACTTTTGACACAATACAACAAAGCAAAAAATTCAATCAATTCTTGAACAATCTAAGCAGCCAGCCACTTCTCTATTTTAACCCATACCAGGATTTGTAGGTTGAACTTTTACAGGATACAAACTTTGCAGAAAAAAAGATAAATATTAGACAAATTTATCCAAAAATTTGTTAAGAGCAAAAAAAACACATATTGAACGAGCCAATTGGTGACAAAATTCTGATGTGTTTAAAAATGTTTATTCACTAAAATGTGTAAACAAAAACTGAATTTTATATCTAAAACAACTTTACAAATTATAGCCCCAACACAAGATGGTCTAATTAATAACATTGTATGCTATCAAAAAGGAACAGAAAGGAGAGCAGGCTAACCTGGAAAAAGTACAAGCACATAGAAGAACATAAGACTGTCAAATCTTCAGCCCTATTTGGGCCTAAGTCAATACAAAAAGAGATTACTTAAAATGAAGTAAGCTAAACAATAAAACCAAGCTAAGAAAGGTGGAATTGTTTGCCTTGAAAGTTTTAGCTTGGTTTTATTGTTTGGCTTATTTACTATTTAAGTTCTCTCTTTTTGTCTCAACAAAGGCCCTAATAGAGCTGAAAATTTGACAGTCTGTGTCCTTCTTTGTGTTTCTACTTTATCCAGGTGAGCCTGCTCTCCTTTCTATTCCTTTTTGATAGCATATCCTGGCCTAGTGCCCTATTTCCTAAATCTAATAACTTGGTACGTTAAACATTCCAAAGTTCAACAAAGTTCTCATTCATATTTACGGTATAAACTTTTGTTTAGACTTTGACTTGACTAGTGCTTCTATTCTACTAAACTACCCCTACTACTGATTTATTCTACCCCCTTGTACACTCTGTATTGGTTCTACATTTGTAATAAAGTTTAATTAATGAAAGTTTTAGGTAATCTTGGACCACAAGCTTACGCCTTACAGAGCCTTTACTTATCTGCCATAACACTCTCTACCAACATTACAAAGGTATCATCAACATAACAAAAAACACTTCAACTAATAAAACAACAAATCAACTCAACACAACCAAACAAATCCACAAAACAAACGAAACCAAAATACCAAACCGAATCTAACTCAAGTAAACCTGAGGAACTGTTTAATGAAAGGAGGGAAGAGTATGGAAGCCAAGCAAGCAGATACAAGACAGAGATAACGGCCGGACAATAACCTGTAACCTGGAGACGGAAATCAAGCCGTTGATCAGAGACTTCCAGCTCTCGGAGGTAAACACCATCGCTGTCGCCAGTTGACGCAGACAGAAACTCACCACTGAGAATGCCTGCGTAACAACAAATACTCAAGCACGTCCTCTCGGAGAAATCAAACACTCTGGAAATTGAAGTATACACTTTAAAAAAAGTTTGTATTTTAAGGAAGTTGCAGAATACTATTGACCAAAAAGCTCTTTGGTTTAAAGACCAAAGGCTCTTTCTGCTCGGAATCCCATCATGTGTGTCTCTTCTGGTTTTTTGTTTCTTATAGGGCTTGCCCACTTTTTCTGCTCGCTCAAATTGTACGTCCCGTTGTTGGGCAATGTTCTCTGTGACTGTAATATTTTAATTCCTCCAATTCTGTTTTGAGTTTTTCATATCACTTTTAAACATTTCTATAATTTGTATACCACAGTTAATTCTAAAAGTATTTAAACATACTTCATTTTAACACTTTAATATTTAAAAAGTTTCCCCAAAAGCTCCCTACTAATTACCCTGTTTACCAAAAGTAACCATATTACCCACAAATTACTCTTGATCAAAACAATTCTTTTCAAGGAATTTTTGCCCAATTTTTAGGATTTTATTTTTTGTTGGGAGTTTTCTGACCCCTTCTTGTAATATACTAAATAATGAAATATATCTCCTCCCGAAATTTCTAATAGAATAAACAGGCCGCAACTGTTGCACTCGCAGCCGGGATCTTACTTGGCACGACACATTACCGTTACAGCTCATAGCCTGGCTCATGTTTTATACTTGTTGCCATGACAACGTCCCTTGAGTCAGACCCGGGCTACAAGCTACAAAGTTAACACGTTTCACTGGATCAGCCCTCAGCTGTGAGAGAAACAGTTAACTCCACAGTTAACGCATACTGGAAGAAATGGAATCAAATATGGCCGATTGTTTCTGACGCACTGTACAACATACCTGAGAGGGTGAGAGGCTGTAACCCATCGACACGTGGCAGAGGAACATGAAGATGGACGTGATGACGGGGATAGTGGAAGCGATGGAAACTGTCAGACTCTGTAAGTACATGGCTGTCTGCAGCAGACCGAGCTCCTTCTCTCGCAAACCTGCTCGCACAGATTGTCAACTAGATTTACTGACAACCATAACTAGATATACAAATGTAAAAACTCTAAATAGCTAATTTATTACTCAAGAAATTTGAAGACAAAAATGTTTGGATCGAACTGGGACTTGAGTCCGGGTCTCCGCTTCAAGTGTAGTGGTCAGCATAACCGCCCCTGCAAGCGGGAGACCCAAGTTCAAGTCCCGGTTCGGTCCAAACATTTTGCCTTTAAATTTCTTTAGTGTGTGAGGAATACACTTTGCTGTAAAAGAAAAAGATTTTCTATCATACTAAATTGTTGTGGAGACTTGATTTTCAATAACTTTCACAAGACTAAGAAGTGTTTTACTGTAAAACTTTTAGTAAACCTTCAGCAAGTCCAATTAAATTCAAATCAAAATACAAATTGTCTCTTCAGTCGGATAGCATAAAAGTTGCTTCAACTTATGGTTTTAAAAATACATTTAAAGTTTGTTGTTACGGATAGGAGATTTCTGAGTTTGAAATATTATTGCAGAATGATGTTTCCATGGTTAGTGAACAAGAACGTTGCAGCAATCTGATCCCAACTTCAGATGAAAAATAAACTAAAACATAACACCAAACATAAAAAAATTAGCTAGCCTAAAGATGATCAGTAAAAAACACATTTTCTTTTGTTGTTGTTGTCGGGTCAGCCTACGCTGATTACTTTAGGCTAGCTTCATTTTCATGTTTCGTTGTATGTTTTAGGTTACTTCTCACCTGAGGGGATCAGATTACAAATCAATAAACACTTCTTTTTGTTCACTATAAGTAAACGTAATATTTAAAACTCAAAATTCTCCCATTGTCAACAACAAACTGCAAACAAAAAACATTAGGCCTATATGTGTGAATTTTCTACAATAAACTTGTGACAGAAGAAGTGGGACTATTAGCGGATAATTATATTGCCGGTTGACAGGGCAGTACCGTAGATCTAAGAACAAGTCTTGGACAGAATAGGATTGACAACATACCGAAGAGGTTGCTGGTAAAGGGTTTCTCCCAGGCATACATCTTGATGAGTTTGATGAAAGTGAGTATCTCGGTGGTGAGGAGATTCGCTTGTCTGCCATCTGGATCACTCTGGCCTGGTATCTGCCCACCAGTCGTGACATTCCGTACTGACAGACAAACTTGTGTAGTGCTAATCATAAGACCACTTTGTGCTTGATGTACAAGTCTTACAACATGCTAATTCTTGTGTAGCAAGTAGATCAACGAGTCAATGTGTGTAAATTATATTATATAGGTGGTAAATTACCTCGTCAAACAGTTTCAAATGAGTGGGGTCCCACTACATGTTTGGGACAACGGTCCCTTCTTCTGCCTAAAGCCTAGGTGAGATGGGCTGTGAATGGGGCATAAGACATGGAGGTAGGCCTATGTTGGACTGTTTAGCCCTAAGTGTACTGCTGATACACTGCCCTCACACTATACCCACAGGCTCTATCCAAGTGCATCACTCACTCACGACAGGATTGACATCTTGAGTGGTAGGCCTTAGACCTCATCTGGGTTACTTACGAACAACAACCTTGAGCCATCACTGTCATGTACTTCATCCTGTCACTGGAAAATGTGCAAAACCGTTACAGTACATATTTATTTATTTATTGGGGGCACTGCTCGAACTGACCAGTTCTTGTGATCTACAAGCACCGCAAGTATCGATGTAGTCGATCGTGGGGATATTGACCGGTAGTTTTAAGTCAATTATCTTAAGTAATCAGGTTGTTAGAATGTGTGCTTACTTAAATTTATAGTTTTATATAGTGATCGTGGTAAGTTTTGATTGGTTGGCCGTGTCTCGACTTCAAACAGTTTCAAATGAGTGGGGTGCCCCACTACATGTAAAGCGAGTTCGGGACAACGGTCGCCTTCTTCAGGTGGTAGTACTTTTGAAAACATGGAGCGAGCTCGAAAACATAGTGTTGAACAGGGTCCCGCTGGTAGGATATTTACCCCGGGGAAAATCCATGGTAGCTCCAGCTAGGGATTGTCAAGAGTGATGAAACACATGTGTAGAAAGGGTAAAAAACTGGATACACTCGAGGAGCTGGAGATTTACAGGCATTTCCAAGAAAACCAACATACAATTTTAAATGAGAAACTTAGATTCAGCTCCCACATAATTTTTAATTCGATCACAGGCCGTCAAGCTCGTCTGCTATCAGCTGTTCAACCACCACCAATGAACTCTCACCAGACCGCAGCACTGCACGGCACAGCTGATAACAAATAACCTCAAATCCTGTCCAGTCTGTCAACTACCAGCTCGTAGTCGTGACGCATAGCAGGCCTACTAGTACAGTTCGTTAGTTTTGCGTTCCATGTTTGTGTTTTGTGTTGTATTCGTCACCATGTACTTTGTAACGTGTTTCATCATTCTCGACAATCCCTAGCTGGAGCTACCATCAGTGTTCTTCTATGTTTTTTATGTGTACTACCACCTGAAGATGGGACCGTTGTCCCGAAACATGTAGTGGAACCCCACTCATTTGAAACTGTTTGACGAGGTAATTTACCACTTATATAGTCTACACACAGTTTTGTGGCTAAACACAATGAATTTCAATGTAAATTATATGTAAATAGAAAGCCTGACTCATTTTAAACCCAACAGTATGCTGGTAATCTCCAACCTTGTAGCCTAACTTCGCCTTGTTAAACAAGACAAACTTTACCTTTTAGCTTTTTAAATGAGGGACAAAGTGCAATTCACAAACTATACTATTCACCTATATCCTAGGCTTCCGGTATCACACCGCATTATAAAACTACCACTAACGTTGTCAGACGTTTCGCCCATACTATGATGTGGCATCCACAGTGACACAGCTGAGACTGAAGAGAGAGAAGCTATGTCACTGACGATGCCACATCATGGTATGGATGTTAGTGGTAGTTTTGATAACTTGTGATAAACTTTGGATATAGGATTATGACTCTGGCGCTCAAGCCTCACATTATTAAGATTATACTATTCACCTGTATTGGATAGAAGAATATGAAGACGAGGAGGCCGAGCAGAGCCCATGGACTGAGAAGCCAGAAGATGTAACCAGCCGCCATCACCAGCGCTGTAGGACCCATGATGATCATCGGCCCAAACACCACCATTGAGTACAACCTCTGACCATCACTCGCAAACAGGTTCACCAGCTGAAATCAAGCAAGGTGAATCATAATACAAGTATTGGCTCAATCTGTGCTTGATATAGTGAATATTTATTTTGTATTCTATAAAAAAGCTGTTTGGACTGCAGCGAATTTCAAAAAATAGTTGTGCAGGCTAGTGTTCAAAAGTTTGAAATTGTTGACACCACTAGGCATTTATTTATATTCTTGAATCTTGTTTTCTTTTCAAATCAAAATGTGATGCCTTACGAGGAAGTGACATTCATTCTTATGGAACAAGAAGCCGAGAAAACTACTGAACTGGGATACACAGAACGGTAGTTCATGGGCGTTCGCCTTCTCAGGAGCTTGACCTGTCAACCAGTTACCAAATTCAATCAAAAATGACCTAAATGCCAGAGGCTTTCAAATATTGTCTTGAGAAAATCTCGATCGCAAAAGCATTTTATAGTGTGGGCGAGTTCATGTCACGCGACTGGGACACACTGTTTGAAAAAAAGCTTAAGTGGAAGGATGAAAGTGATAATTGCTCTCATTGAAACAGACCGACACTAAACGAGTGCTTATAAAAAATAGTGCTGCTACTTTTTAAACAACTAAAAAGTAACACGCTCAAGTAGTGTGCTGATTTTACCACGCTACTGCCCTTCACTGGTGTTCACGTCTAGTTGGAGAGTGAAAGACACTTACTTCTCCGATGGTCTTGTCTCCTAGAGAGTTTGTCCTGATGATCTTGCGGTAGAGCATTGTCAGACAGGCGGCTCTCAGTCTTATACCTGTTCTGTAACAAGCAAACACGTTATGAACCGGTTAATTCCGATCAGAGTTTTAATCTACTCCAAGATATTGAGAAATCTATCCTCTATTTAAAAAGAGGGTTTTTGTAATGTCAAAGTCTTTTTAATGTACAGTACAGTCTCTATAATCCGGCCATTTGCCACTCCGACACGTCCAGTAATCCAGCGCTGTGACCGCGTCAACTAGCCACCTGTTTTCAAGTCTCCACTTGTCTGTAAAGGTGTGATGTATTTTCGTATGTATCGATTACTTCAGTTCGCTGCAGAGAGCCAGAAAAGTGTGCTCTGTTTAATGTTGATTGCTAATCTATGATTCCGTTCAGTACGAGCCGTAATATGCCGTAAATTAGCTACTCTATCCAAGGAATTGAACATGGCAGATCATAAACTCACAGACATAATGAATAAAGAGAACTTAATTAAATAATGTTATAAAGTAATGAATCATCTTCAACGTAAGAAAGATGATCCTGGTCAATTGAGTATTTTTTGGTAAACCTCCACTAATCCGGCATTTTTGCTTATCCGGCGCTTCCGATCCCGATATAGGGCCGGATTAGTGAGATCGTACTGTAATTTTAAATATACTTTGTATTTTTTGTCACCACTACCGTATTTTATGTTGGTGTATGAAGAATCTTTTAAAATCTAGTTCTTCTGATTGCACACCACGTCAAAACATCATAATAATTAGTTGGAAATATTTTGGTCTTGAAATATAGTACCATCTTCAGTACTGATCGGCAGAAACAGAGCTACTTGCTGGTTGTTGTCTGCTAACCTTTTTTATATTCTTTACCTTTTATAGTGAATTATCAGGAAGAGTTAGCCATGGAGGTCTCTCTACCTTTGCAATAAATGACAAACCTGGAGGACCTTTGCACCAGTGGATGACAAAAGGCAACAGATTCTTTACTCTTATGTAGCCGGTGTCACAACTATAATCTAGTTCTTGCAGTTCACACCACGTCAAACATCATAACAATTAGTTTGAAATATTTTAGTCTTGCTGTGGAGTACCATGTTCAATGATTGGCTGAAACTGACCTGGTTGCTTCCTGCTATCCTACTTAAGACTACCTACAACCGCAGTCTACAGTTTAGGCTACAAGTTACCTGTAGGAAACTGCCAAGACTGTAGCGTACAGTGCCACTCTGAGCAGTTCCGACACGGCGAGTCCGACAACCAACCATAGTCCCTGAGACATCGGGGCCGAGGAGTCCTCTGCAAACTCTATCAACCACCGCATCAGGAATGCCTAGCACAATTCATATAAGTCAAAAATATAGTCACCATTAAAACAAACAAAAAAATCTGAAATTCTATTGATCTTCTTCTGGAGATATTGGCAACTGATAGAAATTAATTGAAAACAATAGGCCAATATAATTAATTTTTATTTTGTACTAACGCTTTCAATAGCAAAGCTATCTTTTACTGAAGAGATTTTTACTTTTGTAATTTTTGTTACAGCCTGAAGAAGATAGCTTTGCTATTGAAAGCTAGTACAAAATAAAAATTAATTATATTGGCCTATTGTTTTCAATTAATTACTGAAACTCTATTGTTTAGCAAATTTCCACGGGAAATGGAGCTATTCATTTCTATTGACAGAGAAAAAGAAACATGGAACAAAACAGTTCACAGTTTCTATTTGCCTTTTTCTCTATTTTCAAAAAAAAGTAGGAAAATCAATAACAATCTAAAAATTCAAAGGAAGAAGAGTGGTTGCTTTGAAAGTCTGTTCAAAAAAGTTGTGAACGCAGCCAACATCTTTAACCCTTTGACAGGTGAGTTTTCCAGAAAAATTTGTGCCCCAGAGTTTTTTTTAAATAATTTTTTTGTATTATATTTTTTAAATACTAGTTTTTTAGTCAAATAACCTGTTTTAAACCTTAAAAATATTTTTTGTGAAAATAGGTACATAGGTAAAAAAATTGTTTTGGTATTTGAAAAATTTTATTTTATATATTTGTGTATAACTTTTTTAGTTATTATATTTGGATAAAATTCAAATTTGGGTACAAAGAAAAAAAGCTGTGTACCTTTAACCTCAAAAGTTTAGCTTTGTATGGTAAGTGACGAAGAAGTTGCTCCTCTGGTACATCACGCTCGCGGGAGTCGCGGCATATCCACACTGCCTGTACACTCACGAATAGTCCGCTACATTTTCGTCTTCTTTCTCAATTTCACATTAATTTTCACCGTTCATAAAAATCGCTATATGGTTGTTAGAAAGAGACATTGTTACAAAAATAAAAAGCTCTCAAAATAGAACTAAATAGTTACTGAAACTAAATCAATACGTAATCAAATATAAGTAAAAACTGCTGAAAACAACTGTTTATAACTTTTCCACGAACACAATGAATAGTAATAAACACGCGAAACAAATCTTGAGTCTATCAGTTTACCAGATGTCTTATAAAACCATAGATGAAATAATCGGCACCCCGATGTCAGGATTTTCAAAAGCTGGGACCACCCTTCCGCCACATTAGTCCGTTTCTATCGAGGGTCAATATTTTACTGTACTTCATGAACTGAGCGCATCCACAAATTATATTGATCACAACAGTCTGTGTGCTACAGATGGTTCATTCCGAACAGTGTCGCACAAGCTATGCATACCTACCAAAGGGTTAAACAAGAGGCCTTATAATTTTAAATAAAATTACCTTTAACTTATTTTTTGATGGAGATAGGGCAGTTTCCGAACATTAGATATTAGGATTAAAAGCAATTAGCAATTTTCACCTCTCATATCCCATAACTTTCCACTTAACTTAACCTGTGATAAATGTGAAAGAAGTATTTGTACCTACTACAAAATAGTTTAGCAAATCGGTGAGATACACCAATTTATACAAAATAATTTATCAAAATAGTTGGTGTAGCTCACCGATTTGCTAAAATAATTTTAGATTATTTTGTACCAAACCATAAAAGTTATTTTAAAAATTGTATACAAAACTATGTCATTTTCAAATAAGAGTATATTTCAAAAAAAGTAATGATAAAAAGTAAATCACTAAATCACTATTTAAGATGCCAACCACTCTCATGAGGGTATTTTAAGGCAAATATGTGGTGAAGGATGAGTGTGGTGAGTGGTAGTAATGAGTTATGAGGTGTAGTCTTGTTACAAACTAAGGCCGACTCTTCCTTAGAATGGGTCATTAATTAATAGCCCAATGACCAATGGAAATACAAGGACCAACGGCTTAATGTGACTTCCGAACCTTGCAGGTGATGGTCTGATATGTCTAAACGATGGTGGGAGTTGATGCGGGTATCATCAGATGATCTCTGAGCCGCTTTAGACCTATATCATCCTCAAAACCTGACCTCCATGAAGCTGGATTACAGGACTACGTCACGAGTCCCAGTCAAAGTAGTCTTTATGATAGCTTTACCTTCACAATTATGTTGTTTGATCAGTATCTATTGACTATTAGTGAGTGAGGTACTCACAACACTGAAGAAGCCACATATGATGTTGAGGGTCAGGATGAACGTCGCCACCAGGACTCGAGTACGGATGAACTTCCACACGACCAGCTTGAGAGATGCGGCTCGTGGTCCCTTCGCCCCGAGCTCCTGCTGCCACATCACTTCCAACCTGTACATCGCCAAAGTATCTTTAGCCAAAAGTGTAAATATACTATAAAGTCGTTTGGGTGACTGACTGGTGGTGAACGAGAGAAATGTTTAGGCACTTCCCGTAGAGCTACCCTCTTCAACCATGTATTCTTTTCAAAGGTCTTGGTGTGAAACCACCAGGAAAAATCTGAAAACTCAACTTTTTAACCTTAACCCCGGCGCGGTAGCGACCGTTAATGGCGTCGGCTGCAAATGGGGTGTGCAGTGGTTTACTATTTTGACTGTAGCGGCTGAACTAGTGATCGGATCTTTGACTTGACAAAAAATCGTTAGTGTAGAATGTCTACAACTTTTGTATTTGACATTTGATCCTATCTCCAATTTGCCATTTCGCTTTAAAGATAAACTGGTCAAAATTTATTTTTTTCGTGTGTTTAGGCTTACATAAAGGGTACTCTTGGGATCACAAAAACCAATTTAAGTTGGAACGACTAAAAAACACTGTGTGGACAAAATTAAATTTTTGCCATAAAATATCTTATAATTATCGCATTCCAAAGTCTTACGTTACATTTTGATGTTGTTTTTACAACGGCTATACCACCCGCGGTGTAGGTCTTACGTCGGCCAAAGTCATACTAAAAGATTCGTAAATTTATGTTGTCAAATCAATCACTAAATCACTAAATCACTATTTGAGATGCAGACCACTCTCATGAGGGTATTTTAAGGCAAATATGTGGTGAAGGATGAGTGTGATGAGTGGTAGTAATGAGTTATGAGATATAGTCTTGTTACAAACTAAGGCCGACTCTTCCTTAGAATGGGTCATTAATTATAGCCCAATGACCAATGGAAATACAAGGACCAACGGCTTAACGTGACTTCCGAACCACCCAGGTGATGGTCTGATATGTCTAAACGATGGTAGGAGTTGATGCAGGTATCATCAGATGATCACTGAGACTATCTGAGCCGCTTTAGACCTATATCATCCTCAAAACCTGACCTCCATGAAGCTGGACTACAGGACAACGCCACGAGTCCCAGTCAATATAATGAATGAAAGTCAATAGAGTGACTAGAAATACTAAAATATAAAAATAAATGATGTTGTGATATGGCGTTTTAAGATGATTATTAACAATTGTCATAACAATCAATAAGCTACCGCCAACAATAAGCTACCGTGAGCGGTTAACAGCCCTCCCTCGAGGGTGAGCAGCACCATAGCAGCGGCTTTCAATAAGCTACCGTAGGGTGCAGGCCGAGCAGCACCATGAGCGCAGCGAATGACGCCTTTCTCTATCAAGCTACCGTGAGCTAAGCGAATAACATTCTTTCAATTATACTTTAACATAATCACTATAAAATTCAGTTCAATTATCAAACCAAGGCATGCGGTTTACTACACATTTGCGTGACATTCCGCCGCCAGAGCCTATAAGGAAAACAGGACGCATGCTGCATTTAGCCTAGGTTTAACTGTATGCTTGGAACTTGCCACCAAAACAATCCATCGATGAAGAATTTAATAATGAATAAAGTGAATAAATAACACTTTTAACTCTGTTATTGACATCAACAAAAATGTTAGATCTTATATAGGAATTTTGTCCAGAAACACTAATCAAATTAAAGTGTACCAACCTCTGGGCGTTATAATCACACGAGTCAGACGGAGGGATGGAGGGGATGTCCTCGAGGGTGATGCCTCTCCTGTACGCACGCAGAATGTACTTGGTCAACCACCCAAATGTGACCAAGGAAATCAGCCCAGCCCTATCTATCCCCAACACTTCTCTCTTCCTGCAATCATACACTGGTATACATTTCACGGTTTAACAACTCTACAATTTGTTAAAGTCAGTTTACAGGTGCTTGTTGTTGAAAATAGTAATCGAGATAATATGACATTAGTTAAATGACAGATGAACTACAACAAAATCACTGTTTTGGCTACCATTTTGAAACAACTGGTAGAATTTTTATAGTTAAAATATAATGGTGAGTACTATAAAAATACACGTTTATTTTAAATGTCTTAAAAACAGTTGAAAGTAACAGTTTTTAGATATTAAAAACCACTTTTCCACTTTTTCATGAACACTTTCACCTGAAAGGGCACTTCTAGTATCGTAGTATTCAGATTTTACTGGATAGCAAACACAACCAAGATATTTACAAATAACTCTTGTACCAAAACCTGTACAAAAAATATGATCTGTACAATAGAGAGCTCACTTATACATTTGTATATAAACTTTTGAAAAATGTTAAAAAGTCAAACTATGTTCTAGAGGTGAGGATCGGTGATCATTCCATAGTCCCGGGCCTGGGCCTCACCATGCTGATGGCATAAATATCTCAATTTTCAAAGGAAATTCGATAATAAAATTTACATCCATAGAATTTAATGACATTTGGTTTCTCTTACTTGCACACAACATAGAAGAGGCACGTTGGGAGTACCGAAGATTGAAGTTGCTACTTACGTTTTACGGCGGGTCCTGACGGGGATGAGATGGCGGAGGGCAGAGCTGTAGCGGACCAGACCCCGCCCGCCGAGGTACTGCGGGGAGGTCTCCCGGTAGCTGCCGTGTAACGGTACACCTCCTCCTCATCACTGCACAGTGAACACTGATATATTGTAAATGTAGTTAGCATTTACAAGAGCACACGTAGGAGTTGGCGTTTGGTTGACTACTAGTCTATTGAAATCTTAAATTTGTTTTATATTTATGTATTTAACAAGAGAATGTTAAGGCTGGATGTAGGAGATCCTAGATGCTAGATATTAGCAAAGAAGTGGTTAAGGTGATGGATTTTTTCAACAGAATAATAACCAAAAAATGAACGTTTATTTAAAAAGCTGTTAGACCCAATTTTAAGCCCTGTTCGTCCAAATTATAAATAGTATAAATATAGAATAAAAGTGTTTCAAACTTGAATTTGTTACATCATTGTCATCAACAAAATTTAAACTGAGGAAAGATAGGAGTGTTGAGATTATAGTGATAAAACATTAGTCAGTGACTTGCAGGTTCTCCTATTTATCAACTAAATACAAATTTGAAGCGTCAACTCCCGACCCGATTAACCGCGATAAAGTCAGGTTGAGACTTCCCGGATAAGCAAAATCGCGTTGTTAGTCCGCAAACACTCAAAATTATTGTACAATGAGGTATATAAAGACGTAAACAACTAAAATTGAGGATACCAGATTCCAGTAAGCACTGTTTGTAGAATCTAGTCATTAGTTCTCATGTATTTTAGCAGTGTTACGGTAGCCTTGGTTCCACGGTTTCAGGCATCTACCACAGCAACCAGTCTGTTATTGTTATCTTAAACCTGTGTTTAGCCTTGGTTCCACAGGTGATTGGTTACCACAGCAACCAGAAAATGGCGACAAGATGTTGTGAAGTATTGTTAGTGTTTATGCTGTTATTGTTATCTTACTTTTACATCACGCTGTGTTACGGTAGCCTTGGCGGTTTTAGTTAGTTACGGTGACAGGCACTTGGTTGCAACCAGAAAATGGCGACAAGATGTTGACGGTGTTTAGTTAGTTATCTTACTTCACATCAGTTTAGCGGTTTTAGTTAGCGTCGAACTGTTGACAGGTCACGTGACTTGGTTACCACAGCAACCAGAAAATGGCGACAAGATGTTGACGAAGTATTGTTAGTGTTTATGCTGTTATTGTTATCTTACTTTCGTATATCACCGTGAGCCTGTGTTACGGTAGCCTTGGTTCCACGGTTTTAGTTAGCTACTGAGCAATCAGCAACACGGTTAATCGGGAGTTGACTGTACAATAATCTTGCTGTTTTTCGGCGGATTTTATGTTTCAGTTTCTCAGGGATGCGATGTCTATTGTTTTACAGCCATTTTTTACAAATTACTATGGTTTATAAAGTAATGAGAAGCAGTTATCTAACAAAACAATGCTACAACTCTACCAGAAAATACTTTAATCATGATAACATGTCTGATCTTACAAAAGCTTGGTTTCTTGAACCACCTGATATATTGAGGGTCTTTATTAACAAAATGATTGATTTCAAACAGCCATAACTTCTTTATTTTAAATTAAATGTTATTAAAATTACTGTTATATCAAAGATTATTTTTTTTTAATTTTATGATGATATATTACCACTATTTTATTTCTACGTCTTTTCCATTTTTAGCTCTTAAATAATCTGGTCTGTGTTCTAGATCAGCCCAAACTCTGCTCAAGATCGGAAGATCAGTTCCATCAAACGCTTCTATGATCCTCCTCTTCATTTCTTCAATGCTGTTGACTTTATTAGTATAAACGCGATCCACCACAAAACCCCTAACAAAGAAAATCGCATGGAGTAACATCTGGCAACCTTGATGGCCAAGCTATGGACCTGCCATGACCAATCCGACGATTAGACATATTTTTGTCAAGACATTCACAAACAAAGTGTTTTGACGTTCCATAATTTGCACTAAACAGCAATAGGTTTCTACATACCACTCCTCATACTTTGCCTTTACTCGAGGATCCATCGTAAAACGTTACTTGTTTGTTCTTTATCCCACAACAATATACAAGAGTATTGCTAATAAAAACAGCTGATTATAAAAGTTCTCGAGTTCACAAAATGACGAAAACTAGAAGTACAGTTCATCAGGTTTAGCATGGCCGGTGAGATGGGCTATAGGGCCATAAGCGGACAGCAAGAAATCTCAAGGCCACCGGCCATGCTATACCTAACGAACTGTATCTACCTCTAACATAAGTGAAACAAAGGTCTTACAAACCCCCTGTACTTTACACTAACAAACATGACAGGGATACTAACCCCATAGTAAGCCATAGATTTATAAAATTACAAACCAAAATGTATCCAAGGGCAAGTAAGTCATCACCACACATCAAATAAGACATGGTAAAATCACAACTAACTTAGGTCATGAATCTGCAATAGTCGTTTCGCTTACTTTGCGCAACACCATTTATTGATTGTTCACTCAAGTTTAATGTAACAATAAAACTGTCATCTTTCCAATCTAGTAATGACTTCTTGCACTTTAATGTGTTTCGGTTACTATTCTCTTACTGTTACATTAAATATTAACATTGCAGAAAGCAGAGGCTTTTGAACCACCATAATTGTAAGTAACGTTTAATATAATTTTCTTTATAACTTACCGCTATTGCTTGCCAGACAAAATAAACCTTACAGCTTAAGATTTTTACAAACCAAAAGATGTGACACATTGAATTGTTAATTTATTTTATGTACAGGATTTTAAAAATTGATTTTTCTATTTATTTTGATTATAGTAGAACCTTGATATAACAAATATTAATACAACAAAATCCTCAATACAACAATTTTTTTCAAATTCTCTTCGATTCTCCATAGCACTAAATGCAAAGTTCACCTCTATATAGCGAAAGAAATACTTTGAAAACCCTTGATATAACCCCTAGGACCACAAGCAAAATCCTGATAGAACAAAATTCAGGAACTCTAATTTACCCTCTATATAAAGTAGTCCACCTCTATAAAACGATTTCCCACGATCCAAACCTTGATTTTACGAGTTTCTTCCATCTAAGAGTGTAATGCCAAAAATCAATAAGCAAAGTCGACAAATCTCAACATGAGCGTCCCGGGCCCACCCCTCCAAAACCTCTAAACAACAAAATTTGGCCGGTTTAACCTCTATATAACCAACCTTTGTTCGACAAAATCATTGATATAACAAATTTCTACAAATCCCCTTGAGCAAGGTTCTACTGTACAATAGTTATGTAGTTGATGAACATTTTAAAATGACATAACTCTCCATTCTAAGCTCTTAACAATTAAAATGTGATATTGAGGTTTATCTTTTGTTAAATGACATAGTATTTTCTAAATTTACTCACACTTTCTTGGCAGATAAATCTGCTCATTTTATCTTATCATTTTCTGATAAGAAAACTTTTTGAAAAATGCAGCGTTTAAATTAAAACTAAGGATATTTGAAATCATACTGTGTCATAAAACTTAATAGATTTTGTCTCCAATTATTTAGTACAATACATTATGATTTCCGGTTTCAGGACCTATTTGAAGTTAATTACCTTGTTATACGTCAATTTATTGAATTTTAACTTTGATTTGTTAGGTACCTGCTTTGTAGCCTGAAGATCCTGGTGAAACTTAGATGCTAGATGTGGTGATGACGATTGTATCGGTCTAACAAGACCATCTTCAGAGCACAACACTAAACTACACTAACACTATAACTGTTTATATACACACAACACTGGTAATTTACACTCTACATGGGGCAAACCTTATATTCATTGAATATAAAGTTGTGTTGCTCCTCAATGGGGGGTTTAGCATCTGAAGATGGTACAGCACTACATACATATACTGACAATAACATAGTACCCATTTATTGCAACCACTAAAGAATCTTGATTTAAGTTGTATTAGTATACAGTATAGTTAAAATAATAGTTATCATATATATTATTAAAAGTTTCAGGTTTTTTGATACCTATAGGATCTCGTCTAAGCGATAATTAGCAGGTATTCCACAGCATATTAACGGATGCTAAGCTTCAACAACCCTCTCCCTCAGATGATCAATGTCACGGATCTTCTCAGAATACACAGTCTTTTACATGTTCCCAAAAGAAAAATCTTGTGGGGTCAGATCTGGGCTCCTTGGTGGCCTGGTGCTCCTAAGTGTTATTCTAACTTGATATCCTACATAACAGTATACTGGACCAATTATGCCACCAACTTGATCTGATTCCATAGATTTTTTCTTTTGGGGACGTATCTAAAATATAAATAACATAGTACCCTTTTGGAAAAAAGTTAATTTATTGCAACCGGTTTTGACATTATATTATCTCAAGTAACCCTCATTAGTGAATCACCTAATAAAATTAACTGTAATAGTTATATTGTTATACATTTATATAAATCCATAAATGTGCATGTGACCACGCTTCAAACACCACTTTTGTTTCAATTTCCAGAACATTTAGTACAATGTTCCTTTTTTTAAATTTTTAGGTTAAGTTCGTTAACCAGCAAAATCGTCGATCAGAAGTGCTCTTGTAGGCGGGCATATGTACTGAAAAATAGGAACGGTAACCCTTAACTTTACATAATTATGCTAAAATGAGTTTGTACATTTTCAAATATTGGAACGTTAAAATGGAGGAGTACTATTGAAAACATTCATTTATATATTTTGAATTTTAAGCTTAAGTTGTAAGTCTGAATGAAAATTTTTTTAGATCAAACCACTGAATACATATTTGTTATGTATTCAAGATATATAAAATACATATCTTGTTATTTATTCTATATAATAAAATAGTATGTATTCAGTGGTTGGATCCAAACAACAATTTTTCATTCATTTATATAATTTAATCACATTAATAATGATTTATGTCACACTATCTCATGACTGAAACACCAGGTCTATATTGTAGTCTCATTCTTTTAATGAAAACTCGGTTTCTTAGCTAATGTTGGAACATGAATTAAAGTATTAATGGTAGGATTCTGACGACAGAGACTAGATAGATTAGATAGTGAGTCTATGCCATTTTAGGGCCTATGCCATATTTATTTAGGTATTACTCTTTCTTTGAAAGTATTATAAGGTGTGGTTTGTTAGTCTGGTGTACAGCATTGGCCTGTAGAAAGTACTAATTGCACAACAAAGTAATAAGAGTAATAACAAACTTAAAGCCTTTAGAACATTGTAGACATCTCTTTTTATCAAAACTGATATTTTAACTGTTGTAAACTTTAGAGGTGATCTTGTATTTAAGAGAAACTTGAATAGTCACCATGAAAGAAATATGATTCATGACCATCGTACTAGAAATAAATGTAAATTATTGAGATGTAGGCTATCTAAAACCACAAGTTACCGCACAATTTTAGGTATAAGATTATTTAATAAGTAAGTTGCCAAATGCATGGAAGTTGTTTCTTCAAAATCAGTTTGTTAACAAATTGTTCACCTTGCTTTCAAATAATCCTTATTATAATTCAGACACATTTTTTAAGTGTCAGATAATTTAACGTGGAATCTGTAATAATGCAAATTTTGCTCAATATATTGAATGTGGCTAAATTATTGAATGTAAATTTGTGTTTGCTATTTTATAAATGAACAATCCTGACAATGTCCATTCCAATTTTTTAAAGGAACACAAAAGTCTTATTTGTCTTATTTATCTGGGAAGAAATCCCCAGAGTTAAAAAAAGAGTAAATTAAGGTTTTCGGTAAAATTTAAAAAAGAAACAACCTAAAAATAAAATACCCTTAACCCTTTTAGGTCTCGTAACAACTATAGGTCGACAAATGCTATTTCCTTTTGACGCTTTGATGTCCAGTATAGGTTGTGGTCGAAACAGTCTCTAATATGCGAGGACTACGCTACACTAACAGCACCGAGCAGAGAACATGGAAACTACCACTCCCTCCCCCCCTGACGCCAACTCCTGTGTGAGTTTGACAGCCCACGACAAACAGCCCGGTGGTTTAGTGGTTATAGTGACGGAAAGTTGGCCCTCTGTCTGTCACAGCGTGGGTTCGAATCCCACCCGGTGCGCTCTGGTACGGTGCAATGCTAGTTGTTGGATCATTGCCAGGTGGGGGCCACAATGACCGCTGAGGATCACTGAAGAGAAAATGGCTCATCAAATCCAGTGAGGCGGAGAGTGGCACTTTTGAGCTTAGGAGGGCTAAATCCCAGCTTAGAGGAGTGGTTCAATGACTGGTAATGCACCAAACCAGAGAGCGGTTTTGCCGAAATTTTGCTTACAGGGGACTGGGGAACCCATATGGGAGGCTTTATACGAAAATTTAAAAAACAAATGAGACCGCAAAGGGTTAAAAAAGGAATTTTTATCAAGCTTCAGAATAGCATTTGCTTTATTCACCTAGTTCATGATAAACTTCCATTGTTTGGCGTGTTTGCTGATGTTGAAAATAAGGGTTAACCTTTTGCCTCGCAAGTAAAAACCAAAAGGGAAAAGTATTTGTGGACTAGGGTTTCAAAGATTTCTAAAAGTTAAAATTTCCCTTAAAATATCATCTCTTTACAAATTGTGGATGATAATAATACAAGTGATTAAATTTTGACATACTTTTACTTCCAACAGAATAATTGGTTTGAAAATTTAAATTGGTTTTTAATGCAAAGTACTCTACTAAATTTAATAAGTTTAATTTGTAGGCTAATTGATGGATTTGTGTTAGTTTGGATGATAGATGGATATTAGATTTTCAACTAGAACTATTTTGATTGTTTTTAACTTTGATAGACTATACAATAGATGAATAAATAATACCTCGCTTTCTGGACTTGATACATAGATATTACACAGTATTGTAAATATGACGCCATCCATGTACATTGTACTTTTTGTAATAAAGTATTTTTGACTTTGACTTTGATACACAAATTTGAAACATTTATTCCACACCCAAAAGATACATGGAAAACATGGTACTTAAATTTTACTAGATATCAACAAAAGCAAACAATGTCTCATCTCATTGTTACATAAAACAGCTGATTGAAAATATTACTATTAAAATAAAAACACAGATAAACATTTTTAAACAAAACTAACTTTTGACAATTTGCTATAGAAATGTTTTTAATCAATACACCTTATAATAAGCTTTTATAAATACGCTTTGAAAAAATAGAAAGAGGAATAAAACACAAGGAAGATTCTAGGAATTATCCTTTGAAAAGGTTTTCAACTAGAGGTAAACAGAAAGTAAAATAACAACAATATATAAAAATGGTTTAAAAACTCTTAAACAAATAAATTTAGTCTCTTGATCCAAGTTACCAATATTATTTTTAACAAGATAAAACAAAAGAAAACACTCACTATATACAAAGCATTATAATAATATTTTTAATAACCTTAGGCTTGTTTATATCTAGCACAGCTCAGGTTTTCTGTGCATAAGGCTGTTTTGATACTATGTAAATTTTTAATATTGTGATTTGGAACTGTGTTGAGTTACACTGAAAAACACTGCTCTTTAATTTACTTTCATAACAATCCCAATCGATCAATTGTCAAAGAAAGGCTAAGACCACCCATTTCTAAATAATTATGTTTTATAACTTACCCATCTTCAGAAGTTTTGTGTAGGTCGATATCATCCCAACGAGAAGAGGAAGAAATGGATTCTGCCATCCTTCACAGTAGCTATTCTCACTTCCGCATGCCTACAAATCAGAGACACAAATAAACGTTAGTTGAAGAGAAACTAAGTAGCTAGGTCCTATCTTTAAATTAAATACTTTTATCCTTTACTTGAGACACCGACCACTATTAGAGGGTATTTTAAGATGAATGAGACCAAGTATAAGTGAGATGAGGGTTTTGGATGCTGAGGTTTAGTCTTGTTACAAACTAGGGCCGACAAGTGGGCTAGGGTACATGACATGCAACTTACTGTTACTTCAATTTTACAACGTAATTTCATTAAAGGTTAACACTATCTTTTCTAAACTAAACAAAGTACAAGAATCTTTAAAAGCTTATAAACTGTATGTATATATATATATTTAATTTTAGTTTAGGACCTTGTTTCTGATTACATAAAACCAGCCACAGTTGAGATAGTGAATGCTCCAACCGGAACACCTCCTGACTCAGGTCCAAACAAGTCCTGGATTTGTGGTCAACCTTTAATGAAATTCCCTGATCAAAGATTGCATCTCACAAATACTGAAAATAGTACTATTCAAAATGTCAGCAATAGGAATGGTCAAGAGGAGGCTCATTACTCTACTCGTATATAAACTTTAATGGCTTCTCCTCTCCAGTTAGTACTCCTGCTGGGTCTTAAAGGCCCTAGAGTTCCAAGTTTTTACTTCTTTTGGCAGCAAATTTTAGTTTTTGATTGCTGATTCAAGGTAGGACCTCTGTGTTGAACTGAGCTGACATTGAGGCAGGTCCAAATCTCTGGTACGACAAGTACTGTAGTTAAGTTAGAGCTCTCCCTTAAAAAAAATACTGTTCTTTGTGTTTGCCTTTTACACTCCCAGGCAGTATTGTGCAACCCTCTGCCTAGAACTCTAGAAGGGGATTAGGTTTAGGACTAGGCTCTGCCTAGTTTGTAGTTTTAGGTAAGCCTAAGAAGTAGGCCCCCTAATGAAGGCAAGGAATATTACTAACTAAGCTAAGTCCTGATTGGTTGTTTTAACTTATGACAAACGAAAATTTAACGATATAAAATGACAATTTTAACATATCAAATATTGTCTGATGTAAAACTGTGTAGGGCGAGCAATGAAACATCCAAGGATAAGGCAAACCCTCATAACAGCCCATAATGTACTATACCGCAAGAATGCTTTAAAACAGGTATGACATAAAGATTAAAGAACACTCAGATATTTTATTGAAATGACATAACTTACATTAATCGAAGTGTAGCCTTTTGAAGTTTAAATCTTTGGTTATATTACGGCAACGAAACACGGGATGAAGATGAACATCTCATAAACAAAGTTTACTATGAACTATCAAAGAATCAAACAAACCGAACTGTCAGAAAGGCAGGATCATATGTTTCGGTTCGGTTCCGATGAAATCCAACGATTACCATCATGAGTACAACTTCAACCAAAGAGAATAAAAACTTTCAAAATCTGCAAACGTGTTCACACTAACTTAAATACTTAACCCATATACTATGAGTAAAAATACTGTACTATTTATCATTGATAAATAAAAGATTTACTCATTCATACATTTTGTTGGGACAAATAATCAGCTAATGAGCTCAAACTTGTCTTAAAAAACGCTTTCCGTGTTCAACAAACTATTATTCTTGCCTTCTAGTTTTTCTTGTAGATATCACTATACAGTTGTTTGGATCAGATGCGCATTTCATAGCGGTTGTGCTACATCATCAGTAAAAGTCTATTTACATAACAAAATCAAAAGAATGCCGTTGGTCCTTGTATTTCCATTGGCCATTGGGCTATTAATTAATGACCCATTCTAGCCAGGAAGCAGTCGGCCTTAGTTTTTTTGTAACAAGACTACACCTCATAACTCAGTTGTTACTACCACTCATCACATGCTCATCCTTCACCACATAGCGGTTTGCCTTAAAATACCCTAATGAGAGTGGTCGGCATCTCAAATAGTGATTTAGTGATTTTACAAGGGCGTCCATATGGTATCTTGCAGGGTTTGGGGATGGGGGACTAGCATACTGGGGAATCTGGGGGCTCCTGACTTCTTATCACTATTTACACTCGTACTCGTTCACGGTCTGTGAATGGGGGGCACGGAGGTATCATCGGAAGGCCGGGTGAGCTTGTACTCTTACTGAAGACGTTTCTAGGCCAGCGGTGGGTCGAGCTGGTGCGGAAAGCTCTGTAATGTTAGGATTAGGAAAATCCCGTGGGCTGGTTTGGCTTACTTCTTACACTGTTACCATCTGTCTTTCCACTTGCCGTGCAAATTTGAACAAAATTTAGTTCTTCCCGTCCTCTTTCTTATTCATAAGAGAATCTGGGCCAGATATTTCAATGCACTTAAATTCTAGTCTTAACAGAATAGTGCCTTTCGCACAAGTTCGACCCACCCCTTGCCTAGAAACCCTGCTGATTGATCTCTCACCAGCGTTTTCCCGATTCGCAGACCGCAACCCGTGAACAAGAGTATAAATAGTAAAAAAAGTGACTGTGTAGTGTTTATTAATTTTAAATTTTTTTACGTCCATAGACTTTCACTGACGATGTAGCAAAACCGCTACGAAATGTGCATATGATTTAAACCACTGTAGTGGGATCTACAGACCAAACAGGAAGATAAGAATCATTTCAAAAGGTCCTACAACTGGGAATATAAAATAATTTTTGAATTTCAATCAATCTATGTTGCTAAATATAATATTTTTAAATCTTTTATAAATTAGTTTATGTCTACAAAAATGCCTATGAATGGTATTCTCAAGCGCTCCTCAAAATGAACCCTTCCTCAAGAGCTCCTCCAAAATTGAGGTCACCTTAAAGCCAAAACGCAATTCTTGAACACACCTCCACCATTCCTTGGTCCAGGGAGGAACCTCGAAGATTGAGGTCTCCTCCATCAAGTGTAGCAAACCTTACTGGAAAAAAATACTACTCAGTTACATTACCCAAGACGTTAACACATCATGTAATAAAATGTAAAGATATACCCATCCCTTTCTGTACAGATAAATTACAAGTTTCATTTTCAACTTGATCAAGTTATTTTGAAAAGAACACTCTTTTCAATTTGACAAATTGATTCTACAGTACTACTATAAAATTAGCCTTTGGGGATGTTGACTTTTCACTTTTACAATATTATTTATTTATTTTTATTTATTTTCCAACGGCAATACACCAATTTACAAAAATACAAGTTTGAAAACTAACACAGTAGATATTTGTGCTTAAACTAAGTTGACGTCATAAACAATGAATGATAACATAGTTGATATAACATGCTATAGGTTTAACAAATGATGATGTTGAACTACTAATAATTGAAACTAATACTAGACACATACACTAACAATAAATTAATTAAAACTAGATAACATGCGATAAAGATCTGAACAGCAATGACTTAACAATAATGAAAATAAATATTTAAACCGACAATAAATTACACACACAATAACAGAGATTTGTGTTTTGCAGCTAAGTCAGTCCAATCCAGCCTTCAAACTTCAAGTCTGGGACAGAAAAGGTATGCCTGGTTCTTCTGGGAACAGATTGATCCTCTCCAGCAGATGGACTGCAGATCTAGTTATTACAAGCAATGTTCATCTTTCAACTTGAATCCATAGCAGCAAGCCTCGACTGGGACCTCCATGAAGTTGAACCCAAGCCAAGAACTGATTGGAGATGATTTATCTGGCAGAGGAGGTTACTCAAGCAGCTCAATTTGACAAATTGATTCTACGAGTGATACTATGGCAATAATGACATGTGCGGTCCAAAGTCAAACGAAGCATTCAGAACGGGTCCTTGATAATGTTGCACCTTTCCACTCCCGCCAAGGAGATAGTCGGCTACCAATGTATTCTTTTTCTACTACAATATTGATCACTAAATCACTATTTGAGATGCCGACCACTCTCTTGAGGGTATTTTAAGGCAAATATGTGGTGAAGGATGAGTGTGATGAGTGGTAGTAATGAGTTATGAGGTGTAGTCTTGTTAAAAACTAAGGCCGACTCTTTCTTAGAATGGGTCACTAATTAATAGCCCAATGACTAACGGCTTAACGTGACTTCCGAACCTCTGCAGGTTCAACGGCTAGGATAGGCAGGAAATAAGAAAAGAGAACACTTTTATACAAACTCTCAAATATAATTACATATTTTACAATATAATACAATTTGAAAGATGGTTTATGATTGAAAATACTTGTTCATAATTTGACCTTAAAAAGTAAATTGTATAATGAAAACAATGCCACATTAAGAAGATATCGCCACTTTTTAATATCTTCCATGAACAAACTACTGCAAATTTCAATTTAACCAAGAAGTAAACATTCAAAACATTCTACAGTCAAAGTAAGGTTTAAAATCATGAAAATTCCATTTGTAAAGGGTTTTAAAGTCTAACCTTTTGCTCAGTCCGTCTTTACAGTCACAGTTGTGAGTTCGTTTTGCCAAGGAAACCAGATTTTTTGCAAAGGGGAAACGAGTACCTTGTAGTTTGAGGAAGGGGAGTATGGAGGATTTTCCTTTTTCATAAGGAACCAAAGGCCTTCCCTGGGCGTCCATAACAAGGCGTGAGATCTAGGATTCTTAGTTATCGGAGTCTTTATCGTTTCCTCCCTAGCCCTGTACTTGGAACAGCTTACTTTTCTGTGAATCCAAATCATTTTCTACCGTAAAATGTCACTAATTGAAAAATAAATTGATCTATGTATATTTTTACAGGTGATAACAACTTTTTTTACTGTTCACATAACATCTAGAAAGTACATAACAAATACTTTCAGATAAAAATGCAAACTCGTATTGATGTTCAGTGTTTTAGCATCTTTAATAGTAACACATGTAAACTATCACTACTAATAATACTAAAATACATATAAAACACATTTTTATCCCTATCAATGAACTATACAAAAACATTCACCATCCACCGGACGCTTACATTTATCCAACAAAAAGTATTTCCACACTAGCTGACACATAATAAAAATAACACAGAATTAAGAAATACCGTAAGATATGAGTCTGCCGTTAATGAACAGGTGGAATATAGACCATGGGTTCTGTGATACTGGCCATTTTCAGGCCAAACGCACTATAGCTGTTATTCACTACATCAGGCCCGAAAGTTAGGTGAAGACTTGACTTCACTACAGTTAAAAATTAAATATTTGATTTGTTTAAATTAAATAATAATTGTTATATCAAAAATCTAAACAGAATTTTTTGTGACTAGGTGTTTTGAAATATTTAGAACACTAGACATAAAACCTAACATTTTTGTTACATACTTAACATCAAGGTTAAACGCTAGTAATTTAAACAATATTTAATGTGCACTTTACCGAGCTTGACTGAGTTTAATCGAAGATACAGCAGACTGGAGCAGGGTGGATAGGTGAGCCAAGCTTTGATGTAATGTCTGTATTTGATAACTTGTGTTAGTGTGTGTGATTACGATGGCGACAAAAGCGTTCATTTTAGTTTTATTAAAATTAGAAACTTTTTACTGTAAATATGTTACATAAATGTATACATATTTTGATTTGTTTTATGTGTTTTCAATTAACCTTCATAACTGCCTAAGTGAGTGGTTTTAAGGTGTGTGGCTATAAACAAAAATCTGTTCAAATAATCTTGCAAAATTTTTATTCCTTGTGACTATCCCCGATCGTCCGGATTTTTAAAATTCCGCCACATTAGTCCGTTTCTAAGGGTCTACTTGTAGTACCGTACTAAAGATTTTATACAACATCCGTGGTTATGTCAAAAGTTTTCATCCCACAAAAAAAAAGATTTTTGTCACAAGTAAAAACCAAAAAAGGTGGAAGGAAAATACCGCAAACATGGCTGTTTATAAAAAATGTATCATTAATTAAGGGCAGTTTTTCAATTCAGCCTTAACCGGTGGTTAAAACTTTAACCGGCAGCCAACCAATATGAATGCTGGATATTTTTTGAGGTTTAGTTTTACTTTGTCTGTTTTGATTTTACATTTTAGTGTTTGTATTCAACATTTTTAGCATAATGTTTACATGTGACATTTAATTAAGAATGAAAAAAAGAATACCTTTATTGTATGACTAATCTTTAATAATTCATTAAAGTGTTTTGAGCGTCGTGTAAAAATGTAAACAACTTAACCGGCGGTTAGTTAACCAGCTGGTTTGCAGGCAAATGAAAAAACTGCCCTTATATGGTTTAGAAAGTCCGATTGCCAAGTGTGAGTAGGAATGGTGTAAACAGCTGTCTCGACAATTCTTCAACTTGCCTTTCAGACACTTATCTGACCATGGATGGCCTATGAATTATCTAGTGCAGTCAATATTTATATTCATTATCAGTTTATAACACAATTTTGTGTTAACAACTAATCAGCTTTTCAGTAACCTGCCAAACTGGAATAATGTTTTCAACTTAAGTCTTAAAGCTGTATTATGATTTGGTCATGAGTCAGGAAGTGTGAACACGCTAACAAATTAATATGTATTATTTTGATCTTTTGTGTAAATTCAGAAAATTATAACATTATGTTTCATTTACTTTGTGACAGCACAATATTAGCTCAAAGAAGACATAAAATGATAGATGATTAATTCAAGAAAGATAAAATTAAGTACTTGCGGTCAATAAATAATACAACAAAATCAATATTTCAAGTTTTTGTGTGGAAATGATTAATATATTCTCTACATCTATTTCAAAACAGTAAATGCGACAACTTCAGTTGGTTTCTTTGTTGAAGCCGGCTGTCGTAGCCTAAAGGAACCGGTTCGGTGAAACTTGCATCACAACAACATTTTGGAACAACAGTGCTGTGATTGCCATTGCCATGGAGCCTGAAAATATGTATTTACTATGAATACAGTATAACAAATGGTTTACTAAGAATACAAAAAATTTAGTATCATTGGATAGGGCTAGTTTGTATGGGTTGTTTTTGAAAAGCAGTTTAAAATTGGAACTAAAAAGAGTAAGTGGCACACAATGTGGGAACTGCGTAGCTAGACAACTGACTAAAGGTTGAAGCACACCTAGCAGCCACGAGCGCGCTGCACAGAAGCGCGGCAACAGCGACCATTTCGTCCTAGGGGTTGCAAATCTAGCAACTCAACAGAAGCGCGGCAACAGCGACCATTTCGTCCTAGGGGTTGCAAATCTAGCAACTCAACAGAAGCGGCAACAGCGACCATTTCGTCCTAGGGGTCGCAAATCTAGCAACTCAACAGAAGCGCGGCAACAGCGACCATTTCGTCCTAGGGGTCGCAAATCTAGCAACTCAACAGAAGCGCGGCAACAGCGACCATTTCGTCCTAGGGTTGCAAATCTAGCAACTCAACAGAAGCGCGGCAACAGCGACCATTTCGCCCTAGGGGTCGCAAATCTAGCAACTCAACAGAAGCTGCAACAGCGACCATTTCCCTAGGGTCGCAAATCTAGCAACTCAACAGAAGCGGCAACAGCGACCATTTCGCCCTAGGGGTCGCAAATCTAGCAACTCAACAGAAGCGCGGCAACAGCGACCATTTCGTCCTAGGGTCGCAAATCTAGCAACTCAACAGAAGCGGCAACAGCGACCATTTCGCCTAGGGGTCGCAAATCTAGCAACTCAACAGAAGCTCAACAACAGCGACCATTTCGTCCTAGGGGTTCGCAAATCTAGCAACTCAACAGAAGCTCAACAACAGCGACCATTTTCCCTAGGGGTTGCAAATCTAGCAACTCAACAGAAGCTCAACAACAGCGATTTCATTTCCCTAGGGGTTGCAAATCTAGCAACTCAACAGAAGCTCAACAACAGCGACCATTTCCCTAGGGGTGCAAATCTAGCAACTCAACAGAAGCTCAACAACAGCGACCATTTCTAGGGTGCAAATCTAGCAACTCAACAGAAGCTCTAGGGGTGCAAATCTAGCAACTCAACAGAAGCGGCAACAGCGACCATTTCCTAGGGTTGCAAATCTAGCAACTCAACAGAAGCTCAACAACAGCGACCATTTCGCCCTAGGGGTTGCAAATCTAGCAACTCAACAGAAGCGGCAACAGCGACCATTTCTAGGGGTTGCAAATCTAGCAACTCAACAGAAGCTCAACAACAGCGACCATTTCCTAGGGGTTGCAAATCTAGCAACTCAACAGAAGCTCAACAACAGCGACCATTTCGCCCTAGGGGTTGCAAATCTAGCAACTCAACAGAAGCTCAACAACAGCGACCATTTCGCCCTAGGGGTTGCAAATCTAGCAACTCAACAGAAGCTCAACAACAGCGACCATTTCGCCCTAGGGGTTGCAAATCTAGCAACTCAACAGAAGCGCGGCAACAGCGACCATTTCGTCCTAGCAAATCTAGCAACTCAACAGAAGCGGCAACAGCGACCATTTAGTCCTGGGGTTGCAAATCTAGCAACTCAACAGAAGCTCAACAACAGCGACCATTTCGTCCTAGGGGTTGCAAATCTAGCAACTCAACAGAAGCGGCAACAGCGACCATTTTCCTAGGGGTTGCAAATCTAGCAACTCAACAGAAGCGGCAACAGCGACCATTTCGCCCTAGGGGTTGCAAATCTAGCAACTCAACAGAAGCGGCAACAGCGACCATTTCGTCCTAGGGGTTGCAAATCTAGCAACTCAACAGAAGCGGCAACAGCGACCATTTCCTAGGGGTTGCAAATCTAGCAACTCAACAGAAGCGCGGCAACAGCGACAGATTCGTCCTAGGGGTCGCAAATCTAGCAACTCAACAGAAGCGTTCAACAGTGACCATTTCCTCCTAAGGGTCGCAAATCTAGCAACTCAACAGAAGCTGGCAACAGCGACCATTTCGTCCTAGGGGTCGCAAATCTAGCAATTCAACAGAAGCGCGGCAACACCGACCATTTCTTCCTAGGGGTCACAAATCTAGCAACTCAACAGAAGCGCGGCAAAGCGACCATTTCGCCCTAGAGGTCCCAAATCTAGCAACTCAACAGAAGCGCGGCGCGTAGGCCTTCAATTGTGGGGTGTAACTGTCCTTCTATCTATTTCTATCTATTTTTTTATGCCTCAGGTCTATTTTTAGGGAACAAATTGTACAATATAATAATAAAAAATCAATATTTAATAACAATTTCGTTCATTGAGTATCAAATTGAATTACAAAAATGCTCAAAGGGACGCGGTCGGAAATTTCTTCCACTACCCGTCGCACACCTGGCAACTCGCCGGTGGCGAGTGGAAAAACTTCCACTCCGAATTCCCTCTGCCGGATTCGTAGTTGCTAAGTGTGCCCCGGCCCATTTGATTCAATGGTTTGAATTCAGGAGCTCCAAACTACCACACACCTCGGTCGTGGCTGCTAGGTGTGCTTCAACCTTAATAGGACGCAGGATTTAACTGGGAAAACCCAAGGAAATGTGCTTATATGAATTAAATTTATATATTTTTCATGTGACTTAAATGTTAATCCAAAATCTTTTAAAAATTGACAACTGCTATAGCCAAAAAGAGAAGTTACAATTTTCTCAAACCAAATTCAGACAGTGGTAGTATTGATGGGTATAATTTTGTTCTGAAGTAGAAATAGTGTAGCAGATATTTCCCGTCGTTATTTAGTTAACAAGAAAGATACGACGTTTTAGAATCTGATTCTTCACATTAGGTTTGGAACCTAACCTAAAACATTAGAAAAAGGGAATCAGAATCCAGATTCCGAAAAGTGTAATTTTCCAGCGGAGTGAATTAGAAAAATACGTACTGAATGAGTACGTTCAAGTTATGTCAAGTATAAATTATGAATTTCAAAGACGACGAGAGAGGGAAAATTGTATTTTCCCATTAACATCGCTTGTAACTTAACAACTGCTGTTTAACCCATATATAACTCTGTATTTACCTGAGAGTAGTCTAGTCTACCTTGGCCGGCTTGGGAGGAGGGTCGTACGAGTAGGCTCTGTATATGTAACAGCCGAGAGCCAAGTGTAGCGTAACCACCGACACAATTGCAGAGTACACATTGCTGTTGATAGTGGCCACGCCAAATATACCTGCGAAACACCAACAACTTGTGTGTCCGTTTATCATCTCAATAGCCTAGATATGTATGAGACTACCGAACTGGGAGGTGCAGGACGGTAGGGCACAAACATTTCTTCAACTAGCCACTACTATGAAAAAGCCCAAGGCTCCGTTTTTAACTTATTTCACAAACTTCTCTGTCAAAAATGGAATGATAACTTGTCAAACAAAGTTTATAGGTTATGATTAGGGGAGTAACAGAATTTAACAGTTGCTAAAAGTGTTAACATTTGCAATGTGTAAGATTTAGACAATTTAATAATTATCAATATGAGGCTTTCAAATACACAGTAGAAACTTTATAGTTTAATTACTAACAGACTGATGGGGTATTTAATTATCCAGTATTAAAACTATCTATCCAATGAGTAAAAAAACTCTAAAAGCCAAAGTAGGAAAAAGTAAAAAGTAGGAAAAACCAATTTTACTGCATAACGTAGCTTGCATACATCTTTACTACAGTAAAACATATAGGGCCTTTTTTTCAATTCAGCCTCAACCGGCGGTTGAAATTAGGACAGGGAGCCAACCAATAGGAAAGCTGAATATTTTTTAAGTTAAGTTTTACTTTGCCTGTTATGATATTACATTTTGGTGTTAATGTTTGTATTTAGCTATATTAGCATAATGTGTACATGTTTAATTCAATAAAAATGGTAAAACTATACCTTTATTGCATGAATGATCTTCAAATAATTCCATTTAAGTACTTTGAACGTTGCGTGAAAATGTAAACATTGCAGACTATAAACAATTTAACCGGTGGTTAGTTAACCAGCTGGTTAGCAGGCAATTGAAAAATCGACCCATAAAAAAAAATGTGATTCACTAAGACATATGTAATATATTTATTTATTTATTTATTTATTGACGGCCAGAGCCAATTACATTGAAACCTGGAAATGAGGTAAATATAAATACTTGCAAAAAAGCTGAAATAGATATAATATAGTATTTTTGATTATGGTTCTAATTAAATCATTTAAATGGTTATTTGATCAAATAACAATTATTAACTATACAATAATTATATAATATTTTCTGGCTAACCCTACATGATACAAGTTCTTTAATACTTACTATCAAAAATGAATGCCTTAGAGGAAAAAAAGGCAACCACTGGTAGTGCAAGAATCAAGACACAGTACATCAATATTGTCTTGAAAATAGTCAAGTCTTGGGCGTCCTAAAAATCCAGAAATCAATTTATTTCTACCTAATTGCTGGTTTTTAGCTTTATGCATAGTGACAATAATTGTCATTGATGCGTCAGATTTAATAGTTTCGATAACTTTTAAATGCATTAAAAAAATTTCATCAAAATTTCACAAAGAAATATTAGTTAAACCGCTCTTCCCTCCTTAAGTAACCTGTCCCTCAACAGATGGACCCTCTATATGAATAAGGCTATTCTCTATGAATGTGTTAGTAAAGATCATTGTCATTGAATACTAGTGGTTTTCATCAGAAAACAGAAATGATCAAAAGCTTTTTTATCACATACTACCAAGGCTTTAAGTTGTAACCAGGACACTTCTGCAATGTATCACGTTCACTAGTTTTTATTCTATTATGTCTCAATTTTTCATAATTGGCATGCCAAATTATTTGACAATACAAACATAACTTTGATTTTGGAAGCCGTAAAACTACTTGGAATTCATACTCTCCACAGACCATAAATTAAAAACACAATATAAAACGTACTAAGTAAGTCCGAAGAACATAACCAACAACTTTGAGGACTGAGTCGTTAAGTCAAGAATGCTACAAAACAAGAAGAAATAACGAGGCTATTCTTTAGGCCTAAAACCGCTAACATCTAATGCCTTGCGTCCTAAACTTTGGTCTGATCAAATTAATAGTAACACAAGGTCATGTTTTTGAGACTGACTACAAATGCACACTGTTTTAGACGTCATGTATTAAATAAGAGACTGTTTCAGTTTTAAAGAAACGTACATGTGGCATGTTCATTTTCAAACCAACTATTTTACGAGGGCTGAGGCTGCCAAATTGAAACCCCTCTCATAATGAAAAATGTTGAGAAAAGACTTTGAGGTAAAGGGAGAGTAAAATACTGCAGTAAGAGTTGGGAAATTCTACAAATGACACTCAAATACAGATTTGACACCAGGACCTGATAAATTGCAGCTGCCATTGGTGTAAAATCTAGAAGTGGGCTCTACTAGGACGTGCATCAGGATGATCGAATGCAAGAAATTAGCTAAGTAGAAGATATGTTTTGGTCCATTACTTTAAATTAACTGACTTTGAATTAATTGGGTAAAATTCCAGTATAGTGACTGGTGCCTATTTAGCACTTATCCAAGTTAAAACATCCCAAAAAAGCCAAAAAACACCGTTTTAATTTAAGGAAAGTTGTAGAAAACATTAAAATCAATGTTTTCTTAAGTAACACTATCACCTTCCACTACCGTAACGGACATGGCGCTTCACTTCACACGCGGAACGCATGAAAGATCGTTATTCGAGGACGAGATACAGACTGAAAATATTGCAGACTGAAATAAACGGTTGATGCCGTGGTGCGAACCGCCTTGTGGCTGTTCCACTGAGGATTCCCCCCATTTCAACTAATATAAACAATAAACTAACCTAACCTCATGTTAATACCTTATTCAGCCTACGGTTAATTTGAAAAATGGGAAGAATTATGAACCAGCTAATGTAACAGCCAAGTGGATGACAGAGAGTGTCTTGGTACACCGCGGACGCATCGCGCCTCTTCCGCTAGTAAAATAGTCCCAACTTAAAAGTCATTTTTAAATATGTTCCGCGCCTTAAAACTTTTTGTTTGCATAGGGGTTCTCTCCTCATTGTGCTAAACCAGTTTTTGCTAGTTAGAAGACTAGTTACTATATTGGAATACTGTAATACCCATCAATCTTTTATTCCATGTGAATAATCTTTGATATCCTGTTCAAAAGTGTTCCTTGACTCAATGTCTTTACTTCCCCACTGCGCTAGAACCAATACAGTTTATTTTTATATGATATTATAAATTGTAGACTAAACCAACAACCAACATAGGCTTAGGTCTACAAAACAGCCAAAATGATAAGCCTTATGCGAGGAAAAAATTAATTCTTTACAAATAGTAAACTTACGTTTTGGTAGTTTTGCATTTTGGTTGTGTTATAAAACTTTTGGTGGATCCAAGGTGAAGTTACAATCACAGAACTGTTTGCTCTAAACAGGCGGAACCCAGTTTATTGTTATCATGTAGGTTAAGAACCAACTTCTGATTTAAGTGATATTTTTGCACCAATCATACAGATCAGGAGATGTCGTGATACCACTATACAAATGAAAAACTATGTTAATTATTCTTGACACTATGAATCTTAATATTAAAAGGAGAATATTAATGAAAACTAATGGATTACTAAGATAAGTTTGAAGGGGTTTGCTAAAACGTCATTTGTATGGTCACATGCAAATTTGCAAGACAAAAAGTTTCTGTTTTGTTTACGTAAATCTGCGGCACTCCATGTTGACGAATACTCTATGTTGTGTATGACACGGGAATTTTCAGTCGGATATACTTTTTTTATCTCTGGATATGAGGCTCGCTTCATACTTGGAGGTTGCTGCCAAGACTGAAAAAGAAAATTAATCCGTAATTTGTAAACATAACCTCAATTCATACATATTTCGAATGTTATTCTGTAGGCTTGAGTACCACGTGAAGCTATGTGAACACGATACGGTTTTTTAATTTTGTTATTTTATTGGTCTCCATTTTCCCTTTAATAGCTTAAAATGAGTACGAATTTTATACCCTGTGCAATTTGGGTAAAACGTGGTGTGGCCAAATCGAATCCTGAAGTTGTAAGTTACAAGCTTATATTCTCTACATGTTTGGGTTTATGAACGCTTGTTCTGTATTGCCAGGTGCGGAAAAGCTACTAGCAACTGAGGTTAGGAAGTCACGTTAAGTTGTTGGTCCATTCCAGTGGTCGTTGGGCTATTAACCTTCCAGAGGTCGCACCACAGAGGTTACATCTAGGTGTACCTCTGTTAACACGTTCACTGCGGGTGAGTTCTCAGGACCTCAAGCGTAGGGTCCGGCGCACGCGCATGAGGTCGCCAGCCATCATGTTCCCATCGCTTCTTTCTTTCATTAATGTGTCCTTGAGACTCGTATGGGACCGTTAAGGTTATCTTTACTCTGTTGTGTTGATTCTGTTGGATTTTTGGTGTTTGTAGCTTTCAGATCCAGTTCTCGGCGAGTCTGCAGCGTTTTATTTTCGCGATGCGGATACTTTTGAGCAAATTAGGTACGTAGTGGGCTGAAATTCCGCAGTGAACGTGTTAGTCAAATTACCTACTCAAAAGCCCGTGAATCCATATCCCTTCAATTCTTCTGTATAAAAGACGATAAAATATAATTTAGCTACTTACAGCATCTATTTAAATAGTTTTTTACTGTTTGTATCAGAGGCTGAAGATAACTTTCTTGATTACCTCCCCGTGTTACGTTGCAACCCAGAGTTTACCTCCAAATGAAACCCTCCTAGCAGCAGGTGTATTATCTGCTATTTTGTAGTTCTCTAGTTTTTATGTTTCATTTGACCTATTGCGTTTTATTCAAGTAAATTAACGATAAAAATGTATACTTTAAGAACATTAATGTTCTTTTCAGTAATGTTTTAACCCACCTGGAAAAAACCTCCGGGTTCGCCCTCTTATGCTTTGAAATCCCATGCAAACTCTGGAAGATAATCATTGACTCTATCTGGGGGAACAGTCGGACGTATTTGTACCAAGACTACACCTCCAGCATCCATCAAAAACACTCACCATTCATTCCATATTCACCTTAAAATACTTTCTAAGAGTGGTTGGTGTCTCAAGTCAAAGCATCAACGATTAAGACCACAATAAACAATTGAATCTAGATAGCTCAACTGTGTCCTTAAAAATATTTGAAAGACGTTTCATTTTATAAATCATAACACTACCTATCTACAGACTTACAAATATTTGTATAGAACTTCAAAGAGGAACAGCTTTAGATTAAAAACCAGAATTTGAATCCAAATCTTACATTCCAGACTTGGACAGTTTGTGTTTCGCACCAAACAAAATTGCTTGGTTCAAATTTTTTTGAACGCAATGTTGGTTTGATTCCGAGCGCTGCAATAACAACTTTTGTAATTTTATATATATTTGTCCTTATGTAACAATTTTTATTGTATTTTTTACAACATTATTTATAGGATTGCACTTTAACCCTTTGTAGTCTCATGTCGACTATAGGTCAACAAACGCTATTTCCTTTTGAACGCTTGTATGTCCAGTATAGTTTGCGGTTGAAAAAGTCTCTGATAGTCAAGGACTACACTACACTAACGGCGCCTAGCAGAAAACACCGAAACTACCACTCCCTCCTCCCCGACGCCAACTCAAGTGTGAGTTTGATAACCCACGATAAACAGCCCGGTGGTTTAGTGGTTATAGTGTCGGACAGTTGGCCCCTGTCTGTAACAGCGTGGGTTCGAATCCCACCCGGGTGCGCTCTGGTACGGTGCAATGCTAGTCATTAGATCATTCGGGGTGCGAGGGCCACAATGACCCGCTGAGGATCACTGAAGAGAAAATGGCTTATCAAATCCAGTGAGGAGGCAAGTGGCACTTTTTGGGCTTAGGGAGGCGCTAAATCCCGCGCTTAAAGGAGTGGTTCAATGACTGGTAATGCACCGTACCAGAGAGCGGTTTTGCTGAAATTTTGCTTACAAGGGACTGGAGAAACCCATACGGGAGGCTTTTTACAAAAATTAAAAAAAAAGTGAGACCGCAAAGGGTTAAATATAATGATTGTTTCACCTCATTAGTCTTAAGTTTTCACTTTCAAACCTGATAGTTAACTTATGTCTGTTTTACTTTTAGATTCAGCTTAGTAGACAAGAACTCAAAGAGCTTGTTGCAAAGGCAAAAAATGATTTATTGTAAGTATATAAATACTTATAAATATAAATTGTAAAGATAAATTGTAAGTATATCCTTCCCTTAAAAATGACTCAAGTCAAAATTTTTAATCACTAGAAAAGCTTGATTCTTTCAGTAGTAAGAATTTTAATGACTTTTGTAATGCAATGTAAAATTGTCTTACTACAATGAAGAACTTTAAATTTAAATGGGAAATAAATGGTGATATTCTCCATATTTCCCCCCCTTCAATTTGTGTACCCACTCTTATCGGGAGGCACAGATAATGAAAGTGTTTATCCACGTGTTGTTAGCAAAGCAGTGTTTAGCCGCAATGTATGTGAATACTTGGAGAGCACTATCTTGAGACTGACGCTTCCGATCGCTGCTGCCAGTCGCTGCATGTGTGCGATGTCAAACGCTCCAAAACGTCCTGCTCAGCTGCGCTCTCAATCGCTCCGCTCCAAAACGCTGTTTGTGTGTTCCTACCCTTAGGTTTCGCTGCCGGTGTCATCACTAAGATCTAAGGCTTCCGGTTTACACCGGGTCACAGTTGAAATATAATTACTGCTAAGCGTTTGACCTGCTGAGTCATCTTCAGTAGCTTGTTGACTGGCTGAGATCTCTTGCCAACAAGCTACTGAGGATGACTCTCCACAGCGAGGTCGAACGTTTAGCAGTAATTATATATCAACTGTGACGCGGTGTAAACCGGAAGCCTTAGATCTTAGTTCATAATATAATTACTTTAGAATTGGTGTGACTCATTTAATCAAAGTTCCAATACAATCATTATGGGAACATTTCTGAAGTGTTTGTATTAAAAAGGGTTTATAAATATACCAGCTTTTGTAAACAAGAATACTTCGGTTTTTCATGTTTATTGTTTATCGAGTTTGATTTAGTATTGTAAGCAATCCTCTCCAATAAATATCTGGGGGAGGTGCATGGCCTCTATCCTGCACTATGTCACTCTACCCTCTCCACAAGTAGGCATGCACAGAGATAATGTTATGGTAAGTAGATTGTGTATAGATGCTGAATGGCTGAGGCAGCAAAATCAACATAGTTCGGCAGCCCAAGCACAGAGGGCACTGCCGTCTCTCGCTTACTTTCTCTCCCCTTAGCTCCACATGCTCGAGTTTATCCGATGTCAATGACCTCAATGTGACCATATCGTTCGATTGTTAACAACAAGTGTTGTTGGCTCTACTTGATTGATTGATACTTGGCTCGAGTTTATTGATTGACATCTCACCTAATAAACATGTCATTTAAATATAGAACAATCATAGCATCTGAATGTGTTCTTACAGACCAACTGGAAGTAGTGCTGAGAAACCCAAAGATCTTGACAATGGAGCTGCCAGTCCAGAAACACCCGTAAATGATGACTTAGACATGGAAAATTATGATAACGAAGACGGTAAGATCTTCATCATGAAAGAAGCTACAAAGTTGAGGTTGACGAGATTCTAGTTCTATCTTGATATACAAGACAAACTCTACCTGTTTACTTTGTATTCTATTTAATGGATATCTTAGCTTTTATTCTTTAAAATAAAATATTAATTTTTGTAAACCTTTAAGAATTGGAATATTGATCATAATAAAAATCAGGGGTTGGGTCGGGAAGGTCCACAGGACCACATGTGTACGCTGTTTGAATCGGGATGAGTGGTTAGTTTGTTGTGAACTCGACAATGTTTTGGTTCCAGTGTTTGTTACCAGGATGCGCTACCAGGCGTAGTTACTCACTTCCTGTTAGTCTTACTTTTCAATATTTTACAGATGGAGATTCTGTTCTTGGCATTGGAGGCATGATAAATGTTGATGAAATAGATGAAGATTCTAACGAAGAATTGGAAGATGAAGACGATTCAGACAAGGAGGATGAGGAAATAAAACCAGATGACAATTTGATTGCAGTTGGCCATTTCTTCGGAGATGCCAGTATACTAGAAATATACGGTATGTTTTCCCGTGTTTGAACAATACAGACTTTTATAGTGTTTAGCTTATTTACTATTAGCTTGGTAACAACACATTAACACTTCCCACAACCACAAAAGAAACAAGATACCTCATCATCAACACAGAACAGATAACGTTGGGATTGCTCATTACTTCCTGTACACTAAAAGTTATTATACTTTTATGTTATTGCCACTGCATTCACTGTAAACAGTTCTAAATTATTTTAGTTTTTGAGTGACGCAATCTATCTAAAAATCTATGGTCACTGGTGAAGAGGAGGAGATTACCTATGGCAAAGTTTTTTTGGAGCCGTTGAAGGTTTGTGGGTAGTTCAACTGAATAGGTCAAAGGAAACCTGCTACGGAAAGATATTTTGGCTTATTTGAGATGCCGACCACTCTCATGAGGGTATTTTAAGGCAAATAAGTGGTGAAGATGAGTGTGTTGAGTGGTAGTTATGATATCATTCATATTAGCCCCAGGATAGCACTCAACAATTAATGGGTATTACCTTTGTTACTATCCTCTTTTGTCGAAGGACGACGCGTTTCAACCTAATTAGGCAATAATCATGTCATCATCCGCCAGTTGGCTTCGTCTTCACATTAAAACTTCCACATAAAATACATGACACATACGAACGACGACGAATAAACAAAATAAATTAATTAAGACATGATTATTGCCTAATTAGGTTGAAACGCGTTGTCCTTCGACAAAAGAGGATAGTAACAAAGGTAATACCCATTAATTGGTAGTTATGAGGTGTAGTCTTGTTACAAACCAAGGCCGACTCTTCCTTAGAATGGGTCATTAATTAATAGCCCAATGACCAATGGAAATACAAGGACCAACGGCTTAACGTGACTTCCGAACCACGCAGGTGATAGTCTGATATGTCTAAACGATGGTGGGAGTTGATGCGGGTATCATCAGATGATCACTGAGACTATCTGAGCCGCTTTAGACCTATACCATCCTCAAAACCTGACCTCCATAAAGCTGGATTACAGGACCACGCCACAAACTTAAACAACATTCAGTACTGCAATATACACTCTAATCCCCTGTCATATTAATATAAATGTTAACTGTGGTTTTATTTTCAGTATTCAATGAAGAAAGTAATGATTTATACATTCATCACGACATAGTTCTGCCAACCGTACCTCTTTCCTTTGAATGGCTCGGTCAATTACCCTCAAACTCGGAAACAGGTTTGATAGTTATATGATTATCAAGTGCTCAGTTATTAAAAATTGTAAGCATTTAATGTCTTTGAAAAGAACAAAAATACAGAGTGGTTCAAAAAAAGGTAACAGAATAATTGTTAACCCCTATAATTTGGGTTACCTTTTTTTAACACCTCCCTGTACTATATATTTTTATAAAGGTATACAGGGTTATTACAAATGATGTTACTCATTTTGATTATACATTTTACTGGGATGTGTACTGGATTCGGACCATCATTCGGACCTCCGCACCCAATCCAGTCCCAGGCAGCCATTAGTAACATCTTTTTACTAATGCGGCCATTTGTTTTAAAATTCAATTACTACTAGTGAATAGAGTGGTTACTAAGAGGATTTTCATTAAACCTGACACTAAAAAGTGGTTGGACACTAATAAAATATTGGTTACTTACTTGATACTTGTTGCCTTCGTCTTTGACCGTAGATAAACGGTTTGACTGCGTCATTGAAAATTATTTTTGGAGGCTAAAACCGACTCCTGCAGCGAATACAACAGCCTATCTACCAGGTAGTCCCTCATCAACTTTATGAAATTTAAGATATTTAGTTCGCGTATTTCAACCGGTAACGTATTGAAGATCTTCACAGCAGAGTAGGGGTAACCTATTGCGTGAAAGTAAGTCGACACCTCGGGAGGTCTATGTTCTTTGCAGACCGTGTACTGTGGCTGTGTAGTTCGCCTCTCAACTCAAAGTTGTTTATATTCTCCCTGAGCAAGCAGAGGGTGTTGTAAACATACTGGCTCACTACAGTCATAATTCCCAGCTTCTTAAACAGGGGCCTACAGTGGTCGAGGTAGCCAGAATGTGAGATAACTCTAACAGCCCTTTTTTGCAATATCAGCACATCATGTACAGCCGAGGAATGCCCCCATATTACAAGTCCATACATGATGTGACTGTGTAATGCTTGAACATCCAGCATGTGATAAAATGTTAATGTGATAATCTAGCACTTAACAAGCTTTATTGCCTTCAAATTCAAGCATTACACAACACCTACAACAGTTGACTTAACAAACAGCAAATCCGTACCCAAACCAGTATAAACAAAACTTTATGAGTTTTTCTTTCCAATGGTACCAATTAAAATGGTCTAAAAGCAAGTTTACCCAGTAAAATGTATAATCAAAATGAGGAACATCATTTGAAATAACCCTGTATATCTCATTGGCTGTACAAGTAATACATATAATATAATTAATTACAAACAAATCATTTAAAGATTTATCTTTCCGAAAGAGGTTTTCAAACTAGTGTAAGCCCGTTTATTATTTTACTTATCAAATGAGGAAATTTTATTATATTATACCTAAAAGCTGGAATATTGTTTTGTATATTTCATAGAAACTAGTTCAGTTCTAATTCAAAATATGGGTTCACCCTACAGACGACATTTCAAATTTTGTTAATTTAATTTTTAAAAAACCTGACATATTAACTATTGTAACTGATCAACTTGTTGATTTTTTCCTGGTTCTTGTTCAGGCCAGATCTTATAAGAAAATAGACTTTAAAAACAATTAAAATAATTTGGCAAAACATTGAAATTGAGAACTATGTAGGTTATACAATTGAGTAAATACATATTTGCTAAATTTCATTACTGGTTTGTAGAACCAGTCACCTTTTTCCTTCTGATCCGTGGAAACAGTTTAATGTTTCGGGTCCAGCTGTTTAAGTCTGATTATTTTTGTAGGTAATCTCTTGGCTATCGGTGGTGTAGCACCGACAATCACAGTGTGGGACTTGGACGTTGTCAACTCTCTAGAACCTGTCTTGAAGTTAGGAGAGTTCTCAGAGAAGAAGAAATACCAACACCGCAACCAAGGACACCGGGATGCTGTGCTGGATCTAGCGTGGAATGGTAGTTTACCGTTAGTAGCCATTTGTTTTGTTTCAATAAATATTTAAACTTAAGGTTAACAAGTTTGTTGATCAAGGCCCATTCCCCCGTTATATGACTTTGTCCATGCATGTTATGTTGAATAAACAAGATTTGATTTGAGTGTACTACTACTTTACTGCGATACTTTTTATGTAGTATGGAAGAAGCAGTTGGACTTTGTATCTCAAGTTAAGACTGGGACTCACAAGGCGTGGTCCTGTAATCCTGGCTCAGATAGTCTCAGTGATCATCTGATGATACCCGCATCAACTCCCACCATAGGTTAGACATATCAGACCATCACCTGCATGGTTTGGAAGTCACGTTAAGCCGTTGGTCCTTGTATATCCATTGGTCATTGGGCTATTAATTAATGACCCATTCTAAGGAAGTGTCGGCCTTAGTTTGTAACAAGACTACACCTCATAACTCATTACTACCACTCATCCTTCACCACATATTTGCCTTAAAATACCCTCATGAGAGTGGTCTGCATCTCAAATAGTGATATAGTGAAATGGTAAATGACATTTTATATTATGTAAAACTAGGTAACAAATAATTTAGTGTGCACGACACTAGTTAGTCGAAGATGATGTAATTTCTGAGCAGCTTCGTTGTTCACAGTCTTGAATTACAAAACAATGCCTCCAAAAAGATTTATCTGACTGCATTTGTCGTTTCCTACTCTCTTCATCATCCGTAGAAAAGGTAGAATTGCACATTGTATTTGAATGGTGATTTGGTTTGTTATCTTAGAAAATTGTAAAAATATATCTTAACTCTTAGGCTTTTGCGGCCGGTGTCATCACTAAGATCTAAGGCTTCCAGTGTACACCGCGTCACAGTTGAAATATAATTACTGCTAAACGTCCTCAGTAGCTTGTTGACTGGTTGAGAGTCCCACAGCGAGGTCGAAACGTTTAGCAGTATTTGTATTTCAACTGTGACACAGTGTAAACCGGAAGCCTTAGATCTTAGTAATATACCTTGAGTTATTATTATTATTATGTGCAATTTTTCATCTGTGAGTTGTGTTTTCTTCTCTCTGCTAACTCTACCTTAGATCTGGGACATTACAAACTTTACATCTCCATTTTTTAAAAACACCTTAGTTCTTTCTTCAACACATTGAAAACCAGTAATAGGAACCTGGCAAGTCAGTTCAATTCAGCTGGCTCTATACTTTACACCCACTACGGAATGACATTTCCAGTGTATTGTAAATCAAGATTTCATTGCATAGTCAACTTCAAATTGCTCTGCACTTGGCCAGTGCTCTTCATTCTTCTTACAAACGACCTACCAAGCTGGCTGCAAGACACGTGCCACACAGTAATGTATGCAGACGATACAGTCATTACACTTTCAGACAGAAACCCAGACAGACTAGAAAACAGCACAAACCTACAATCAAACAGAACCAAACAATACTGCTTTCAAAACGACCTTGTCTTAAACGAGGACAAAACTGTTCAACTAGGTTTCTCTACAAAGAATAAAACTCAAGAAATACACCCTCTTCCAGGCTTAGAATCAACCACTACAACAAAATACCTTGGCATCACAATTGACTCGAAACTGTCCTGGATCCCGCACATACACATATCCACCTTCCTGAATATTTGAAAGCCCAAGACCCACAACATCTCAAGAGACAGCTGACTTTGTGGCTCCAGGAGAGACCCTTTTACTCAGAGAAAGACTTCCTGACCAACAGAACTCTACCACTCCAGAACAGCTACACATGACAGATACATATATTGCATTGTATAACATATTTTTTCTTAAAATCATTTTGACGCATGTACTGTTCTCCATGAATATGTGAATAAAGAATATTGTCTTGAAATTGGTTAGTTTTCCGTTTGATCGGTGTGTGACTGACGTATTGTCTGATTTCAGTCATGTGTTGGCCAGTGGCTCGGTCGACCAGTCGGTTCTGCTGTGGGATCTCGGCAAGGCGAAGGCAGTCACTCAGTTTACCAACTTCCGGGACAAGGTTCAGTCTCTCGACTGGCATCCGTCGGAGGCGAACATCCTAGTCGCTGGAGCCTGTGACCGGTCAGTGCTTTTTTTGTAGAATTTTTTAGGCCAGGAAAAAGTGTTAACTCTAATCGACTTGACTGTTGTCTATTTCATTCTACTGGTTGGATTGTTAATAGTTGGATTGTGGGAGTAATCTACCCACACCTTTCCTACGGAGTGGGGTGGATGCTCAAAATCAAGTTTTGACAGAGTTTTCATTCTACAAAAAAAAGCAGTCCGAACCATTGCAAAATTACAATGGAGAGAGTCGTGCAGGCCAGCATTCAAACATTTGAAATTGTTGACACTACCTTGCCTCTATTTTTTGGAAACTCTAAGTGCGGTCTCGTAAGAGGATGTGACATTCACTCTTATGAAACTAGAGGCAGGGAGAACTTCCGAACTGGGAGACACAGAACGGCAGTTCATGAACGTTTACCTTCTCAGGTAGGAGTTCAACTAGTCAACAGGTTGCCAAATTCTATTAAAAGTGCCCCAGAGCTTAAGGCTTTAAAACTTGTTTGAAAAAGGTTTTGACCGCCGAAGCATTTTACAACACAGACGAGTTTTTGGCATATGACTGGGAAAACACTAACTGACTACTGGATTGTAGTGGTATAATTCGAATGAATGAGAGAGAGTGAATGTCAAAAATGTATGTTTGATTGGGATTTCAATATTAGAATATATGGAAAATTTTAGATTTTCAAAAGAATTAACGTTTGTATAACATGCAAATTGTTAACACAATAAACTATTTATTTATTTAATGTTTTGTGTAGACTTTGGCCAAAATGTCTACTTATACAAATCATTTTTTGCTTTTCTCTGCAGCTCAGTGAAGCTGTTCGATTGCCGAATCGCAGAAGCTCTACAGTCTCTGGATGTTGACGGAGAAGTGGAAAAAGTTCTGTGGCACCCGAGCAGTTTGTTCAACGTTTTGGTAACAACACTATTTACTATTTTCACTTTAACTCTTTGCAGTCTCATTTTATTTTTGAATTTTCGTGAAAAGCCTCGCGTATGGGTTTTCCTCCGGTACCGTAGTATTTATTCAAACAAAAAGAAAAAGAACTAAGTACCCCTGAGTTAATGTGATTTATTCACTTAACTGGTTTTGGAGTTAATTCCATTGCCTAATGTGTATCTAATAGTAAAAATATTTCTTTTAAATTAAAAAATATTTTTTCAGACTTTTGAACAACACTCTGACCAGACTTACAATAGTTGAAAATTATCAATTTTGAATACTAATTTAAGAATTAAACTCTAGATGGTAGACTCATTATTCAATGATCTTGTGTAGCACGCTACAAATTAATAAACATAATTTAAATGATAATTAATATTTGATTTTTAGGATCATGTAAAACCATTGAGTAATGCATGGCTTTATGCTTCAGAAATTTAACAACTTTCAAATGTCATATTACATTCAAGTTCAACCATCAAGTCATCATAAACTCCTTGATCAACTTGGAATATGGCATGAGTAGAAGAGAAAAGCATACGCAAGTCGGTTCTGATTAATCCATTGAATACAACATCAAAACAGGAATAATACACTATATAATATTTTTATTGCTTGAACATAAAACGAGTTTTGCATGAGCAGGCATGTTTAATGTGTTGTAACAAACTGAAGGCTGCACAGTACAGACGGAAAAGTGAGGTCGCAGTCCAACAAACGATGCCTTTGTAAATGGTGCGACTGTGAGTTTTTAACTTTTAATGGTATATTGTTATATGTTTTTAGGGTGGATTGAAAGCAATGTTGTTTTTACTTTGAGAAACACAAGAAAATACAATACTTTTAACCCTTTGCGGTCTCATTTTGTTTTTAAATTTTCGTGAAAAGCCTCCCGTATGGGTTTTTCCAGTCCCCTGTAAGCAAAATTTCAGCAAAACCGCTCTCTGGTACGGTGCATTACCAGTCATAGAACCACTTCTCTAAGCTCGGGGATTTAGCGCCTCCATAAGCTCAAAAAGTGCCACTCGCCGCCCCACTGGATTTGATGAGTCATTTTCTCTTAAGTGATCCTCAGCGAGTGATTGTGGCCCCCGCACCCGGCATGATCCAATGACTAGCATTGTACCGTACCAGAGCGCACCCGGGTGGGATTCGAACCCACGCTGTGACAGACAGAGGCCAACTGTCCGTCACTAAAACCACTAAACCACCGGGCTGTTTGTCGTGGGCTGCCAAACTCGCACGTGAGTTGGCGTTGGGGGGGAGGGAGTGGTAGTTTCGGTGTTCTCTGCTAGGTGCCACTATTGTAGCGTAGTCCTTGCATATCAGAGACTGTTTCAACCGCAACCTATACTGGACATCCAAGCGTTCAAAAGGAAATAACGTTTGTCGACCTATAGTTGACACCGACCTCAAAGAGTTAATGTCTAAAACATGTTACTTTCAAAATTTTGTCTTAAAAAATTTTTCAGAGCATTCAAAAGTATTTTATTAAATTCTAAAATATAGGTCAGTGGATTCTTTTGTGATTACTGTTAAAATCACTTAGATTAACAAAAGTTTGACTCCAAACAATTTAACACAAATGTTTCGGAAAATCACTTATTCGGGTAATGAAGAGATCCTTAAAAAATCAAAAATTAGATATGACAATCTATCAAAAATAATATAGCAGAAAAAATAGTCCCTTTCAAAAATTGATTTGAATTCATCAGCATCAAGTATGAAAAAAATTAACTAAAAAGATTCATCATTAAATAAGTATATCAAAGGACCATTTCTGTAAATATTCTTAGTTTATGTAGATATTTATGATATTTTCCCACAAAACCAAGAGTTATAATATGTGAAGTAAAATATTCAAAACCTGTTTCCAAAGGCTTCCTAATTACAACAAAATTAATTAAAATGAGATATTATAGAATTGCAATCTAAAATGTTTGTGAACCATTTGGTTGCGATATTTTACAGTTAAAACAGAAATTGAGGATTAATTGTAAAAATTTAAAAACCAATGTTGACTTGCAGGTGGGAACGAACAAGGGAGTGTTGTGCTGTTTAGACTGTAGGACAAACAAACTGTCGTGGTCCGTGGAGGCCCACTCACAGGAAATCACTGGTAATTATATTGTTAACCTTCAATACTTTATCCGATATGGAACCTTGAATAACGGAGGTAATTAGCAAATGAAACGCAAAGATTCTGCTGGACTGAAGTGACTCCATCCAGCTCCATTGGATTAAGTTTTGGAGGTCTTAGTGGGTTGGCCCAAGTAACAGCAGAAAAGGAGTAATCAAAATGATAGGAAGGTTCTACTACACATAGGGAAGCTTTAAGAAGCATAAAATCCCTATTTCCTCCTGAGGACAAAAAAAACAGGGTAATTAAAACTGATACTGTAATGGAAAACTTGGTCGAATTGTCAAATGGCAAAAGTTTAATTAGCGCTTCCAGTACGTTATTCTTGTTAACACTCTTGAGAGTAGTTTCTCTTTCAGATCATCAAAAAGTCTCTTTCTCACTTCTCAAGACTTGTATTTTTTCTAGTGGATTTAGAGTCGATTTTCTCCCACAGAGCTTCTAAAAGATGTTACTCATATTTTTTCTGGAGCAAATCATTTGCGAGTCCACATTTTGGCCGCTGATTTGTATTTCCTCCTTTTCTCACACATCACATTATCTAGTGGATCTTCTGATTTGAATTTTGCACGAAGCAATAACTTTGTTACCTTAATTTTTCTTTGATCGTCTCTGTTTGATCTGTCCCCTATTCAATCAGCCCAAACAAATTGTGGTTATACTTTTGCTTGTTTTTCAATAAATCAGAAATTAATATGTTCATGTTAGTTTGAAAGTTCATTATAGTGGCGGAGAGCAATTTAGTAAAAGGAAAGAAACAGACTTTTCCTGCCACTTCCAGAGAAAAACTACTCCTAACGTTTCGAGTAGTTAAAAACTCCACCCGTCTTCAGAGGACTACACTAATCTAGGAACTACATTTAATTAATATCTGAACTTAAGATCTAACCTAAGACTATTCCGACCAATATTTAAAATGATGTAGCGATATTAAGATTCGGTTAAGTTAAGATTGACTCAGAAACATAAACTCTTGTACCGACTACTATTGATTGATAAAAGTACGAACTTGTGACAGGTTTGACAGTGAACACTGAGCAAGACTGGATCGTCACAGCGTCAACAGATGAGACGATCAAGGTGTGGGATAAGACGGAAGAGCCGCAGTTGCTCTACACGAAGTACTTAAATCACGGACAACTGCACTGCATGCAAGCCAGTCCAGACAATCCTGACATCGTCTGCGTTGGCGGAAATAGAAAAGACAATATTTTCAAAGTTTACAACCTAGCCACAGGTAAGCGGACAGCATTTTAATTTTTACATTCTTTGTTTTGCAAGGTTTGGCGGAGGGTTTGTAGCAGGTTGGTATCATGAGCGTCCCCCGAGCTCATTACTCCGCTGACGCGGGTTCGATTCCCGCAGTCACCACTTACATTTATAAAGTGACTTTGCAATGACACTAGGTAAAGGGCGAGATTGAGTGGCAGAGAGGACTTTGATCTCTTAACTTTGCCTCACTAAACAAGACAAACTTTACTTGTATTTATTTTTTGTTCCAGGGGTATACATTATATGTTTTGAATGAATTGCTTGTGTACAAAGTTTATGTTGGTTATTGTTAGTTTGGATGTTGAAATACTATTTTTACACATTTATACTAAATAAAAAACAGAATGTTTCAAATTGTTTAGGCAGATCTAACAGTAAATAAATTAATATTTTTTTTTTAAATAACTTAAAAACATGTCCTATGCAAATGAAATATTGCCTGATGAGGCCAATATTGGTCATTAAACAATACTTTAGTATTTTCTTTTCACAACCTGATGTTGTTTTGAATCACAATTATTTTATAAACTTAATACTCAAGGGCTATTTTACCACGTTTGTCTGATTTATTCGAAAGAAATTCTCTTAAATCACATCTGCGTAAGTAGCTGCATGACAAAAATAAATTTCCATTGCAATCAAACAAACAATTAACTATGTTAATTTTCCTTCCTCAGCCATGTGGCATCTAAGCGCAATCTATTTACCATAACATATCTTTGCTGAGATCTAATATATGACATTTAATAATAATCACACAAACATGTCTAAACTACTACTTGGACATGTGACTATTTGGATTGACCTTAAAAACTTAGGTTATTCTTTCTTCTTGCTAATATTTTACCAATTGTATTTGTTTTGTTTTCAGATCTCCGACAACAAAGCCACCAAGAAAGTCAATACACAGAGGAATTTTAGTTATTAGATCCATTAAAAATATATGATTTTTATCTGTTGTTTTCTTTTAACCTCAACTATCTGAATAAAGGTCCTGTGTATTAAAAATATGTTCATAATGTAGAACCTTTCGTAACAGAAATAAAGGGAAACAAGACATTTTGATTCATAGCTTGTGTGAGTCAGGGACTGAGACCAAAACTAATATTATGGTAGGTAGATAGCCCATAAATGCTACATGGATGAGGAAGGAAAATCAACGTAGTTGTGGCAGCCCATGCATATATAGCTCTGCAAAAGGAATTATTTTAAGAGCCTCAAGTAGAGCAACTGACACACACGCAAGTTTGTTTTGTTCTCGAAAATCGCACAATTTGGTCACATTTAAGTAATTGACATCGAACAAACTTGATCACTATATCACTATTTGAGATACCGACCACTCTCATAAGGGTATCTTAAGGCAAATATGTGGTGAGGGATGAGTGGTAGTAATGAGTTATGAGGTGTAATCTTGTTACAAACTAAGGCCCACTCTTCCTTAGAATGGGTCAATAATTAATAGACCAATGGAAATACAAGGACCAACGGCTTAACGTCACTTCCGAACCACGCAGTTGATGGTCTGTTATGTCTAAACGATGGTTGGAGTTGATGTGGGTATCATCAGATGATCACTGAGACTATCTGAGCCGCTTTAGACCTATATCATCCTCAAAACCTGACCTCCATGAAGCTGGATTACAGGACCATGCTACGAGTCCCAGTCATGTTGAGCTGAGGGGTTGAATTCAAAATCTACCGTAACACCTTAAAAGCAGTCACGGGACGCACTCTGGCCTGGCTTATAACATGGAGTAAAAACTATAATCTAGTTCTTCCGGTTCATACCGCAGCCAAACTTCATAATTAGGTTGAAATATTTCAGCCACACTGTGGAGTACCATTTTCAGTCACTGATTGGCTGAAACAGTCTTCAGTCACTGATCAGTTTCAGCCAATCAGTGAGGTCGAAGTATCTCAACCTAATTAGTTTGGATACAGTGTGAACCGGAAGAACTAGATTATAGTTGTGACACCGGCTACGAAAGCCGAAGAGTTATGGATTAAAAACTGCAGAGGATGTTTTAAACTGGTTAACGTACTTTAATAAAAAATTTGGTTCAATGGAAGCATAAAACTTTTCTCAACCAATAAATTATTAAGTGAGTTTATTAAACGTGATTTCCCATAAGATCGTAGAAATTGAATCCTTGTAATAAATAATTTGTTTGGAAATTAATTTTATGCTTCTATTGAAACACTTTTTCCATTTTAGTATGTTAACCTAGTTAAAACATCGTTTACAAATCTCCCCATGTTAAATTCCCTATCTCAGATAAAGGCTGCTTGGGCTCTATGCGGCGGCTTTTTAACGACAACAATCCAAAACAAAATACCAAGTAGGGAGTGTTTATATTATAAGAAATGTAAACACTCTTAAAACTATGGTTTCCTAGAAAAGCAATGCTTGCTTTTTTATGGCCGTAATATTACAGAAAATTTTGTTTTCAATACAATCATACAAATTTTGGGAATTCTCCAAGAAAACATTCCCATATGATTGCTTTAAAAACAAAAGTCCACTGTCATATTAGTCGTAACATAGTCATTTAGGTACCAATTACAAATTAGGTAGGTCTAATTATTTGATAACAATTTGGAATTCCGAGTAACTGCTATTTTCATTTTGTTGTGGAGTACAGATTCATTAGTGAATTTCCTTCGCAAAAATAAGATATTTATACCATGGCTTTAAGAATGATTCAACACAGACCTGGTAGCATGAAATAAGAACCAATCCTCACCTTGAAGAAAAACGGATATGAAACAATTAGCCCTAAAATCAATTAAATAGAAGATGCACTGGCAGGAGCTACAGAAAACAGAGAAAAGTAGCTGCGGTAGTGATGAAGTGAATACTCCAAAACTGACTTAGTTTAATGATGCAAGTGGTTTAATGATCTGAAAGGGGTGTCTTCAAAAAAGAAAAAGAACATGAAATCTGGTCAACAAACATATTTTTTTACTAATAGTTACAATTATTTATAAGTAGTAACTAGTAAGTATTTAAAATGGTTGGAAACAAATGTTATGCAATTCAATTCAAAATATCTTTATTCATAAAAACAGTATCAGATACAATAGTGTCAAAGAATACATGCAAATAATAACATTACAGTTACATGATTATATGCAATACAACACTTACATTTACATGATTTCATACATTATTAATAACAATATTCTTCAATAGAGTATAATGACATCTCTATCAAATATTTTTTAGTAATTTTTAAAAGTTTTGAAACAATGTTCATTTTAATGTCAGCAGGCAGATGTTTTATAAATAGCGATCCCGCACAAGTAGGTTTTTTTAAAGTTCTAGATTGTGCGAAGGTAACTATATCTTTTTATGTCTAGTGTTGTATAAATGATGTTCAACTGGTTCCATATTAGTTTCCCTCTCCCTCGCTATACATATAGTTTCAAAATGTATTGGCCATACACTGTCAAAATCTTTTGATTTGCAAATTGTGCCTTTACTGATGCATCAAATTTTAGATGTAACATGATACGTAGGGCTCGTTTTTGTAATACAAGTATTTTATTTAAGTTCGATTAAGAAGTTGCTCCATACAAAGCAATTCCAAAGCATAAGTGAGAATGAAAGTAAGAAAAATATATTTTTTTTAATGCATCTAAATTACACAGGAAAGACATTCTTGATAAAGCATACAGTCCTGAACTAAGACGACTTAATAGTCGTTCAACATGACTTTAAATTTTGATCAATACATAGACCCAATATGCGCTTCAATACACATCAATTCCAACTTTCTCCCAATACCAGGAGAGAGTACTTTTTTCTATTAGTGTATTTTTGTCTGATTTCTGCAGATATCTTGGGGCCGTTTTTTTAATTCAGCCCTAATTGGTGGTTAAAATTTAACCAGCAAATAGGAAAGCTGTTTTTTAAGATCAAGTTTTACTTTGTCTATTTGATTTGGCATTTTAATGTTTCAGTTTGTATTTAACTATTTTAGCATAATGTACACATGTTAAATTTAATAAAGAATCAAAAAACAACTATTGGATGAATAATAACTATGAATGACTGGGACTCGTGGCGTGGTCCTGTAATCCAGCTTCATGGAGTCCAGGTTTTGAGGATGATATAGGTCTAAAGCGGCTCAGATAGTCTCAGTAATCATCTGATGATACCCGCATCAACTCCCACCATTGTTTAGACATCTCAGACCATCACCTGCGTGGTTCGGGAGTCACGTTAAGCCGTTGGTCCTTGTATTTCCATTGGTCATTTGGGCTATTAATTAATGACCCATTCTAAGGAAGAGTCGGCCTTAGTTTGTAACAAGACTACACTTCATAACTCATTACTACCACTCATTCTTCACCACATATTTGCCTTAAAATACCCTCATGAGAGTGGTCGGCATCTCAAATAGTGATTTATCATTTATCCATTGCTTGTGTCTTTCTCAGCCAGTTTTGTAAACTGCAAGCAGCCGCAAGGTTTCACCTCAATTGGTCTTGAAAAGACTCGGAATCGCTAGACAAGTGTGCCAAAAGCGTTTTCCAAAACTCGCCTGGCATGGAAAACGCAATAATTGAATATTTTTTATTGTTTCTTTGTCACTGAGCCCAGTTTTGCTGTAAGGTTTCATGAGATTTTTCTTAGATGAAAGCATGGTCTTTGGCAATAACAGTTTTCTGGAAGTCCAACAGTTTTATTTTCAGTTGCAGTGTTTAGAATGCTGTCTTTTTATCTTGCACAGCCATTTCCTTCTACGCCAATAAATGTGAAGCAGTAATTTGCATCAACCACGGCAAGCAATATGACACTACTGAATATGTTTTCTTGTAATTGAAGTCCACTGAACCGGAACTATGACGTAGGTCTTTTAATACCAACAATTTTCATCAATTCCTTACACATCTTGGGAAGTTGCAGCGCTGAAATACAACTTTTGCATAATTATCTTTCCACCTTCCGTTTTAGGTACCTGCAAAAAAATATTTGTATTAGCAATTTTTATATTACACGCATGAACTAAAATATTTAAAAAGAATTATTGGGGGTTGTTCCATTGTAGAACCTGTCAAACAACAGTAACAATTCTATGCTAAATAAGGAAACTGAAGGCATGGCAACAGACTAAATCAGATTATTAATACCTTTGGAACACTTAATTAATAAGATTTTATAATGTTAACGCAATTTCATTAAATAAATAGTTTTAAAGTTTATAAAAAGGGTATAGTTACTTTATTAACACTCACCTCAATAAAGAGTTGAAGGACGCAAGAAATCGCTGTGTGTGTTAATCAAGCTGTGAGCGAGCAGTTCTTAAAATATTTTGATACGCTGTAGTATTTTTGTTTATCAGCTCTTTTAATAATGTATTTGATGCCTATCTGGGTATTCACAGTTTTACACACATATTTCTTTGCCGACATTTTGTTTTCACATTTTCTCTGAGCTTTTTTACGACAGTAGACAAAACAACCAATCTTCACCACAACTGACTTGCTACTTGCCGCTTTTATAGCGTCTTCCTTTACAAACGGCTAAATCACTAAATCACTATTTGAGATGCCGACAACTCTCATGAGGGTATTTTAAGGCAAATATGTGGTGAAGGATGAGTGTGATGAGTGGTAGTAATGAGTTATGAGGTGTAGTCTTGTTACAAACTAAGGCCGACTCTTCCTTAGAATGGGTCATTAATTAATAGACCAATGGAAATACAAGGACCAACGACTAAACGTGACTTCTATACCACGCAGGTGATGGTCTGATATGTCTAAACGATGGTGGGAGTTGATGCGGGTATCATCAGATGATCTCTGAGACCTGACCTCCATGAAGCTGGATTACAGGACCACGCCACGAGTCCCAGTCTAACCTGACCTCCATGTAGCTGGATTACAGGACCACGCCACGAGTCCCAGTCTAACCTGACCTCCATGAAGCTGGATTACAGGACCACGCCACGAGTCCCAGTCTAACCTGACCTCCTTGAAGCTGGATTACAGAACCACGCCACGAGTCCCAGTCTAACCTGACCTCCATGAAGCTGGATTACAGGACCACGCCACGCAGTCCCAGTCTAACCTGACCTCCATGAAGCTGGATTACAGGACCACGCCACGAGTCCCAGTCTAACCTGACCTCCATGAAGCTGGATTACAGGACCACGCCACGAGTCCCAGTCTAACCTGACCTCCATGAAGCTGGATTACAGGACCACGCCAGTCCCAGTCTAACCTGACCTCCCTGGATTACAGGCCACGAGTCCCAGTCTAACCTGACCTCCATGAAGCTGGATTACAGGACCACGCCACGAGTCCAAGTCCTAGCTAGCTAACTAGCTAGCTCACTCAAATGCTGGCAAGCAGCGAGTAATGTGGACGGGTGCTCCAACTTTTTCCCCAGTTTCTTTACTAGCTGGTTACTAGCCATAAAGCTTACTAGTATGAGATTACACAAAGCAAGTTTACTATCAATTGGTAATTCTATCAAAAAACCAATATTAAATGACATTTAATTGAACAAGGCCTTTCAACCTTACATTTCATAATTTTTGTGCGGACCTGAGGATGAAAGGACTCGTTCAATTAAACGTGATTTTTTTGACATATCAAATTATTTTTCACTGGTACGGTTATTTGGCCCCAAGAGAAATGTTTTCAGGCTTTATACATATATGCCTTCGACATAGGGGGCACATTCAATCGAATTTGGCAGTGTTTGACAAAATGAATCCTGCCTCTAAAGGTTCGTAAATTATTGTTCTGGGGAAAACGACCGCAACGAAAAAATTTCACACACAAGAAAAATGCCTAGTTCACAAACAGTGATTACCATTCTTAAAAATATCTTTACACGGGATTCATTAAAACACTACTAGTATATATATTCTAAAACCAATTTAATGCCATTGACATAAGAAATAATCAAATATACTAATACAAAACGATTCAAAATTTTATTCTAATCCGACACATCACCAAGTGATTTACTAATGAGAAACTTAGTAAAAAATGCATAACGTATTACCGTAAGTAACAGCTATTACAGGTACACCTCTATATATTCTTCAAGCTTCAAAGCATGTGCTTGTTTTCATACATGGTATACTCTTTAAAATAAGCAATAAGTAATTTTAAAATCTGTGAATAAAATGCTACGCTAAAACTTTTTAAATCTCATGCAAAATTTTAGAAACAAATTAAAATCAGATGATTTGTAGAAAAAATTATTCTTGCACCAACCCCTAAATATAACTAAAAACTTGGGCTGTTAGTTGATTTACAATGCTCATTCCAATGTTTTGATGCAGTTATTCTGTGTTGTAGCCTGATACTTCAGAGGGCAATAACAACAACATTGGTCTTCTACTACGGAAGAAGGCTAAAGTAAATGGAATAATCCAACAAGCAACATTGAGAAACAATTTTTTGCGGTTTAAAGTTTTCATCCGGTTTAATATGTTGGCAACTGGTTTGGTTACTTACAGTCTAAGATCCTACACAGATATTTCTACCCTTATATTTAGTTTGATGAGACCAGTTTTGTTCCATTTTTGGGTTTTATAAAAAAGTGTAAGGTACAACATGATTGGCTTTTGTTTTTAAATTGTTGTTATTATTTATCCTGTTACCATATAATAGAACTTTGTAATAAATACAGTGAATTGTTAACATAAAAACGTCAAAAAGGATTAAAATAATAACTTATTTACTCCTTTAAAAAAAAAATAATAAAAATTTAAACATCATTTTTATTTGGATTTGTTACATTTGTGATTAGAACAAATTATTAATACAAGTTTACGAAGACATCTTACTAGCAATCAGAGTATATACAAAATAAGTAATTACCAATTTGTTTAAAAATCCCTCCAAATTAACAATTCTTAAGACTCCCTTTAAATTTCCCTTTCATCCAAAAATCCTGTTTATAGGGAATGTCCGCTTGATTTCTGATATTTTAATTTTCTTTGGGATTTTCCCAAAGCCTCAGGTTCCGTTGACCTTTACTTTTCGGTCTTGTATTCATTATTTCTCCGTGAGGAACCAAACAGCATTCTGTTAGCTTTTTCATGTACTTAAGTAAAATACTCTTTGACAGAAAGATTGTACAAAAAGTGAGTTCAGTTAAAACCATTCTTATTCAAATAACAAACAGGGTAGAAATACCTATGTGTAGTCTTATACTATTCGAACGTCATGAGAGTGATTCCTTAAATTACATCCTTTTTTAAACATGATTTTCAAGTAAATTCTTCTAATAATAAACATACAACTGTTACAATTCCTTCTATTATATTTTCCTCCTATAATTTCTACGTTTTCATTCTAATTAAGTTTGCCAGTAAGCTGTTAATAAACTCTGCAATCTGCACCTACAGCTGATGGACTATAACGTACTTCTTATTCTTGGCCTACTGTAAATCCTAAGAAAATACCTATCTTTTTTTACAACTGCAAATAGTGTCAGTGAGTGTCTACCTTTTGTACTTTTTATTTGAGAGGTAACGACAAATTTAGAGTAGGCATTTAAGGTGTGGAAATTGAACTATAAAAACTTAAATTCACGTAAAACTGTCATAAGCTTGAATTTTTCAACAAGCTCAAGATGATGTAATAAAGTATGTCCTATTAACCGGTAGGACCTTCTAATACGACGTGAAAGGCTCCTACGGTCAATATCACTTACACTACACTCGGTTTTGGGTGAAGACTGCGTCTAAAAAGGTGAAATACTGGCAGACGTTTCGGTGAGGTTGCATTTTCAAGGCTTGTATCGACTGATGATTGCCCCACGGTGTTCATTGTTTTGGAAACACCGTGAACAATGACCCACCTCCGGCACACAGCGGATATAACGTATGCTCCAGGACAGCAATAGTCAGTTGATGCAAGACTTGAAAATGGTGAACTGCAACGTTGCCAAAGTTTCGCTTTTTTTAACACAACCTTCATCGGAAGCCAAGTGTACGGTTAGTACGAGCTTGTTGTAAATCCACAAGTTATGAGCACAGACCCGTTAAGCAATCAATATCTTGCTACCGAGCTAGCAGTACAGGCGGAAAGAAGTGACGCTACGTTTCTGTGAGTTTTAACCTTTTGAATGAAAGGTCAAAAGATTCTTCAGGGCAGACTGGGAACTGTTTTTTTCAAGAAAATTCCACTGTGTAACTTGTGAAAACACAATAATTCAGAGCTCTAAAAATTCCATTTAAAAGATGTGAAAACACAATACTTTTAGAGATCTAAAAATTACACTTATTAAGTTAATAGATTGATGTCAAAACTGTGGATTCAATCTGCCCTAGATCATCCGTTGACATCATATGCAAATTATGATACAGAAATTCATTACGTCAGAACAGCTTCTGTTGGATTGTAAACCGGTGTAAAGTCACTAAAAATGCTTGTTCAAAGTTGATGCGAGGTTTCCTAGTTTCTAGCTGCTCGTAGACTTTCTTTTACACCCTTAGACTACAGTCATTGGTCAGACTGCATCATCATTTTTTGACGCCCGTACTGCACAGTCTTTATCCATAATCTTTACTATTCTGTACAGAGCAAACTAAACCAGAATCCGAATAGTGTTTATTAGTTCTGTTTCCCATAACTTCTGACTAGCTGAGCTATGAAAACAACCGGTTTACTTTAGTAACAACCAACTCGACTAGTCAGAACCAATTTAGTAGCATAGCCGGCAAGTAAGGAATTACTATTCATTATTCTATTGATGCGGGTATTGGCACAATCAAGGCTGAATAATTCCTTACCTGAGCTGCTGTTTATTTCCTAAATCAACAGCTGTTATAAAACTGTGCCCAGGTTAACCTTAAACACCTTCCCTAAACTCTTCATCAACACTAAGGCTACAAAAAATTCAAGCCACATATTTAAATATAATCCTTGACATTAAAGTATATCTTTTCCGAAAAGTTCCGCAGATTAATAAAAAACATCATAGTACAATTTCAGTTGAAATAATAAAACAGGCTCTTTTAAATTGTTTTGATTTTTAATAAGAGCAATTTTAAATTGTTGCTAATTAAAAAGGGCGTGTGATTTTGGTCACAGCAGTATTTTGACAAACTTTCAGTGAATGCCAGAAATTCTTGATTATAATGAATATAATTTTTCTCTATTTATTTTAGGTGGGCCTTCCACTATTTTATTTTGTTACTTCTCTACTTTGGTAAAGCACTATGTAACCAAGTCGTGATGTAAGCTTGGAAAATTGAAAGAGATTATTAGATTAAGAACATATTTTCATTGATCAGTGTCACTCTAATGATTGATATGATTTTTAAAAAATCAAAACAGGTAGTCAACGGACAATAGAAACTCAAACAAAAGTCCACAATATTTTGTTTCCAGAAAGCTTTACTCCGTTCTTTTGTGTTCCATAAGTAAAGTGCTAAACTTTGTGACGTTGTTCTAAGGCTCAGTAATTATTTCCCGAAACCACTTGGTTTTATCAAGCAGCAGATATTTATGATTTTGTTTATTGTCTACTTTTCTACTTTACTCATTTTTCTCGCTAACTCTGTATGCTAGTTTCTTTATCTACAGTCTAATACATCAAAACAAAAACCTTAATCTGTTGACAAACAAAAGTTACAGAAGAAAACAGAACAACAAAATCACTTGAGTACTATGACAAATATCTAGTAAACAACGTAAATTGAAAAAATACTATTCCTCGCTCTCTTTTTATTTTTGAACTATGGAACAATTTCTCGGAGTTTGGCACTTTACTTACATGGCATTGAAAGAAATGTCTACCCTTTCTTCAGCAGTAGAAATGTTCGTGAACTCAAATGTAATGCATGTTTTTTTTTGTTATTTGTGATTCTCAACAACATTCTAAGTCCTTTCTACACGTAGGCTAGCTGTGTGCCTTTCAATAAACACATCCTTTCCTGGCCTAAAACATTTTCTAGTTAGTCAGATTTTCAGAATTTACCAATTTGCAGGACAAAGACAAATTATAACCTGACATGAGGGTGTATTATTTGAATATCAAGCCATGCAATGCAAGGTCTAAGTCAACTAAGCCATCAATGAAATAACTGTTAACACATATTTACCCATTAAACTAACCACTTTGAATACTTCATGCAAATGATGTCCACATATAAAACCCATATAATAATTAAAACCTTCCTAAAATAGTTGACCACTCAAAATTGACAATTGGTAACATTTTGAAAATTTAGATACCAAAGCACAAATAAAAGCTAAAGAGAGAGAAAAATAAAATGATGATTTAGTAAAAAATTGTCCCACGTTTTTAACTTGACAACTTATCTAATTTTATTAAGAAAATAATATAATAAATTACATACATCAACAATACTTTTTTGATCTTTATAATAATATAATGTATAAAAATCTTGTGATTTACTGACACTGATCTGCCATTAGGTACGGTACTACGGAATCTGTTCAGGCTTCGAGGCGTTCTCGCCTAGTCACCACACCTTGCTACGCTCACTCGTATCACGACGAACTGCTGTTGTCTCCGTTGTCGTGAAACGTGTTCCCGTTGACGACAAACGAAGTCCCCAGTCCGTATAAATGACCACAGTACTTCATGTCGTCGATGTTGTCTTCGAAGAACATCTGCAAAGTTAAAAAAGGAAATTAGTATTTAAATTAATTCCTAAATCTGTGGCAGGGTGTATTTATTTCGGAGGGCTGTTCAAAAATTAACTTATCATACGCTGTTGGATAGTCTGACTCTTGTGAAACTGACAGTATGCTTGATTGACATACGTTTAGCAATTTGTATGCTCTCAAAACGTCAAACAATCCCTACAACAATCCCTACAACGATCCCTACAACAATCCCTACAACAATCTCTACAACGATCCCTACAACGATCCCTACAACGATCTCTACAACAATCCCTACAACAATCCCTACAACGATCCCTACAATACTCCTTCCAATTAAACAACACTCATAATGAACTAAAAAAGTCATTTTTGCACCCATTTTCTTGTGGAAAGATTTTAATTTTATCTTTAAATAAAAAAATCACATGTTATCTAGAATTTGTTTAATTAAATATTCTGTAAACTAAAGAATTTTGTGTGCAGGTCAAAGCGTGAGTTGTGTCAGTTTTTCATCATCCACACTGAGTGCGGAATGAAAAACCGCATTAGCATAGGAAACCTTGTGCCTTTGATGGATAAGTTCACCGAACTTTATAGTGAATGTATCTAATTATAGTTGAAGGAATGCTCTTGAATATGAATTCAATATTTTAAAATTTCCTGAAATGTCAATGATTGAGTATAAAAAGAAGGTACAGTAGACTCTCGACTATCCGGCTCGCGACCATCCGGCCTACCATTTTGTAAAAAATTTAAAAATTTCATGGCCACAAAGAACGTTAAAAATCGACACATGGTTTTGAACGTCTTCAGTTGTGAAACTGCTAAGTTTGCAATGCATCGCAGCAACCGCAGCTGACATCATATGCCTAAGAAAATGGCGAGAGACTGCGGCGAGGAAAAGGTCAAATACCGAACGGCAACTTTCTATTAAAGACTTTTTAAAAAGTAATTTTAGTTTTTCTTTTGTTTTGTTTTATATTGTAAGCTACTGTTTTTATTTTACTCAATGATTATGATTATGACATTACAGTATGTATAACTTAAATGTTGTACTGTACAGTTTTTGATAAATACAGTTAGTGCATTAATTAAACTTGTAACAAACAATTTTATGCACTATTAATTTTCCTTACAAACCATCGCATCACTGTTCCAAATTTGTAAAAGTTATATTAGATCAAAACGTGATAGCCTAATTTTGTAATTTAATAGTACTGTATAACCAGTTAAAACGTTAGATTCAGTTCGTAAAACGTGTAAAAATCAATCTAGATAGGCCCGGAAGTCCAAGTTCAATGAACTCCGGTCTATCCGCCTTTTTCGTTATCCGGCCTACCATTCCGCCACAAAAGGCCGGATAGTCGAGAGTCTACTGTATATATTTGTTCATTGACAGTTAATCATAACAATTTAATGTCAAGTGTAATCCATTCAAAAATTAAGAAGTCAAAACAATACTTATACAAGCCCAGTTATGCACAATGATAAAACCGAGGCCCATGAGATTTAACGGCATGGGAATCATCAAACTACAGCAACCCATTATTCATGGAAGGGTTTGCCTCTGCAAGTATAGAAATAGTGAAAACTCTTTCGGCAAATTTTTTGTAAGAAGCTGTAGCGCTTAATTTTGAATAAACGTAAGAACTCAACTCCGTTTTAATCGACATTTCGTTAAACTGTTACATCTATCCAGTTGAATATTATCCAGCAAATATACCGTAGTACTGGACAGGTTGCCTCTTAACCTTAAGTGTTCACTGCAATGTGTGTCACCGGTAACGTACATACCGTATATAATCGAATCTAAGGCGCACTTTATATACCATAGACTCGCACAATAGGATGAAAATATTGAATTCATTCGAAGAGTTACAAAAACACTCTGAACATTCAGAGAGACGTAGGAAGCATTGGGTTGCGTATTGCTTTGCCTGTTTTGAAGAGTGGAATAGAAGAATAATTGAAAAACAGAGAACACTAGTGGGGCCTGACAAATCCTAGCCCTCTAAATGTTGACATTATAAAAACCGGGGGTGCCTCTTATACGAGGGTGTAGTTTTTTACAGTATATTCAGGGGAAATTTATGGGTGCATCTTAGATTCGCAGGCGGCTTAGACTCGAGTATATTACGGTAGTTAAGTTTTTCTGGTAACTACTTATAACCTACTTGTTACTTAAGTAACATTTGGTTGCTGCAGAAATTTGTGGTATGGTACTTTGACGGTGACGCCTTACTTCTCGCATCTTGAAGAACGCCATGCCGGTGAGCAGCGAGTCACTGCCCGCCTGGTGTTGAGGTCCGACTCTCTGCAACTCCAGCTGGTCCGCTACCTCTTGCAACCCACCCTTCAGGTTCTTGCAGCTCTTCATCAGATACTGCAACAACACCACCCGAGTCACATCAGTCTCTACACCTACGACAAGTCTGTTCGTGTGGCATACGATGTTTTATGTCTTGGAGTAATTTGGCGTTAAAAAGATTTTGTTGTACAGCTGACACATGAGCTTTTCAGGGTGTTAGGCAAAGAGAAATTATGGTTTTTAATTTAAGTTTATTAATACCATTACTGTAGTGAGAAAAAGTGCTATCTGACATTTCTAAGACGTCTACTAAGCAATCTATGGCGTGGAAGTCCTGATTTTCGAGAAACCGTTTGCTGCCCCACTTGGAAACATCAACTAAAAAACAGACCATACTTAGATTGCCAAAAAAACAACTCTCTACAAATTGCCAGTTGAATTAGCTAGTTTTGAAATGAAACAAATTAAATCTATATGTGTGTTTACTTTTTACTTTCTTAGAAATAAAATATGTCAGTTTGTCGAGACAGGTCTTTAGATTATTAAAAAAATATATATTGTTTGTTATAAAAACTGGGTTCCTGCCAAAAGTTGCGGTATTACTGTTATCATCACTATGAAGCTTTAACATTATGTAGACGCTAGTTAGTACTGAATAAATTTACTATATTCTTAAATTTGTGCCGTCAGGACACTACAAAATTAAGAATACATTTACTCCATTATTATTTCATTATTGATTCATTTACAACGTACAAAATTCATCTTGAGCGCTTTTGGTTGCTACTATTAAACGTAATTTTAGTTGCCTCTGTCTTAAAGACTGATCTATTTTGGTTTAGTGCATAGTCATATTTTAAACAAACTTGACATAAATGAACTTACCTTTACGTCGTAGACGACTGGGAAATATAACCTCAACAGTTCAAAAAACTCACTCTCGTCCGTTGGAAGGTTTAAGTCTGTTAATAGCTTTATAAGGTAGCCAAAATCGTACCCGCTGAAACAAATAAATTAATTTTTGTTTTACAATGAGACAGACCACTTGCATTGAAAATCAACACTAGAAATAATAATCAAAGTGTGAAAACCTTCTTAACTCTCTAACTGGCAAACGACTAGTGACTAGTCGCTAAAAAGTGTCACCCCACTGGCAAACGACTAGTGACTAGTCGCTAAAAAGTGTCACCCCACTGGCAAACCACTAGTGACTAGTCGCTAAAAAGTGTCACCCCACTGGCAAACCACTAGTGACTAGTCGCTAAAAGTGTCACCCCACTGGCAAACCACTAGTGACTAGTCGCTAAAAGTGTCACCCCACTGGCAAACCACTAGTGACTAGTCGCTAAAAGTGTCACCCCACTGGCAAACCACTAGTGACTAGTCGCTAAAAGTGTCACCCCACTGGCAAACCACTAGTGACTAGTCGCTAAAAGTGTCACCCCACTGGCAAACCACTAGTGACTAGTCGCTAAAAGTGTCACCCCACTGGCAAACCACTAGTGACTAGTCGCTAAAAGTGTCACCCCACTGGCAAACCACTAGTGACTAGTCGCTAAAAGTGTCACCCCACTGGCAAACCACTAGTGACTAGTCGCTAAAAGTGTCACCCCACTGGCAAACCACTAGTGACTAGTCGCTAAAAGTGTCACCCCACTGGCAAACCACTAGTGACTAGTCGCTAAAAAGTGTCACCCCACTGGCAAACCACTAGTGACTAGTCGCTAAAAAGTGTCACCCCACTGGCAAACGACTAGTGACTAGTCGTTAAAAAGTGTCACCCCACTGGCAAACGACTAATTACTAGTCGTTTGAACATACATTTTTGGCAAAGGGTATTTTTGTTAGTAAAACTGATTTAATCTTACACATCTTTATGTTGTCTTAATCAGAATTCATCGCAGTTTATTTTGATATAAAAACATGCCAAAATAATGAGAAATAATTGCAGGGTGAATTTATAAAGTTGCGTGATATACTCGCTGCTCGCCGCAGCACAGTTGGCTGAGAATGACCGTAAACTCCCGACTTTACCTTCCGATTTCGACGGGGAAATTTCATTTTAGAAACACGGCAGTTGCATCACTGAATTGTACATCTCTTTGTCTACAAGCAGATGTTTTTTCTTACTCTGTGGCTTATTCAACAAATAAGAAAGAAAAAACAATTTACTCACTGTGTTTTGTAAATACTCAAAGGGCCAGGCAAACATTCAATATATTGTTAAATTCAAAAGACAAAATAAAAAAGTCTCTGGAAAAGTTTTAGTGTTTTTTTTAGCATTAAATAAACTAAAACTTGGCCAAACCAAAAATATTCTCTAGAGTAGCTTTGGGGATTTTCTAGAGTGAAGGATATTAGAGCAATTGGTTTTCTCCGAACCTGTGAAATGACAGCCACTTGATGTTTTCCATGAGGACGACTCCGGAGGTCATCAACAAAGCCGCAAACTCCAGTGGGTCGATGCCGTCCTCCTCGTGTTTCTTGAACTGGATACCCGAGTTCTGCAGCAGATCTATGCTATCCTGTGCGTACATGTCTTCCCTGGAAACCAAAACTTCTAAATAGCAGGTCTTAGCTTTTAACAGGGTCCCTACCACCATAACATAGGCCCTTATAATGACATAATTTACTGTTAAAGTTTTTGCAATAAAAATTGTTTATTGCCATTAAATAAAACTAAAAACAAAAATCCTATTACCACTGGTAAAACTCAAATCAAATTAATGTTTTACTATTTTCTAAAATTTAACAAATGGTATACATCCGTTCAATAATTTGTTGTCTTAAACTCTTGTAATTTATAAAATAAGTTTTGAAGCATGTAGTTTTTAATATTTGTTTCAAATGCATACTTTTAATGTGGGTTGGTAGTTCTGTTTATTATACAGGGTGAGATTTAAATGTCTTCCCCCCCACATCAACTTTTGAAACTGGAAAAATTTTGAAAAACCCTTTGGGGAATGTTTTTATTGGATCTCAAAGTTTGTTTTGACATACTCTGCGTCTTTCCTGCGCCTCACACAACAACCGAGGGCAAAACATTTGGGAGTCCTCCCCCCGGTTTTTGGGTTGGGGGTGTGAGTGACGCAAAGTACGTCAAAACAAACTTCAGAGTTTTATAAAAACATTCCCTAGAGGATTTTTAAAAATATTTCCTTTTTAAAAAGTTAAGGTTGAGAGGGACATTTAAAACTCACCTTGTATATTTATATTCATATGAGTCTATTTCTGTAACCCACTTATTTTAGGTTCTCATGCAGAGACTGTGAATTCCCGATGTGGGCTACAGCAAAGATCTGGATTGGCATAATTATAATTTTTGCTTAAAAACATCAGAGCCTTCCGAGTAAACAGTTTGATTTGAGGTTACTTTTTTTAAAGGTAATCAAGGTATTCCACATGTTTTCAAGTGATTAGAATCAAGTTCAGCCTAAACAGAACTTACGATAGATTGAATTTAAAATTGAACTGCCAAGTTGTGTATCCTGGCGGCGTCTTGCCGTTCTCGTCAAGGAACGTGAGGCCCAGCTGGATGATTCGCAGAAGGTCAACATTACATTTGAGCATCTGATACTGGTAGTCCGCAGTGCTCCGGAACTCCCCGATAGGCCTAGCGACCACCCCGGGAAACTCAGTGTCCTACGAACAGTGAAAATTCATTGTTAAGGCTTTACTGAGACAAATTATATCAAACGTGAGCACCAAATATAAGCATATTGTACAAAATCCAAAGTATACAAAATGTGCAACATTTCAATACAAACAGTCATTTATAATATTCTCCAAAGAAATATAATCTGGATAATCCGTAAGCTCATTACCTATGTCACTTTCAATTTCATCTGAATCCCTAAACAGCTCTCTGAAAGCTTCCCTGATTGCACTAGGATGACTGAACTCACTCATATTGTGTAATATTAATTATTTAAATAAAACTACAAACTATAAACATTATAAAAAACACTAAAACTATGAAAGAAAACGCATGAAACAAACTGTCATAAGTTATACGTCGTTTATTGTCTTTTAACATTTCATAAAATTAATACAATAGACATGGTCAATGATATTAATTTAAAATTGAATATTGCTAATATTAAAATATTCTCTTAAGCTATAAAATGGGTTAATTATATTATCAGTCATATAATCTTTTTTAAGAGTGAGTAGAAAAGATTAACTAAGTACCCTTGGATTTAACATCTTTTATTTTTATCTTTTATTTTATTTTAGTTAATCTTTTCTACTCACTCAAATATACAGTAACCCTCTTTAGTGAATCTTCTCTTTCACAATCTTTTTTAAATATGTTGAGAGGCAACAGCTTAACATCATTATTTAATTGGTTATACAGTTTCAGACTTGTAATACAGTGGAACCCCTCAAATCCAAACCCCGCAAATCCAAAATTTTTTCATTCAGTATTTGCGGCCCAGTAGCGAGCTGCTTGCAGTTCACCAGTTGGGAATCACTGGGCTAGACAATAGCACTGGAGTGTGGACTGACTGTTAGACGATAGCATTTGGAGGGTTAAGAATCAGATTAACAAACAGCACTGAAGTGTTTCACTCACCATGGCTACGTAAGTGTACTTCTGAACCACGCTTCTGATTGCTCTGAACTCTTCGTGCAGATTGTGGTTCCAAACATCTCTGATCCCACATTCCTCGTTGATAGGAATCACCAAGTTCACGTTCGAGCTGTTCTCCCCACTGGATTGGCCTTTCAAACAAATCAATCATACGTCAGCCATTTAGATTTATCACAGTGTGATTGTCAAAACATAAAGACGAAAATAACTTAAATATTGGGTTTAATTCTTTTTCCGTGATTGCCATCTCAGAACATAACGGTTTGCAGTTTTGAGTGCCTAAAACCACCCGAGTCAAATAGCAAAACTTTAGACGTAATGTAGATGTACTCTACAGGTTAAATTTGTATAGCTGATTTTCACAGGCATGCAGTGCAATATGCCAGTTCTTTGTAAGTATTTAAACTAAGTTTGTTAACCGGCAAAAATCATTCCATCAGAAGTGGCCTTTTGGAGGAGCTTTCCCCTCCCTCAAAATTGAGAGAAAGATTTCTACCATACCTAACGATAACAAAACCATTTATACCAGATATTGTGGAACCCAGATGAAAAATGTGACCTGTTATTTGCTAGGATTCAAGGTAGTTTCAGTGCACGGAAAATATGACTAATTGTAATTTATAAGAGTTTGTACTGAGAGGTTCGCTTACCGGTGGCAGTTGGCATAGCCGGGCTAGCGCCCAGTTTCTCCAGCAGGTGTGTCGCCCAGTTCACATTGCCGTCGCCCCGTTGTCCACTGCCGCCCCCTCCACCACCCCCTCCACTTGACCGCTCCAGCTGGATTGATAGCTGTCACAGTCGACAATACAGTACATGAGTTTCACATTCACTACATTGAAATATACACTAACTGCTAACGAGAGGAATGAAGAGAACTGTGCTTAAGAGAGTTCTGCTGATCTAAATTAACAAGCACCACAGTCTATGACTCTATGCGAATCAAGTGTCATCGGATAGAGCGGCAGCAGGAGCAGAGTAAACACTGCAATGTTTTTAATCAATTAACGTACTTAAATAAAAAATCTGTTTTAATAGAAGCTGCTTCAATAAGCTGCTCCATTAAAAACTCTAAAACTTGTACTTTCACCAAAGATTACTTAAGTTGATTAAAACTTTATTTTCCCATAAGGACATGGAACTCTAATAGTTGTAATAAATACAGTATTTTGTTTAGCAACAAAGTTTTACGTTTTTTGCTGCGGACAGATGCAAGACAGAAAACAACACTCTGTGCCAACTTCAATGTAGATTTACTGTGTAACAATACATGCTGCTATATAACAAGTTTTTTTAAATCATCAAAAATTGTTTTTGGTACAATAATAACGAAATAGTAAAAAAAAGTAGATTGATTAAGTTGCACAGATATATTCGGATGGTAAAATGTGCAGGATCATACATTTTACGATATAACCCAAGTCCTGCCACATGTATGAGGTATAAACAATTAATACAAAATGTAAAAATACAGCTAAATGATTTTTGTAATATAACATTAATATATTTAAATTATAGGAGGGTCATCCAGAGAGTAAGGAACGATTGCGCATCACGTTAGGCGCATACTGCATACCCCTCACAACTATGAATGCGTGTGCAGCTGCTAGCTCCATCCTTCCTCTTCAGTTTGAGTGTAGGTTCGTTGTTGTGTGATTACACGCCTCCTTTCTGCAGTGGTTAATAATGACATCGACAATTTTTAACCCCGCTAAATATGAAGTGTCGTTCGTTTTCTAAACGCTCAAAACGTTAAACTTAATGAAATTTATAGGCAAATAAAGAGTGTTCCGAGAGGGGAAACGATTAAGTCAGAAGGCTACAGTGAAACCCTCCAACAATTTCAACGTGTCTTCCAAAACAAGAGACGGGGAGTTGCTGATCCATGACAATGCTCGGCCTCATGCCTCTGCAAGAACACTTACGAACTTCAACGTCTACGTTCCTTCCACCTTACAGCCCTGATTTAGCGCCAAGTAATTATCACTTATTCCCAAAGCTTAAGGATTTTATTAAGAAAACAGCTTGCCAACGATGAGAAATTCCAAGAACGTGTGAAACCCTGGCTCAAGTCTTTGGCGGCAAATTACAACATGGGTATGGAAAAACTGGTCCCACGTTACAACAAGTGTCTTGAAATGCATGGTGACTATATAGAAAAGAGAGGAAGGTTCTATGCATTTGTAAAATAATAAAGTTTTGTGTTGATATTTTTTTTAATTGACCATGCCAAAACGTTCTTTACTTTCTGGGTGACCCTCGTATTAACCCGTAACACCAACTTTTACTCGTGGGTTGTGGCAAACATCATGCATGTTAGGCCTGGTGTGTACTTTATATCTAATAATCAAATTAAGTAATAAATTTTACTAAAAGTACTTAAATTTTGTACTACCTCAAGCCATCAATTTTTATTTTTATCATTATCCATCATTCCGTAAAGATAAAACTGAAATTAAATTAATTATTCAAATCAAAACTGATTTATTAAGTGTTAATAGTAAACTTACTGTTCATTAAAAGAGAAATGATCAGATTACAATCTACAGAAATAAGCCTAATGCACTTATATTTACATTGTAAATAACTTACTTTGTCTGTCAAGCTGTTGTGTTCCCAAAAACCGTTTGTTAACGCAGTGGCGGATTTCAGATCACTCTCAGGAACCACTTTCATTGGAAAGAGGTACTGTAACAGAAAAGTTTGGTTTGGTAAAAGTATATACAGGATGTCCAGTAGTTGCAACAATGTAGGGTGTCCAAAATAAACAAAAAATGTCTAGTAATACATTCTTATCCTTTTGAGCACCCTCCTTTTTAACATTTAAGAAACATAATTATATAGCCTAAACAAAGGAGTGTGCTCAGAAAAATTTCATTTCTTATTTATCGCAGCACAACAAACTTAACCTTAAAATGTTCATAAAAGCGTTTGCCATGTTTTGTTATTCTTGTGTATTAACTATGTCGAAGTTTACGGGTTTAGACTTAGAAAATTTAATACGACCGCCAATTTGAATCCAAAAGTGATCATCAGCCAAAATCATGTTTTCAATTTTGGTCTTTGATAGACGGAAAACTAAGCGAAATAGAACTATGTGTTACTGAACATTATTGTTTATTTTGACTTGAAAAATCACCTGGTGAGGTTAATCCTGTAATAACTGGACAAGTCTGCATTATAATCAAAATTCAGTGTTATATGATATTTTCCACCAAATTGTTGGTCATGTAGTGCTCATCATAATTCCTTCACTGTTTTGCCAGCTAGTTACATCTATTTAAGCACATGATGGTTTGCAAATACATTAGATACTAGTTTTAGCTTAAAGCATCTTCCACTACGGACCATCCCTCAGACCGTGCGAGAAATTTTAAGGGGGATTTCTTTTTCTCCCTTACCTAGCAACAATTACCAATAAAACCCCTAATCCACAGTACCTTCCTAACCTTTCAGCTATGGATCTGTTGCGGTCTTAGAAGTGTTCCGTAGTGTTTATATTTTTATTCAGTTTGTGTAATATTATTACGGCAAACTCTTAATATTGGAAAGGTTGTCAAGTTTTGAACATTTGGCTGAGTGTGAGTTAATGATTCCTCACTTCCTGATCCATTAAAAAGCTAGTACCGTGTATATAGAATAATTGATTTATGTTGTCAATCTCAACGATATTTTCTGGTTCTTATTTATAAAAAAAACCTTGAAAATCATAAAAGATCTCTGAGTAGATGGTTGGAACATTGCTGACCTTTATTTGCAAGGGCGGTTATTACAGAGGTGCAAAAAAGTAGGCTCTAAGAAATGTATTGGCTTTAATACTTTACTTAGGCTTTACCTATCCTATAACCTGTCCTGCACCCTGGACCAATTTTGGACAAGAGCCTTTCCATGCACCCTGATCATGTTATTTCTTTGCGGCACCGTGAACTACAAAACTAGATCTTCAGTTTGGTTTAAAGCAGCTCCCAAGATCAAACGTGTTGAACAAAAAACTGAAACTGGGTAGTCCTAGTTGAACTTGGATAACTTACAAACTATTTCAGCATTGTCCAATCCATTGATCATTATATAGCTTTGAACAAGCTTACCAGCAAATACGGCTAAGCCTCGTGAAATTAGGTATCAAAGTAAATTTAAGAAGCCTTTTTCAAATATGTAAGATGAGCCTAGGCCTTGAGGTATTCTAGAACGTAGTGCATTTAAATGCTCTTAGAGAAAACATGAATACTAGGATTGAGACATTAAATAAACTGACTAAACACTTACGATTAGATATTAGAAGTAAGCATTTCACTGTAGGTTGAGTCATGAAACTAAATATCAAAATGCAAAGAAAAGCCCATTCAATTTGTGTAGAACGACACAAAATTACAAAATCGATGAACACTGGCAATGAGTGAATGAACGGTGCTTGTGCTTTCCAGTTTGCTTCCGATGACTGCAGCTTGTTTGCAGAAGTATACCAACCCGACAGCGAGGCATTATGAAACACAGAGATGAACTCAGTCGTAGAGCTCTTCACGCACAATATATATAATTATTTAGTTATTTGAGCTTTTTGAAAAGCAATCTTAGCTTATTTCCAAATTGTGCCCCTTCAGGGTACAATCTTCGGCGGTCCAATGTCTTGGCCCTTCCTCGTCACAGAACTACTTTTTATGAGCACCAGACATTCTATTCTTCAATAAAAATGTACAATAAACTGCCTTTAAACTTAAAAATTGAATTAAGTATCTTAAAATTTAAAAGACAACTAAAATTGTTTCTTATTGAACAAGAATTTTATTGTGTTGATGACTTTTTTAATTTTAAATTTGATTAGTGTAAATTAAGGTATGGTTTATTTGTTTTTTTTTACAACAAATAATGTATGTGTGCCATAATTATAAAACATGTTTGTAATATTTGACGTTGCCATGCATTATTTGTTAATTGACAATCAAGATCTTGATTTTGAGAGTATGTAACAATAACAATGTAGCATTGACTTGAAATATACCTACATGTTTAATGTCAGTAAAGGGACGTTCATATTATCAAATAATACAAAACGCGTCAAGGGGGGAAGGTTTCGGCGGAGCTTTCCTTCACGTTATGTAGGAGGTTCAAATCTGACCCCAAGCCATTTAAAATCAACAAAATTTGCGTAACGTTAAGTGATGAAAGCAGGGCTTGGCATAGTGTTACGTATTTCATGGACGGCCCTATAGCAAGGTCATCAATCCTTTACCAGTTTTACTACCAAGCTATACAAATATCTCAACGTAACAAACTAACAATGCAATTATTGCACCGTGCACGGGAGGGTCCGCTCTAGTGCCGAGGTGCTCTCGATGTAGGGCTCCCCAAAAATGCACCGTGATACTTTAAACGCTAAAAGTGACAATTTGTACAATGTACAGCTTTTACTAATTTTCACTCCTTAAAAAGCCCCTCCTGGGCGACTTGGCCCAGCCATAAGGCCAATTTTCTCCATGCCGGCATTAACCCAAATGGCCAGTCCGCGCCTGGCTAGACAAGGTAGAGAACCAGTCAAGACACCCGGCCCGACAACACCCACACATTTCCCAGTGGATGATACCATTTTCTATGTTACAAAACTTTTCAAACTATCAATATAAGAAGTTTTACAATTTTAATATCATATTTCATTATGTATTTTTTAAATATTTATCATTGTGAAATATTGTTAAGGCTGTGCAGTACAGGTGGAAAAAGGTGACAATGCAGAGAAACAAATGCCACCATTGTAGTCACAGAGTATCTAAATATATATGTAATATTGTAGTGTTGCTGTAACCTTTGAATGAAAGCTCAATAAGGTACATTCTTTAGGGCGGACTGAAAGCCAATTTGCCAATATCTTTTAATTTGAGAACATTTATCTTGCAACTCGTGAAAATTCTTTACTTACTTCGCTACTAGCTCTGGCAGAGCCGGCCTGTAAAAAGCCGTACACTTGAGCCTTTTGGAAATGCATAAAACTAATAATAACTGTTTATTGTCGTTTACAATAAAAATTTTATGACAAAAAAAGATGAATGATTAAAATTAAGTAAGGCAAAATCACCACCAAAGTACATGACAAAGTTTGACATTAATACCATTACTATTAATACTCTTACTAAACCAATAATACAACAAATTGAGATTTTTATTAAAACTAAACAATATAGGTAAAAAATGTATGTGGCAAATTTTTAAGCAAGTTATTTGATTGAGGGATAGAAATATTTAAACTAGGAGAAACTTGATTTAAAACTATTACATTTGAATATCAAGGTAAAACCTAAGATCTGCCCCAATGAGTTCTTAAGATTCTTATTCTTAATAAATAGTAGTCTGTTAGTAATCTTTTCACATTTTTAATTTTATAAAAATTTATTAAATTTTCCGGGACCCCTTCAACAAATAGTTCTTTTAGAAATACTGTATTAAATCTTTTGATTTTAGATCAAAAACGTCCCCCAAAACATACCATTTTGCATCAAAATAAAAAAAATTTTCTGGGGGAGGCCCCTTCCCCCCTGAACCCCCTCTTTTTGTTGGAAAGTAAGGCTGCTCCCACAGTCCCCTGCTCGGCCAATCAAAGTCAAACATTCTTTATTTATAAGATACAATCCTGTTTATAAATAGCGTAAACAAAGGAATAAATAGATAATATAATCTAAACAAGAATAATATACAAAATTAAATTAAGGACATGATCTTAACAATTATTTTCAGTAACAAGTTTTACAGATTAATAGAATTTAAAACAATAGGCTAATATAAAAAACATTTTATATTACTAATCATAAGATGATCAAGTTTTATAGAGTTAACATATTGTCTCTAAACAAGAATTCATTTAATGAATAGTAAGGGTTTTGTAACAGAAAATGTTTTAGATTTGAATTTGATTACACAGATCTAGTTTTGTACGTCTTTTGGTAATATTTTAAATAATTTTGCTCCCATAATAATTGGTTTCTTATTAAAAATGCTAATCTGCACATTTATATAGTTTTTATACTTAGTATCGTACGAATGGATTGTTGAGCGAACAGTTACTTTGTCTAAGTTATTTTTTAATCGTAAAATGCAATCAAATACAAACTGATTGTATACCATTAATATTTCTAGGTTTTTAAAATATCTTTGACATGATCATCATCTTTAAGTTTCAGCATAGTACGAATAGCTCTCTTTTGAAGTAGCAGTATCTTATTTAAATGTACATCAGTACAGTAGCTCCTCCATAAACACTCAGCCCATATGCGATATGTGAGTGGATATGTGCATGATAAATAATTTTTTAAATTGGTAAATTACACAAATATGCAATTCTTTTCAACACATAAATTCGAGAATTTTTTTTTTTAACTATGTTTTCTGTATGTTTATCCCAACTTAAACTGAAAGGCTGCCATGCTGAATTAAGATTATTGATTCAGTAAGAATATTATTAGTTAACTGTCGGTCTTTAGTCTTTACCCTGTTATTTGTATTATTTTGTTTCTTATTTTGTCACACAGTATTTTTTGTAAATTTCAATAAATATTATTATTAGGTTTGGATTGTAGGAAAGCTTTAAGGCACGGCCTGTGTTCGTATATTTGCGACAGTCGAGAGTTAACGTGTTAATAAAAGCTAAAAATTTCTTAGTACAAAATATAAACAGGATAAAAGACATACATTTAGATCATTTTAAGCCGTTTATTTTTTTCCCATAGTAGTGCACAAATAAATAACTATTATGTTTACACTTCAATTCTTTAAAATATAATTTTTCTGCAAACCCAACAAACACTTTTGTAGTGCAATGTTTGAAGTATTTGAAATAGTACAAAGAAAGAATTACAAAAATAGTAATATATTTAAAAACATTCTACACTTACTCAGTAAGTAATTTTAAGTTCAATTTATTACCTATAAATATTTATAATCTACGTTAAATTTCAGGTAAGAAAGTATGTCAGTCAGGTACAGATTATGCATGATAACTTTTCTTATTTCAGCCAGAATACAATTTCACACTAAATAAAATACTAACTATTGATGCAAACTGAAATTACAAGAAGTCACTTCTCTTAAAGAGTGTAATACTTGTATACATTTCTTAATTAACTTTAAAATAAAATTTACGAGTACATACTCGTAATATACTTGAGTGTATAACACTAAGACTATAATAGGACCTAAGTCTCTTACAACTTGTATATTTGATATTATATTATGATTTAATCAAGTTAAAAATCTTATTAGTAAAATGATCTATCATAATCAGATTCACCTGAAAGCTACGCTACACCATTCAACAATTATTATTTCCTTGCTACAGATCTCAGATCCATGTAAAAAAGAAATGAAATATATTAACTTTTCAATAAATGCTACCAAAAAGGAAAAGAAAGGAGAGCAGGCTCACCCAGATAAAGTAGAAACAAATAAAAGTAGTTCTAACTTCGCCTTTGTAGTTCTAACTTAGCCTTTGTAGTCCTAACTTCGCCTTTGTAGTCCTCACTTCGTCTTTGTAGTCCTAACTTTGCATCGTTAAAACAAGACAAACTTTACTTTTTTTAGAAAAAAACACAGGCTGTCAAATTTTTAGCCTTAGACCAAAAGATATCACACAAAAGCGTAAGCAAACTTTTAAGTTATCTCTTTATGTCTTGACAAAGGCCCTAGTAGAGATAAACATTTTACAGTCTGTGTTATTTTATGTGTTTTTTCTTTATCTAGGTGAGTCTGCTCTTTTTTCTAGTCATTTTAGATAGCATATCCAGGCTTAGTGCCCTATTTCCTAAATCTTACTTTTCAATGAAGACAAAGTTCCTTTAAAAATAATTTAAACTCACAAATTGAGATGGCGAATCACCATTTAAAAACTAAAATAAATATTGAAAAATATTACTTTTATAAATATTTATATCTTGCCTTAGAAGAATCTTGCCCAGTACAATGAAAATAGTTATTTTTTACTGGGAATTGAGGTAAAACATTTTTGACTTCAAACAACAACAACAAACTAATTTAAAACTCTGAGACCATTCAACTATAGTGTAGTTATTTTCAAATAATACATAATTTACAAAACTAAATTCAAATGTAAACTAAAAGACCCAGTAATTTTTGAAACATATTTTTACTGATTCAAATTCAAAACTACGAACAACCAACGGTAAGAGCTTTCCAGAAACAGGACCCTATGAGGGACACAACAAATGTTAGTAGAAGAAGTCCAGTCAAATTGTAAACAAAATAAATCCATTGGATATTAGAATATAATCTTTACTACTTCGCAGGTACTGTATTGTAGGCCTAGTATTTGGTTAATCAAATCATTATAAAACAGAAAACTGTCTCAAATTTCAAAGCTCCCCCTCTTTTTGAAATCAGGATTGTTAAGAAAAAGTAGAAACCGTACCCATTGTTTGCAATGCAACCTGTGTAAATCCAAAGATATCCATAATAGGTATTTATTTATAAGTCGTAAAAAATTAGACACGTAAGTAAAAAATAAAGGCTGCTTACAATTTTGTTTTTACTGTATTTTGAAACATTAATCATAACAGATTTGTTTTATATGTAGGTCAGTTTCTGTAAGTTTTCAAACAGTATATGGGTATGTTGGAGAGGAATGGAGCAAAATGAAAAAAATTAACATCATGTTACATTTTATAAACACTTTAACAAGCTATTATTTACAGTAGACTCCCGTAAGTTCGGCCGCCTCGGGACTGGTCTATATACGTGTACACAAAATTAAAAAACGCAAGAGAAACAAAAAACACTAACTGTAGGCCTACTGTAAGGATGAGCGCCACACAACGCAAACTGATAAACTAAACAAAGAATACAATAAACAAGTCGAGACTTGCTTTCTATTGTGACTTGTGCTCAGAGAGCCGGATTAAGTAGAAACCGAACTAACCAAGGGCAAACTTACGGGAGTCTACTGTATTTCCTAACAATTTGACTGAATTTCAAGGTTTTATAGCTTATTTAAAAAAAAAACAGTCTTTGAGACCACAGGAACAATTAAACAAAATTAGTGTAATTAGTGACATTGTACAATCCAAGATCTTCGTCTAATAATCACAAGTTCTGTGAAACAAGTAGAGTTCACAGCCGTGAGTGTGTTTGAGAACTTGACATGTTTCACTGTCTTCATTTGTCATCACTTGTCTTTCTCTCCCGAGTTTCTCCCCACCACATCTTCCTTCACCACCAGCTGTTGAACAGTAAATCTCTTAACCTGGCGTTAGAATAAAACTAAACAATACTGAGACGAAATTAGTCGAAACAAACACCGAGAAATGCTTTTAACTCAAACCATGTGATATGTACATAGATAACTAAAATCTCATCTAGGCTAATTGCACAGTACAGTACAGTATATGTGATCTGTTTATTTTACATAAAGTGGTTCATTCGACATTTCGGATGACTGAAGTATTCCTTACACTGGATTTGCTGAGAGGTCGAGGGAGTGCACATTTCAAAATGATCCTCAGCATCTGAAACATTTGAGTGTAATTAATACAAGGTTTTAACGACCCTTAAACTAATATTTGCTTAGAACAGCAATCCCTCAATTGACGATAGACTCCTTAGCTAATTAATTTGAAAAGGGATTATTTTTACTAATGCTAAAGTGCAAATCTAGACAGCTAATAAAGAAGCAATTTTTAGTTTTCAATCACATCAAGAAGATTGAATTTACTTTAAATATATATCAAACAAATTTAAGGTAAATTGTCTCTTTTTCATAAAACCGGAGATGCAAAACAATCCAAATAAATTACCTGTTCTTCACACTGACAGAAGTACAGTTTAACTTACCACCCCTCTAAGATCTAAGGCTTCCGGTTTACACCGCGTCATAGTTGAAATATGATTACTGCTAAATGTTTCGACCTCGCTGTGGGGAGTCATCCTCAGTAGCTTGTTGATTGGCGGTCTTAGATCTTGGTGATGACACCGGCCACGTAAACCTAAGAGTTAAGATTACCACCCCTCGTATCTATGAGAGTGGTATCAAGAAAGTTTTAGGCAATTTTTCCAAAGAAACAAACTCTTTGAATACTGTACTTCAAAAACTAATAAATTACGTGCCTTTGTCAAATGGCAAAATCGCAACAAAATTCACTCAAATTTGCCAATTGATTTAAAGCCTTAGAACATGTTGTCCAGACAACATTTCTAGGGTTGTATTTAGACGAACAATTGAGTTGGGACTTCCATATTTAAAAATTATTAAGAACTATTAGTTCCGGACTTTATGCTCTGAAAGGATGTCTTACTTGTACTTATAATATTTTGAATATTAACATATTAATACACATATAACATATTCAATTAGATATAAAGAAAAATTACATAGTACCTTGGTAAAATTGTATTTTAACATGGACCAATTTCAACCTTTAGGTCATCTTTCAGCATGTAAGTACATTGCATGTTTAAACTTGTTCCATTACGTAAACCAATATATTACAGTGTTTATGATTATGATACCAACTCTGTATCAAACAAAGTAATACTGAAGTTTATAATTAATGATACTTAAACCCAAAATGAGCTATAGAAGGTATTAGTAAAATGTACTATCCAGAAATCACCCGATCACTTCCAAACAAAATATATAAATATATTTGAAATTTACATAACAACTTAATAGCAATTCATCCTGAACATTATATGGTGCTCACGGAAGTGTCTTTCGGGTAAATATCAGGTTTTAAGACTCATCGTTTAAACGCATCCACTGCGTCAGGCGTACTTGTACTCAAAACTTTTACACAGAATCAAATGTGATTTTCACATCTTAACATGATCATCACAGTGAATGAGTTAGCAGGTTTTTAAACTGCAAATCAGCAATTGATTACCAGTCTTCATTATTTTAGAGATAAGGTAATCTGACGAGTAGACCATTTACTATAGTAATTAAAGAATTGATTTATTAATAGAAACAAAGACACGGAGAAGCACTCGATGCAGGAATAACAAAGTCAGGTCACTTGTGGTGCAATGTGGTTTACGTTTGAAGATAGACATTATTATATTCCTATCATTTAACATGTATGGTTTTACTTTAAATTAAGAATTAGAATTAAAAAATAAATAAATAGGACGAGGAGTTTAGTGAAAGATGCACTGACTGTGTAGAAAGTTACCATAAAAGATCTAATGTAAAAGGCTAACATAACCTGTATAAGTTTTAAGTCTATCAAGTTTTCCTATTAATCAAACAACATGCAAACAGCATTCCTGTTAGTGACAAGCTAAAACTATTAAAGGCCAATGCACACCGACAGCGCATCTGCGTAGGATGCGACAGGTGTGACAGATATTAAAAATCACTCGCCTGTATTCAAATGTGCTACCACACCCCAGCAGTTGCAAGTCTGTCAGGAAGTAATTTTAACTGCAGATAATAGTTTGGGTATCCCCGGTCAATTTTTCACAAACATCTGTTAGTTGCGAATGCATTCAAAGTATTTGTCGACCAATCCGGTAGCAGCTTTGGAGGTAGGCCTATTGTTTTTTTCAGCATAAAAATATACAATTTTAATCTACGGTTTTATTTAGGTATTTTCCGATTTATTGTTGTTTGTGATACGACACACTGACAGATAAACAGAGCAATCGGTGGCCTGAGGCTTTTCAATTTGTATAAATATTTGTTCTATTTATTGTTGTTCAGCGTGAATTTAAAATTTTACTTGAGAATTCAAAAATCAGGGGTCTACTGCTTTATTAATTGCCCATGTCAGAAACTTACCAGAGTGTTTTGGTTTCTTGATGCCAGAGCAGAGTTCATCCTGATGCATGTGTCTTTTACGATGCACGCTGAAAGTTTGTTCAGTAGGCCTATTCTGGATTTGAGTGCAAGATCTTCCAAGCAAGCAAGCTTCGTTTACAGCATGATTCATTGTGAAATCACCTTCATCAATATCCATTTCATTATCTATGGAATCATTTGTCTGATTGTGGGGCAAAAGTTGATTATGTGGCTGGTATCCATAATATCCATTTGATGAGACACTGAAGCATATTGGTTTGATTTGATTACCTGAATTAGGCACAGCTGTTGAAGCAGCACTCATAGTACCGTCAGTCAAAGTACTATCCTGCGGTGATTTTAAGCTAAAGGTAGACTGATTTACATCAGCACAAAAGTCATGCTGAAATAACCCTAAGTTTGGTCTAATGTAAGTTCTTTTCACACCCCAACAACTGTTTTCATTATTGTAAATTGATGGCATTTTAAAGCCAATATAGTCTACCAGCATGTAAAACTAAATATTATATACGTGACAAACGTTTCAGTACACAACACAACTTATACAGTGTATGCCTAGCTAAGTAGGTCGAGATACCTTCTTATTTCACAGGAAAGGTTAACCAACAGGCAACACCGAGATGCCGCTTTATTGCAAAACAACACAGTAGCAATGACGCGCGCAACTTTCACTTTACGTTCACCATCACTGCTTTGTCTCACGATCAACAACGAAACTATTATTATGATGAAAAGCAGTAGCTCTTCGTAGAGTTTATTAATTACAACCAAATTACCTGTGTTTATTTAACATTTCAAAAATTTTAGGTGAAAAACTGTAATTGTTTTCAGTAATAACATAATATTTAAAAAGTTACAAACAAGAAAAAATTAAGGCTATGCAAAATATAAACATGCGTTTTCTCAGGACCGTGAAGTTGGCCTATCTCTCTTTTTTCTTTCACGACGAGTACTTTTTTAAGAAGCATACTATAAGAAATACATACAGTCCAAGATATGCTTGGCACGGAACTGCTATTCATTTACAGCACGGAGCATGTAGTATTTTTCTTAAATATACTCACCTAGCCTATTTCACTCATTGTATTTGTTCATTTAAAGGAAATTGAACAAATAAATAAATTTAAAACTGAATTTAAAACTCTTTTAGTAAAGTTGTGTTTATATGGCCTTCCTGACCCCAACAAACCTCTAATTCAAAATATTCCAAACCTTTAACTTTCCATACATTAACACTAACAAACTAACACGTCCCAGAGGGTTTCAACTTCAACTTTGACAGACTGCATGCCTAGAAGTGTTTCTGACGCAGCGCCTGGATATGTAAGATGTATTTAACGGAAAAATAAAAGGCTTATTACTGTTGGAGAAATTATTACTGTACTTATTAGCGATAAGTCACTGCACAAATGACCAGGCGAGTAATCACGGGTATCATACTTACTTACTTGAATACTTGTAGCCTATGTCGACAACCGATAACTCAAATAGCGCCAGTAAAATAAAATAGATAACTAAAAACCTGAGAAGCACCCATTAAATCTTAGTTCTGTAGTTTCTCTTTAGCCATCTTGGCCAATTTCTCTGTTACTAGTAATTTATTTTTCATATAATGTATTCAAATCAAAGATTGTAAAACTATTGTAAATTGGTGTAAACCGTGAATAAATAAATAAATAAAATTTTATTTTTAAGATATGATTATTAAATATTAATATAGGTTAGCTTTTATCAGATTGTTTATCACTGTCAGAGGACGCTCTTCTTCTAACTAAAATATTTAAAGATAGTAGTTCACAGTTTCACCATATCATCAGACAGCAGCAGCACCAATCAAGGAATATTTTTTTTTCAGTACGATGATTTTTATTATCTATGTTCCGAACTTTTTTGTCGCAGCATGAGTGGTTTTTTTCCAATAGTAGTTTACATGCAAGAGACAACTTTTATAAAACTGTAAGGTTATTAAATGATCTTGATTTAAAAATTATCTACAATAGGTAATTAATATTTATATGTCGGTGTTAACGAAACTAATTTTGGGATAATGTAATGCCTTACTGAGATACCCTATCTCGATTGTAAGGGCGCAGGCCTATTTTTCTTGTTAGACATAAATCTGAAAACCCAAGTGAATTAACCTGAAATTATTACATATAACTAAAAGTAGCCCAGCCTAGGCTTAATCAATCTTGAACATGTCTACCAGATGGTAAGTAGCTTAGGGTAGCCTTCTCAATTTATATTATTTATTGAATCAGGCTATTTTATTGTAGCTATTTTATTTTATTTATTCACGGTAAACACCATTTTTACGATGTAAATGCACAAATAGTGAATGCAATACAAAGACAAATAGTCTTCGCTGAAAAAAAAAACAACAAACAAGCACTTGTTATATGAAAATTGTAATGTTATTGGAAAGTTCATCCAATCCACCCCTACTTTCGTGGTACTTTATTTTTTGTACTCTTTTGGAGAAAGAAAGATTTAATGTTCGGGGTGGTTATGGGTAGACAAAAGTGGAAAAATGGCTGCTGGTGACTTTAACCTAAAAAAAAAATGTATGGGCGAGATAAGACTAACACAAGATGACTAAATTGCTGATTGAGTGGTAAACCGATTGAAACACAAGTTAATTTGCAATTGTTGAAGGTTTTTATTGGGTATAATAGAGATTACCAAAGAAGGGTCAAGAATTTGACAGAGAATTTACAGAAAATTAGGCAGAGCGGCCATTCAAACAGTGGCGGCGACACTGTTACCTTAGTTCCCTGTATCGCCTGTTTGCTGTATGCGTTCCTTCTTACCAATTTCATACTTATACCAGGTTTTTATAGAGAAAGTATAATATCCCATACTATGAGAGGTTTGAGTGCTAGTTTTATTTCTGCTTGAGACCTCCATCTTCAAGTGGGTCAATTCTGATAGGGGACAGAACTTGTGCCTTGCAGCAACACAATTTTTCCTGGGTTTGAGAATATATTGGAATTTTACCTGTCATATGGACAAAATTACTAAACAGAATCAGTTCAGGCATATTTATATTTCGACAACTATTTAGCTTTGCTTATCCAGATGTTCTAATCTCAGCGTATTATGGATGTCACTATCAACATCCAGCGTATGCCCTCCTAACAAGTGGATGGGAAATAACTGTGACATCCAAAAAAATTCATCCTGCCAAAGAAAGCAGTCAGGTTAATGTGTGAACTTAAACCTTAGAACTGTGCAGAGGGGTTTTCGAATCAAACAACATCTTGACATCATGGTACTTGTCTCTTACCCAACAAAACTCTAGTGTATGATTTCTCGCAAAGTCCATGTAATTCCGGTGACCTGGTAGTCCTGCCTCGTTCCATCAAAGACAGGTGTACTCTTGTTCAAAAATATTATAATTAACTGCCAAAAGAACTTACAAGTATTCTAGAAATCAAGAGATTCGGTCATAGATTGAGAGAGTTTTATTTGAAAAATAATATTACAGTGGAAAGGAATTCATAGAAGATAATTCTTCTTCAGATTGGTATAATATTTTTGTATTATTCTGTTTTTGCTTTACATTGTTACTTTGTCCTATTTCGTATCAGACGTTTGGCCATGCAATAGTTTTGACAGTGAAAATGTTGACATTGACATATTTTCCGTGTTTTAGGTACCCCATCTACCAAAAAGGCAATCCCCAGCTCAGGGTATATCTTCCGAACTTCTTCATGAAACTCATTCGACCAGACTACAAACAACCTACAAATATTGTCAAGTTTATTGTCTCTAATGAAATGACTGACCATGATATAAGAAACTATCTTGAAAAGATATACAACGTTAAAGTTGCCGATATAAGATCTCAAATAGTCACAGGTAAATTGATTTTTTAACTCAATACGGTAAATTAACAACATACCTTGTTAACATTACAATTAGTCAAGTCTTTCTTAACTGTTTGAAAAGTGTAATGTTTTCCTTAGTTAGTAATGTCATACACAGAAGAACAAACAGGTTTACAGTTTCAATCTTCTCAGCACTTCCTGAGTCAATTGGAAAAACTACATATAAATATTAAATAACTCACAGTTGCAATTCTAATTTTAGTAATAATTCAGCATTCTCAAACCAACAAATAGCAAAATCTCTAAATTTAGTTCATTGACTTGCAAAATCAGTGCACTGGAATAAAGCTTAGGGTGGGGGAGGTTTCCCCTTAAAAATGTTTTATGCTATACGAGTATAAACTGTATTTATAATCAGATTTCAATTAAACTTAATAACACCTTTTTGGCACTGTACCCAACAAGTGTACCAGAAATCAACAATATTTGTCCAGACTGACCAAGATATTGGTGGACAATTCACTAAATCACTATTTGAGATGCCGACCACTCTCATGAGGGTATTTTAAGGCAAATATGTGGTGAAGGATGAGTGTGATGAGTGGTAGTAATGAGTTGTGAGGTGTAGTCTTGCTACAAACTAAGGACAACTCTTCCTTAGAATGGGTCATTAATTAATAGCTCAATGACCAATGGAAATACAATCATACCGCTTGACGTGACTTTCTAAACGATGGTGGGAGTTGATGCGGGTATCATCAGATGATCACTGAGACTATCTGAGCGCTTTAGACCTTTTATCATCCTCAAAACCTGACCTCCATGAAACTGGATTACAAGACCACTCCACGAGTCCCAGTCAAAAATTACTAATTAATTGCTTTTGAGTGCCAGAGAGGACTTAACTGTCCTAACCTCGTCTCATTTAAAAAGCCAAGTTTTACATTTTGACTCATCAGAACTCACCAATGAATATACTTATGTTAATTTGTCGGACTATCTAGCATGTCTTCTAGTTTGAAACTGCAAAGTTTTCCTCGGTTAACAGTGATGAGTGATTTTAGGTGAATTCAGAAGAACTGGAGTGCAGCAATACGTGGTCAAAGACGATGACTACAAAACTGCCTACATCACTTTGGTAAGTGTTGTTTTTTTAGTTTCAGAAAAGTTTCAGTAGAACTCTGATTATCCTCTGAAAGCCCTTGTCTTTAACTACTGTATATCCAGCAGAACGATGTAAACATGTAGAGTGGTAGAGCCTCGAATATCTGTCATAAACGGGCCGGCAGAAGGACGGGTAACCAAAAATGTTGGACAACAGGAAAACCTTTGGAAAAATCCATTGCAACATTACAATTTTAAGTTAATTATAATAATGTTATCCTCCATAGCGTTCTACTATTGAAATTAATGATAATATACATACAAAACGTAAAAGAAAAGCTTGTAACATAATGCACAACATTTACTGTTGTAAGCAAATATTATGAATGTTTGTAATATATCACTGTCACTTGAGTTATAATACTCTAAAAAAATTATAATTGATCTGTTTTATTTCTAGCCTCCAGGGGAAACATTCGAGTTCCCCAAACTGTTTCCAGAACAGGAGAAAGAAAAGAAGGAAAAAGAAGAAGTTGATTCTCGAGAGGCCGCTAAAAAAGCGTACGAGGCATTTTTGGCTAAAAACAAAAACAGGCCTGGGTTGCCCGGTTGGTTCAGCATATAGTTGTATTTATTTTTAGTGTGAATATTAGTAATTATTTGTTAATTATTGTGCATTATTTTACCTCTTACCATCAAAGTTAAAGTAATGTTTATGGAATGGAATAGAAATATTTACAAACTGTGCTGAGGCGGGCAAGATGGTGTTTCTGGTTGAAACACCATATAGGCATGATGATACACAGCTGAATTACCAAATCAAAAAACCAAATCTACTTCTTAAAGGTATGTGTAGGGAATTCAAGGTACCGTACTCTCCTGAGGATCTTGTACTTTGGCCTCATCCACTCCAAAATTCAATACGTCATTGAGTGCTGGGGTGGTACGTTTAAAACATTTATAGACGAACTAAGAGTAAGTCAAAACTTCTTCATCCGAATCATAACAAGTAAGCGTAGACGTGACTCTTCATTTCCGCTTTACCAAGAGCTTAAAGTATTTCCAATTCAACATCTATTTATTTTCAAAACGTTGCATATATTTTATATCAAAAGCGGTAATAGAGGTAACACAAGAATAAATTACAATACGCGTAGTAATGAAAGGAGTGTTTATCAAGCCTAAAGTAAATCTGTCCAAATTCAAACACTCATTTCTTTATCTGGGTCCATGCTTTTTCAATAACCTTCCCCTAGAAATTAAGGAATGTAATACTTTAGTCAAATTTAGCAGGTTACTAAAGGAATGGCTCTTTGCATGTAGTAACTTCCAGTTTCTGTGTTCTTAATAACACTAGACCTAGTGAGTAACTGACATGTCATTGTATTCACAAAACTACTGTTCAACTACAGCTGTATGACTAGCTTAAGCGTGTTTCCACAGGCACTGCGGTGGGCCGCTCGTAATATCTGTGTACAATGACGTATATCAAAGCTGGACTCTGATTTACCTGTTTCTATACTTGTAGTTCAGCTATTCCCTACCACTACTACTGGATTCAGTGGATAGGTTAATTTCCTAGTATTAAGCTATGTTTATATTATGTAAATCATTGTGGAAATAAATCATTATTTCATATTCACGGTACAAGTTGGAGCACCTCGCCGACAAAGGCACACGCTTTTCTACACTATCACATGACACTCCGCCGCCAGTGTTTGTAACGAAAAGTGAATGCAATTTGCTTTTAAACCTGCTTTAGGTAGCAAAATGCTGGATTCCACACATTTTTTAACAGTTCAGACGGTATTCTAATCTGTTTGGTAAAACAACAAAATAATTTGGCCAGCACGAATATTATATGAAAAGATAATTTTGTTTTAACACTATGAGAACATAAAAAACAAAATGTCAAACATACTGTAGGTTTTACAGTTAACTAGGGAATCAAATGAAATATAAATTGCTACACTGCAACCGAGGTCTGTTTATAAAATATATAGCCCTTTCATGTGTTTCAAAATATTACCGCTATTTTCTACAATCGCCATACAGGTTTCTACAATTGCCACTACAGTTTTAGTGTTATCAAAATATTTAATATCCTCCTGTAAAATTGTTATGACAATAGTTTTTACTTATAATTCCAAAAATGTGCCAAGCATAGTAAAAACTAAATAAGTGAAAAACAAATCAACTTGGCTGCCATGTTTGATAAATTTTGGTGTAAACTCTTGGTTCTAGAGAATTAAATTTAGTTTGGAGGTTACGAATTTTATATGAAAAAAACTACCTGAGCCAGGGCTTTAGTACCCTCCTTCTTTCTCTAACCCTCACTTTCTTGGGGTTATTTTTTGTTTTTTCATTACTTACCACCTAACCTAAAATTTCCAACCACTTATTGTATAGTTATGCTTTTAGAATTTGTTAAAATTTGAGTTTAAAACCGGGAATTCACCTGTGGTTAAACAAAATCAAGTCATACATTTTTAAAGAAAAATCAGTCATAGAAAAGTACAGCATATAACACTTTAATAGCTATGTCACAATGGCAAAATCATCTTGATCTATCACAGTCAAGTCTTCAAATCTCTTTTCGTGAAACTGCGGACAAACCGGATACACCGACGCAGGTATTTGCAAACAAAGTGTTGAATCTGCCGAAGACACACGCCGACTGCTGACACGATCAGTCCGTAATCAAAGCAACACCTGAAGATACAGCATATCAGTCGACAAGGCATCTCGGAGATCTTGACTTCAATGCTAGTCTTGTTTACATAGAGATAAATTTCTTCTCTAGCAGTGCAAGCATATAATAGGCTTACGTGAAAGCCTTTTAAAATACTCAGTTATTAATTATTATTACTGCATGTTAAACAGAATGCAATAAAAATTATTTGTTAAGGAACTTCAAAAAATATTAAATGGATTTGATCGCATTTTTATTTGTCATTAATAAATTTGCTTGTTATTGACAAATTCCTTATAAAATTAAGGACAGTTTTTTCAATTCACCTTTAATCGGCGGTTAAAATTGTATCAATAGCCTGCCAATGGGAAAGGTGGATATTTTTTGAGGTTGAGTTTTCCTGAAAGTTTTACGACTATATACAATTATTTATTTATCTGTTTTGATTTTGCATATTAGTGTTACAGTTTTCGTTTAACTATTTAACCATAATTTATACATGTTAAATTTATGAAATAATGAAAAAAGACTAACTTTATTGGATTAATGATCTTCAATTATTTATTTAAGTTTTTTGAATGTTACATGAAAATGTAAACATTGCAGACTGTAAACAACTTAAGCAGCGGGTTAGCAGGAATTGGAACAATGGCTTAAGTATTGGTAAAGCCTGATGACAAATTCAATAAAATATATTTATTGATTTGCTTCTACCTAATTGAATACTATTATTGTGAAGATATCAAAATAAATATTCTTGTACCTATACAATCTAGTAGCCAAAGAAAAAATAGAGTCAATAAAAAGCAAATGATAATAACGTATTCTTTATTATTTGGGATATAGCTTGGCAAAGTTCCCTATTCATTTTAGTGCCCTGTTGCGCAAATCCGTCCTAAAGGAGGGTGTGGAATATCCTCATAGAAAATGGTCAAGATAAAGATTTGCACATTCTAATTCAGATAATAATTTTAAATGTTGGAAACTTTAAAAAAAAATAGATAAAAATGTACACACATTTAACACTAGATAAAAACAATGATTGAAAAATGACTTATAACTATATTATACTTGCCACATCCTATTTTCACGTTGACGATACAAGTCTCCTCATGGCAACGGCTTTTAGCCTGCAATTGTGCTCTCTGTACACTGCTGACCCCAGGCACTGTGTAGACTTCCTAGACCATTCTATCTCTGGCATTGGTTGACTCATCTATATGTATAAAAACATAGAAAACACATGAATGGTATAAGTGGAGAACTTAGTAATTCTTTCTCAAGGACAGGTCAATTAGAAATTTAACTATATTAAACCATTTTCGCAGTGAAACAATCAGAAGTTCCAAACTGTTTTCACATATTTGAAAAACGATAACTCTGCTAGAATAAAATGTTATTGCAGCAAAGAATAACACTCAGTAACATAAACACTCACTAGTCTAATGAAACATAGCATATAATACATTATAATGTATATTATACAACATATAATACAGGTTGTGAATTCTGGTTCTTTTCGCAGGGAGTCAAAGTTAAATAAAAATTAGGGAAATTGGTATATTTTATTTTTTTAAGAACCAGTTTCTAATACTGTTGTTCTTGTCAGTAAAATTGTAGAACCAACATTGAGCTTTTACATATCTTCGCAGATACAATTTAAACCCACATATATTGTAAAGCTTTATTTATATTTATCCTTAGTTAAGTTAATTTAAATTTTACGTTTAAATTAACTCCCAACTCATCACTGAGCGATTGAAAAATCATGTTGATTCATGAACTGCACCTAATTTTTTCTTCAACTTGTATGGTTTTCCTAAATGAACCCTTGAATATGGAAATTAATAGTATAATGTTTTAGTATGAGGCTGTTGTGTAAAAACCCCTGCTACCGCTAAGTCAGAGCACAGGGTATAAAAGACAAAAATCAGTTACTTTTTCAATGCTTACACCCAACAACCTTGCTACCACTAAAGGGGTAAACACTGTTGTTACTTTTTCAATTTTTACACACAGCCATTCAAATAAATCTGAGACTTGGAAGTTTTGGAAGCAAGATTTCATGTGCTATTTAATAGCCTTGAAATGCCATAAAAAAAGTGTAGTGATGTACAAACCTCAATATTTCTTCGTGGTATGTGGACCAGAGCTCTGAACATTATTCAAATCCTTCAATCACCTGGACACAAAACAATAACAAACAAAAATAGATAATGGTTTTGACACAACAAAAAATAGTGACCAATAATAATATTATACACAGCTGTTATTAGTACAAAGATTACTGAACTTCTAATAAAATATTACTAGACATAAAACCGTGAGCACTTAGCTATAAACCTTTTTAGTGTGTAATAACTTCTATGCAACATGCCATTGATAATATTAATTGTTTTGTTAAATATTAATTTTTTATTGAGTGGCTTCGGATATACTACCTATTAATCAATAGAACTACCGTCCTATTTATCTAATAGAGCTAATTTTCGTGGATACAGCTTGTTTGTGTACACTAAAGTTTTATTTGTAATAAAATGTACATTACGTATTTATTGACATTAACATCCAATTTCAATATACTGATTTGTATTTAAATGACTTTCTTAAAAGAAAGTGCATAAATAAATCGTTATTCCAATTTAACTGTGTTGGGACATAAAGGTTGAACGGTTTAACACAAGGGATAATCGTACTTTCTTTTGTTTTGATAAGGTATGTTTTATTGATTTCTAGAAGATGAAATCACACTGCACTTGACACTTATCTCCGCATTGTATAATATTATTTTAGCCTATTCCATCAGGGTATTTTGCTAATTATTTAGACGCATAACTTAACTTATGAGTTATGCTGCTGCACATAATTATTCCATCTTTTATTATAATGTAAATAACTTTTAAAGCAAAGTTATCAACGACTGTTAATAAAGATACAATATTGGAGTGTGGAGTGCGCGCGCTTGCGCTCGGATTGTCAGCAAGGTTTTCGGAGCAGACAAGCACGGCCGCAGCGATTTGAGGTCGTGAGGTGGTGAAGAGTGGAAGGGGTCAGAACTGAGGCTGTCAAAAGTGCGAATTTTTACACCTTTTCCTTATAAGTTTCTTTAAGTTTTTGTGTACTCACGTAATGGAGATAACTAAATCTTTGAGAGATGATATTTTCAAAATACAAAACGAACTTATTACAGCTATTCAGAATCATCAGGTAGGTAACTCAACAAATTTAGCAAAGTTTACAAAACTATCAAACTGATATTCCAATATTTTTCAACTCTAATAGAAAGTTATGTCACATAGTTAACTAGTTTATTCAGCTATAAAACTTGCGGAAAAGTTCTTTTAAACTATAACTGAGCATAACTATTTACAATTCTTTAGTTTGGATCAGTTCCGAGTCATTTTTAGGTTATATGAGGTAAGTTATTCAAGAGTTCGGAACGAAGACAACCAACCAAGTATAAAGTTTTAAAGATGTCTTTTCATAACTTTTTACAACTTTATTAACTTCACTTTAACTTTTCAGTATCATTAATTTTGCCAAGGATTGCTCTGTTAATGCTGTAACTAAGAATTAAAGGTCGTTATAACTAATAATAGTAACTTTAACAATATTTTAGACAACTTACTGCAACTTGCATTTTTGTACTTTGCTAGTACTTGGTTGGTAATATTTAAAATTAAAATTTTTAAATAAAAAGTATATTTAACTTGGCATAACTTTTTTTGTTCTATTAAAATAATAATCCACATATTTGAATAAATTAATATAGTGCCAACATTATGACTTATTATTTTTAATTTCTTACATTTAGTAATAATTTTTTATAAACTTGAAATGTACATTTATATAATCTCAATTAGGTATATAAGTGTTAGGTATATAATCTTAATTTGTGTAAACGCTAAATAGCTTATTTCTTTATTCATAAGTGATAGTCTGATTTAAATTGAGGTTCAGTAAGACTACCAATAACAAAATGTCTGTTCTTAAATTATTTCTCCTAAATAATGTAGTTATTTTTTTAAATTAAAATTTTGCACAAAACCTGGAGACTTGGTAAAGCGCTGGGACTAGGAAGGAGACGATTCATTATGCAAACTAGTAGAGGCCACACATGGTAGCATTTGCAAGCTGATGGAAAGAACAGTAAAGGGTGCTACCAACCGCAAAGGGTTAAAGGCTGTCATTTATAACTAAAATAAAGCCAAAAGTACTTAAATTTATCATAAATATTTATTTTACCGTGCTACCTAAATTCTTATACCTTTTGGAATTAATTCAGTCAGTTGGTAAATCTTTCAAATTTATCTATATCACCTACCACTTGTAAATTTTTGATTATTGTTATACAATGATAAGCAGTACTTAATGTTTTACAGGTGTTGGTGCTGAGGCAACAAGTAAACCCAACGGTAAGTACAGTTGTTTTAACCGATTGCGGAACAAACACGTCAAGCTTACTAACTAATCTCAGAGATCGATCAGAGAAGCTGATGATCCTGTGCCTCAGCTGTAACTAACACTTGCTTTGTATGTCCGAAGGCAAAATTTCATCTGTAATGGTGAAAAAAAACAGACAAAACAAAAAAGAAAATAATGTCAAGAAAAGAAAAATGTTATACAATGCCTTAGGCCTACAATCCTTTTGCACATAATATTTTACTTCTATACTCACATCCTTGTAGAATGCCTGTTTGATAAGTTTTCTTTTCTTCCAGGATAGTATCAAACTTCAAATAGAAGAAGTTCAAAGACACATAATTTGCTTGGGAGAATCACAGGTAAGAAAACAAACATCTAAAACAGCTCCACAGTTATAAGAGCCCAAATTATTTAGGATCTACTCAGAGTTTGTTTATTTGGTTGCGAATTATTTAGTACTCTCGGCAAAGTGACGACTAACGCATTAGGTACAGTCAACTCCCGATTAACCGTGGGTTAACCGCGTTGCGGATTAACCGCGACACTAAGAAAAAATGAAGAAAAGAATGAAGTGCAAAAATTAAAGATTGGTCAGTTACAAAATTTTACCGGTTCTTGGTTCTGAGAAAAAAATCGATTTCGGTTCTGTCGGTTCGGTTCCGTTAGATCTCTTGACTCGGTGAAATCCGCGACTTGATAGAGATACTCCGTTTCGATCTCTTTGGCGGAAATCACGATCCTTGATTAACGCCCACTGAAATAACGACTTTCCGGTGAAATCCGGCAATTATGCGCCCACGGTGAAATCCGACTTTGATATCGTTGGCGATTTTTAGTTGTTTAGGTCTTTATATACCTTATTATACATTAATTTTCGGTTTTGCGGATTAACCGCGATTTTGCTTATCCGGGAAGCTTCAACCCGACTTTATCGCGGTTAATCGGCAGTTGACTGTACCTAGTTATAAACAATTGCTGTGTTGTATTTAATGTGTAGTACAATATTGCAATCACAAAAATCATGCCTACATTTCCTCTATTAAATACCGCTATAAAATTCCTCCTTTAAATATTGACCATCTGAAATCTTCTTTTGATTCTTCAACTAGAAACTCTGCGTGACCCGACTTCAGAACGAGATAGAATCGCAGAAACTGCGGGTGAACAACCGCAAGCCGACAGCGGCGCCGCAGCGCAACGACAATGTCAGGTTCAACAGCAAGACGAAGCACCAGGAGCTAGGCCGGTCACTGCTGCTCAACAATGTACACAAAGATCAGTCGCTGGTGAAGAGTTCCCATGGCAGCGATAACGAGACAGTCAGTGAGCGTCTCGGACAGATACGATCCGTGGACAGCTCCAGTGAAGAGAACCGGACGCCGTGCGCTTCGCCCCCGAGCGCCAACAGAAACACTGGCGGTGAGAACTGTTAAATACTTCGTCTGGCGTGGAGTTTACTTTTATCATGACTTGATCATAAATAAGTGTAAGCAGATCTTGATTCGTATCACAATAAACAAGTTTTATTTATTTGTTCCTTTATGTTGTTTTAAATACTATTTAATTTTTTCGTGTTCAGTCTAGCCTATTCCTTGATTTGATCTTGCCACCTAAGGCTTTTCCCATTGTGTATCGAGCAGTATGTGTATGTGTATTGCATGATCCTACAGTTTTCATGAGCTAAGGGGGGTGAAATATTTGCTGTTACAGTAAGATATCTAACTTTACTCAACTAGTAGACTATAAACAAATTAATTTCTTTTTTATGTTAAACAAGTACATTCTCTCTCCTCAAACAACTAACCGACAAAGCTCTCCATATCTTGGGGGTTATAGTACCCTGAGTGGTTATCAGCGGCCTTGCTTGTCGCTTCCTCTCGCGAGTCTGGTCAGCCAAATCCAGCCCCATTCCTCTCCATAATCCAGACTTCCTTTCATTCCGGTGGTGCATAAGGGTAACTAGGCCCTAACCAATTGATCCCCTCAATCTAACTAGTTGTCTGGTCTTCTGGTTCATTTTTATGGCGTACAACAGCCTATATAACACAGCCTATATTAACTCATTTGAATCTTATAGTTATCTGTATTATATACTTAAAGAGAGGAAAACTGATTTGCAGATGCAGAAGAACACGGGGTGAAGCGAGTGGCTCAAGAACCACACCGGAGTCCTAGCAAGCGAGCGAAACATACGCTACAATCCACTCCTAGACCTAGCTCCCCCGCACCTGCGCTTGGCCTGCTCAAGTGAGTACACAGATAGGTAGATGTATCGGTAGGTAGGTTACGCAGGGCCGTCGCATAGGGCTAGATGCAGACCCACAAAGCGTTAACCGTATAACGGCAACACTGTTATTGTTTCCAGTTTTGAAAATAGGTCGTGTTTATAAAATATTTGAGCTCTCTCTGAGCCTTTCTCGCAGAAACTGATCGGCCTACCTTTCAGTGGTGGTTGCACGGAATTTACAACATTTGTTGTTGAAGAGAAAAGATTAAATTTTCAGTGATATTATTTAACTAAATTTTATAATGTGTCCACTTCACAGTGAATCAGATGATCACTTCTATCCTTCTCACTAAAAAATCTAGATGTGTGTTAGACATGTTTCTGACATTGATGTTTTATTCTATACCTTCTTGTACTGCTCTTGTGGCAGGGGACTATTTGCAAGCTGAAAAACAATTTAACTTGCTTGCAGTTTTAGCAGTCATACAAAAAATATCCACCCCAATTAAATGTGAATAAGAACGGGTTGGCATCAAAAGCAGCATAGACCACACACTGCTTTACACACACGTCAATTAAGTGTAAATAAGAAAAACTCAGCCAATAGCTTGATAGTCTTAGTTTTTCAAACATTACTTTTGCTGTGAAGGTTACCAAGGAGACAGTCCTGTTCCGAAAAAATATTCCAGTTTGTTAAGTTATATAATCAATAGGCTGTTGAAAAAACGGTGAAAAATAGACAATTCAAATTTACGTTTGGTATTTATTTTTTAGCTAACTGATTCCAAAAATGCCTAAAGTCACAGAAAGAAGGCTTCAGTATTTCCGCGAAAACTTAAGCTACAACTTAAATCGCGCCGATACGAGATACTCTACATTCACTCAAGATGAATCTGTTGACAATTACGCACATCGAAACAATCAACAAAATCGTTCAAGAAATCCTGGAAATATTTTAAGGAGAACTGTCAAAACGAGAAGGCAACTGCTAGACGAACTGAGGCAGTCAAGGCGAGAGTTATTTGGCATGAAGCGGCAGCTGAGATCAGCCCGAAGGATGGAATGTCCTGTGTGCTACCGTTGCGTGAAGAGAAACAGAGTGATATACCTAGCAGAGTGTGGACACGGGGCTTGTAGAAGTTGTCTGGTGCAGAGTGTGGTCAACAGTGCCTTGCTGTTGCTGAAGTATTCTGACATAGAGACGATAGACGACTCCTGGAGATGCTTCCTGTGTCGCATGGACAACCGGATGTTCTGCTGTTTCCACGGCGAACACTTGCAAGTGAAGGACGTGACTGGCAGAACTGACTTGAGGGAGGAGATGAAGAGACGGTACAGAGAGCAGCTACACTCGGCGAGAGTGACCACGTTGAATCCTCTCCCTCCTGGTGAGGAGACTACGGGGGAGCTGTCTGTTGAGTCTCAAGTAGCGCAACTTTATAACGAAACTCAACGTCGAATGATTTGATTTTTTTTTAAATTTAGCAGAGCATAAAGTGGTCTCACTCCTAAGAGGTCCACCTAGATGTTAATTCCTGATCAGAATTACTTATTTTGCCCGGCCCAGGACTTGAGACCTGGCTTGGAGGGTTAAAGCTTTGTGCGGCCGCAACTCTCCCCTCACCGGACAATCACTGCTCGGATCTTCTCAACCACAACCTATAAGATGCTTCAAGGGCTGCCTTGGAAATTCTTTGTAAGAATAGGTTTGTTTGCCTTCTGCTAAGGCCAAGTTCTTTTAACAAACCATATAAGGATTTGGCGGGAAGTCCTCTAGCTCCCACTTCAACTGCATAACAGTGACATTTAAACCCCTTTTGTCTGATCCCAGAGTATTTATTCAATTTGGCTTCATGTTGTTTTGGTATGTTGGTATCCCAGGGGACTGTCAGTTCTATCAGAATTATTGTTTTAATTTTTCTAGAGATAGCAGTTATGTTGGGACACTTTGATGTAACTACAATATCTGAAGGGAATTCATAATGACGATTCCCTTTATCCATGAGAATGGTCCAATCATCACTTTTCTTAACTATAGAAGGTTGTTGTATAGACTTGATATTTTCCACCTGTTCTCCACTTCTGACAAACCGAATGCCGGGTCCTTTTTCTGGGTGTTTCTTCGCCAAGGCCATTGCCAGACTCAAAGCTTCTCGTATGATGCAAAGTACCTTGTCATGCCTCCATGTATAACGTCCTTCGTGCAAAGCTATTGGGCAGCCTGCTAAGATGTGACTGGCACTCACATGAGTTCTAGAACACAGTAATATGACCGTATTCGTTTGGTTTAAACTTTTTTTGTCAAATTTCCTTTGAAAAAATGAGATACCGTACTCATGCCGTCAGCATGGTAGGGCCCAGGCCCAAGACCATTAAACGAGCACCAATCCTGACCCCCAGAACACATTTTGAATATTTTTCAACACTATATACATACATATATATATATTAGTTGTGGATATAAAATACAAATCAAATACAAAAAAAAAGGCTTATTCTTAGCCTAATAACAAACTTGTAGTGCCCGTGGTAATAGAACGGCTGAATACCAAAATTGTAAAGGAAATTTGATTCACTCATGCCAGTGGTGCTTTAGCGCTTAGTCGACCTGGTTTATATTCTGTAATGCATTTTTGATTTGTTGAAAGTAAAGCCCATCTACAATAGGGTCCGGGGTCTAATAGAAAAATGTAGACAAAATGATTTAAGGCAACCAATAAAAATAGTTTATTTAATAAGGGATTCTTTTTGGGGATTTCCGCTGTATGATTTTCTATACAATAACAACCATAATTTACTCATGAAGAATTTTGCCAGTTTTTTATGACTACATTGAAAAATTTATAAGTTCGCAATATGTACAAGATCACAAAATGTACAAGATCAAGGCTTGGAGGAACAGTAGCAATATGAAAACAATATCTTGTAGCATCAAAAGGAAATAGGGCACTAGGCCAGGATATGCTATGAGAAAAGAATAGAAAGGAGAGGTCAAAAGTTATTAGGTTCACATTAGTTTAACATGTAGATTTACCACAGATGTTTCAACAACCTGAATATGCCCTTGTATGTTTCAGTACTTTGTCAAGTTCGTCAGAAGAATCGTTAGACTCTCAGCCACATCAGCGGATACAACCGGCAATATCCATCAGCCAAGTAGAGTTCGCACTTGCTTTAGGTAAGTTATTTGACAAAAGAAGTCTAAATAAAAACAAAATTGTAAATTTGAAAGTGAGTTGTGGGTATGAAAAATGCTTTTTTGGGTTGAAGTACAGAATCTTTGACAAAATAACCTCTGTTTGGTTATTATTCTTTAAATTTAGCCTTCTGGGGCTAATGAAACCTAAATTGGGCTTTAGTCTCGCCAACTATCTGCCTCCATTTGCTATTTAAAAATATTTTCGAATAACAGCTTGGTTTTTATTGGTAGACACACAAAAAGGCAGCAAATTTGACAGTCTGTGTTCTTTTATGTGTTTCTAGTTTATCCAGGTGAAATCTACTCTTATAATTGGTTTTGTTACGGAAGGTATAACTTAGTCACCAGTATTTAAGAATTTCTATTTAAGAAGAATCTTCTGGTTTTAAATATATTTTTTCTCACAAAAAATACTTCAGAATAAATTTTAAATGGTATTATTTTAGGGTTGGTTACCAAAGAAGGTTTCAATAAAATAATAGTGAAAAAGAGTGAGAGGAGGAAAAGAAGAACGAATAGCCAAGCTCACCATCTGTACAACGAGTCATGGGATCTCACCGTGGTGAGTAGTATTGGATTCATGCGTTTCAAGTTCATAGTTTGATAGTAAAATGAATAGTGTGCTCAAAAATAAATGAAACCATGACTAACGTTTAGATTTTCTATATTAGTTTTGTAATGAAGTATTGTTCTTCAAAATCTACACATTAAATTTGGTTTTAACAACTGTGTAAACACAAAGAAGAATTTATTCTCTACTTAAGAAAATAACAACTACTGTACCATGTTGAGTGTGCCTGTAGATCCTGAGGCAGAGAAGATTTAAACGCTGATGAGCATTTCGGTCTCAAAAGGCCATCGTCAGAGCACCATATGACTACACTATATTATTGTTCACTTCACTTAAACTACACTATATACAGCAGTATATACAGTGTAGTTTAAGTGAAGTGAAGAATAATTTAGTGTAGTGATATAATGTCTCGACGATGGATGAGACCAAATGATCAAGCGTTTTAATCTTCTCTGCCTCACTAAACAAGGTAACTGTTATTTAGTAGGTCCTGAAACCGGAATAGTGGATTTGTAATTAAGAAAATACTTTTAATACTCGTATATTGTGACACCTATACAATTATATCTTTAAATTTTTGTAAATAAAGAATTTCTGATGGGTGTTTAATTTCAGCAAGGAAGCAAGCGAGGAAGATCTCGGGCCTACGAGGACGAGACGCCTCCGCTCTCTCCCACCCCTGACCTGTGTTACGTCTGTAATAAACCAGGTATTCATTGTTTGTTGGGCCGGTTTTTTCCTGTACCTAGTTAAAAAAAGGAACAGCACCAATTTCTTTATTGATTATTGACACAAAATGATTATAGATTTAATTTTTTAGATTGGTTTTGCCCCTGTGGGTTTGTACTGCTGTTTTGGACTAATTTGCATACATTTCTGGCAAAGCTATATTCTGTAAAGAATTGGAATATTTCTGGTCCACTTGAGATAACTGAGTAGCAACACTCGACCGTGAGCAGTGCTTTAGTCTTACGGATGCAACCAGCTGTTGTGAATTAAAAGGCATTTGGAAGCTATTGCAGGAGTGAAATGGCAGCTTCCAGTCGGCTGGAGTAACAAGTGGCGGTAGTAACTATGACTGTTCAAAAGTACCAACATTAAACCCTCAAGCCCTGACTGTTTAACACTAGAACTACACTTACGGTCTGACTTTTCCCAGCTGCTGGAGTTGTCAATCCATTTCACTACTACCCACAATCTCAACACATACACAATCATCCAATTATAACTTTACTAATTCATAACACTAACAAATCACATTTGTTTACAGAACTAATAAAACAGCTTAGTAAACACCGGTAAGATTCAATAAACACAGGTTAAACAGCGGGACTGACAGCTGAATTCAATCGTGGAACAAAACCGTCAGTTTTGCTTTTTTCCTTACTGGAATAGACAGAAGAAGAAACGACTAGAATAGTCGAGAAATAATTGATACAATGTTCAGTAAAAGTTTCTATTCTAACAAGTTCTAAATTAATCCACTAGAAAGCAGCATCTACCGGCGGACCTGGCGCACTACTGTAACTGACCTAGTCCTATGCGAGCACACTGGTCGCGCGTTAGGGTTTAATAAGCTTTAAAGTTACAAAGCTATCGGTCTTTCAGACTGTGAAAAACTATCATTTTTATTTTCAGGGCCCAGTGTTTACCCTCCTTCAAATCTCAAAAATCGGAGAGCAAATATGCATATATGAATTGAACCGAAATATGAACTTACGTTCTCAAATTCTGCAATGTTACTAAACATCTCTGACGGAAGGGCGAAGGGTTATAGTGTTTCTCTGTTGCCAGTGGGAGGAGAGGTGAGCGAGTGCAGAGTGTGTCAGGTGAGTTGTCATCCTCTGTGCGCTACGGACGACATCTGCGAGCCCTGTGCCATCCGAGAGAACCAGATCACAGGTGAGTATTGCTACGACTCACCGGTCAACCGCTAGTCCCCAATCCTGATCACGCAGTCATCATTGTAGGAGGAAAATGCATTTTCACTCTTCTTCCGTTCATTAACACTACTTGGTTTAGGAACTCTGAAAAGTAAAACAAAGTTGAAACTGTTTAACAATAATTAGAATCCAGAATATTATTAATAGAAATATTTAAAGTCATCAAATAAAACATTATATATTCTTACAATGGACGGGATTGGAATTTTCCCTTCAAGCGGGAAATATTTTTCTTGCTTGATATTGGGAAAATTTTTGGGCGGGATTTAAAGCTTATTTTAGTCATTACAAATTAAAAAGAAAGGGTCAGAAAATTGAAAAGGGGTTTTACAGTAAAGTGTATGTACCCTCAAAATCCCAATCTTGTGTTCCTTTTTTGAGTTTTAAAAGAAATATGTATGGTACAGCATGATTGTCCCTTGATTTGATATTGTTATTGATCGTATTAGTGATATTGCAATATACTCGTAAAAATTAAAATGCCAAAAACAGTTAAAATAATAATTTATTCACCCTTTAAAAAGATGTAAACATATAAACATAGTTTTAAAATTTTTGTTTGTATTTGTTTTGTAATTGGGAGAATTTTCAATAAGAATTCACCTAGAAAATTGATCATTGATCAGAGTCAAATGATGAAAACATGAATTTTGATTTTTTAGATTGCTCTCAAATTATAAGATCTGCCAAAAATTCCCTTCGGAAACCCGCTCGGAAAATTCCTCAAAAAATCCCTCCCGTCCCAAAAAATCCCTCTCGCTCAAAATAATCTTGTTTTTAGAAGATTTCCGCCCTATTTTTAAGATTTTAATTTTTGTCGGAATTCCCAATTTTTGGGTCTTGTCCACCTCTATATATTCTACATCTGCGTAAACACTAGAACTAGTTTAAAACTAAATGTAATACATTTTACATTGTAACTTCTCTTATCTATCTTTTCATCTCCGAAAATTTCATCGGTTGAAATTTGTGAATAATCAATATACTTTTAGTAATTAACACTTTATTATTGCAGAGTACTACAGGACATACATACATAATTTCTTCCATTTAAATATTAGTTGCTCAAAAGTTAACATATGTTCTTATAAGGTTAATCAATATATGCTTAAAAGTTAAAATCCACTTAATCCGAACAGGGTCCGGTCCCAATTAGTTCGGATTAGCAGGACTCTAGTGTACATTAAATAAATTTTAAGACAAAAATGTGTGGACCGAACCGATAATATGTATAAACGCTAAATAGCTAATTTATTACCAAAGAAATTTCCAGTTTGCTATTTAGCGTTTATACAAATTAAGATCTATAATGAATGATACATATTTATTTGCTTCTGCCCAAGAAATTATGGTAGTCAGTTTCTTGCTGTAAATTTTGGGTATTTTGCTGCATTTTAAACTATTTGGGGTTGTTGATTTAAACTAAAGGTGTATGGTTAAAAAATTGTGATGGTGACTGTTTCTTACTTTTGACTATAATCCTTGTATTTCACAACTTGTTACGGATTTGGACACTCATACTTTATTTTAACGTTTGAAATATAGTTGCTTTGGTTAAATTGGCCCCCAAAAATGTCAAATGACCAGTGGTATTTCAAAAATAAACATAGTTCTCACGTAGCCACAAATGCCTACGGTCTATTATCCAGGGATAATTTACCCAAAAAAAGTGGCTTTTACACTCTAAATACTGCATTTATGATCTAATTTTGATGAAACCTGGAATAAACATTAATTTGTTAAGTATTGAAATTCTTTGTTTAATATGATAAATTGTTTTATCGCTGTCATCTTGGTTTGGCTGGATTTTGTTGATTTTTGGTACATGGTGGCTACATAAATGATTATACCACATTTCATCTAAATTGGATTATAAAAACCCCCGAAAGGGCACTTTCAGCTTTTAGTGGACCAATTTCGCTGGTTAACAAACTTAATCTAGACCTAGAGATTTATGTTAACTGTTAAGATTTAAGCAAAAGAAACATTTTGTAAAAGTCTGACAAATAATTTGACCTGCAGAGTGGTCACCCATAAATATATTTATATAAAGTTTTGGCATTTGACTCAGGAGGCGTTAGACAACGACGTTCCGTTCTACATGGCGATACAAATTAATACCTCTTTCTTGTAAAAATTCGCTAGCAAATGATGATATTAGACTAAATTACCACGTGTTTGTTCCCTAAGCTTTAATAGTTGAAACAATTTTGAAACGATTTTATTACAGAAAAAAGACAACAATTGGAAGACCTGAGGGCAAGTAATACTCAGTTACATAAGACAGTATCAAAACTGCGTGAGAGGGCGAAAGTATTGAGTAATTCTCTCGTGGTAAGTGAAAACAAGATCTCACATGTCGCTCTTGGGTTTTGTAGATATTTTACCCATATTTTCACTAATTTTAACACATTTACTGCTCCAACCAAACACTTAACTATGAACTTCTTCAAAATGATTACTCACTAAAAATGGAATCTCACTGTTTGTGTGAAAAATAGTATTTGTCTTTTTCTGTTGTCTTGTGATAGATTAGACACGTCCGTAACGTAGGCATGTAGAGTGGCTCTCCGCTCTCGATATGGTGTTCGTCTTGTATTACCTTGTTGACTTTGAACTGACGAGTTCTGCTGTGTGCTGTTTGCTCCTACTAACCACATGTTGCATGCTAGTTTACCCTATACTTATACAGGGTGTCGATTAACTCTGGAGACGGTTTAATAACTTTTGAACAGCACAGGATAAACGCACCAAATTTTACTGACCTTTTGTGGGGACTGAAAACTACTTTTCTACATAGTAGTTGGCCCGACGGCATCAGTGGGGTGTGTCCGGAAAGGGGTTAGTAAAATGGATTTTGCAGAAAGCCACAGGACATTGCATATTGTTGAAAAGGTACTTTTTCAACACAAACAATGCCGCAAACAGCACTTGTAAGAAACTGTTCAATCAAAAGTTATTACCGCTTAAAGTTTTATAAAATTAAAATTTTTAACAGCAATAACTCTTGACGGAATAATTTATTACAAATTCAGTTAGCAGCGTTGCTTTTAATGTTATGCAACTAGTTGTTGTTTAAAGTTTCAATAATTGTAAACAAAAACTATTCCATCAAAAGTTATAGCCGTTAAAACTTTTAATTTTTGAATCTTAAAACGGCAATTACTTATGATTGAACCATTTCTTACAAGTGCAGTTTGTGTTGAAAAAATACCTTTTCAACGAGATTTCAATGTCCCATTACCGCCACTTACAGAATCCGTTTCACTAAGCACACTCCGCTGGTCCCATAGGGGCCTACAACTATGTAGAAAAGTATTGTATAGCCCCTAGAAATCGTCTCTAAAATTTGGTACATTTTCTGCGCCGCTCAAAAGTTAATCAACCGTCTCCAGACTTAATTGACACCCTGTATAAAGCTGGAGCACGTAAGAGAGCCCAAACTGTTATGTGTTCACTTACATGTTTCTATTTTATCCAGGTGAGCCTGCTCTCCTTTCTATTCCTTTTTAAAATACCCACATGTCCTGGCCTAGTGATCTATTTCCTAGGCACAAGGTCTAGCTCCTAAATATTATTAAAAGCTGGCTAATGGTTCTTATGCAAAGTAAGGTGAAGAAAATCAAGGCATTCGTGCAAATGTCAATTCATGAACTGTCGTGGCGGAGTACTTAATTCCTTTCTACTTCAGTAGCAACCTAGAGTGTAACATCTTGCATGTACTAACCCTTCTAGAATTTAATTTCTTTTTAATAAACTGCTCTTAAAAAAGGGGAAAGGGGTTTTTACTTTTTGTACAAGCTGTAGTGTTTCTTGACAACAAGAAAGATGTGTTCTCATTACAGGCTAAAGGTAAAGCTTGTCTAGATTAACGAGGCAGAGTTAGGACAAAGATTATGTTATAACAGGTAGATGGCACATAGATGCTGAGTGGCTGAGGTAGGAAAATCAACACAACATAGTTGTGGCAGCTCAAGCACAGATAGCGCTGTGAGGGAATTATATTAAACGTCTCAAGTCACTGACGTGAGCAAAAGTTCATTCATTTTTGAAAACAGCACGATTTGGTCACATTTAAGTCTTTGACATATTTAGACAAGCTCAAACATGTGGTACCGAGGGGGGAGACGGCAGCGCTATCTGTAATCGGACTGCCGCAACAATGGTGATTTTTTTTGCCTCGGCCATTCAACACGTATGTCAATCTATTTATTATACCATAATCTAGGACTCCAAAGTCCTCTCTACCACTCAACCTCGACAACACAGCAGACCAGGTGTTACCCACGGACTACCTAAACTACTTTAGTCATTTAGCTTTTTATTCGCCAATACCGTTAGAAAATATAACGTCTGTTGCAGAGACAAACGGAGTCAGTAAATCATTTAGTGGATCAAGAGAAGCATCTTACCAAGTCCATACAGACAATTAAAGACTTCGTAGCTCACTTTCAGGCTGGGTCATCCACCGGATCCAAAGTTGCCCAGGTAAATGCTAGCAAGTAGAAGTGAATTGTGAAACTCCTTACCTATAAGCAAAATTGTAGAAACAAAATATTATAAATACCTCATTGCCTGTAGGTCCTAAAGATGTGTTGAAACTTTCACACGATGCATTTTCAAGTGCCTTCTTCTTTCTTTCTTTTTTCCACTAAATAGTCTATATACACATATTTACACTTCCAGGTTCATCACACGTGTGTCACTGTGCCTGATGAACCGGGAAGTGTAAACATGTATATAGACTATTTAGTGATAACTGATAAGAACAAAGAAGAAGACACTTGAAAATGGGCAACTTATGCCCAAAATGCTTCGTGTGAAAGTTTCAACACATCTTAAGAACCTACAGGCAATGAGGTATTTATAGTACTTAAAGAGGTCCTAAACTGGAATAAATAAATCCTTTAAAGAAAATATGTTCAAAAACTTGGACACATTTGGAGCTTCACTGCCGATAGCTTTTATGCTATCCACGATCCATCCCAGAACTAGACTTAAACACAGCTGTTTGACATAAGTAAGAAGTGAAGCAGTTGTCAACATATTCTAAGCCTGTTCCACTATTAAAGTTGTATCGCATTTTGGATTTTGTTGCAGAATGAAAACAAGTCGACAGGATCCTCCTAAACTATCGTTGTTTTATGTACCACCAATCCCTCTCAACTTTCATCTACATCAATGTACGACTACTTTTTTAGTCTTCCCATGTAAAGGTCCAAGTAATTTAAGCTCTGTACATATTGTTATAATTTTATGCGTTAGCAATAAATTGAAATGTTTACCTCTTGTTGGGTTTTATTAGTTAAGAAATTGATCTAGTGCTTCTAAAATACGGTGAAATCAAAACGTTTAGTTTTCATAAACCTTTTCCTAAACAGGGTGAATTTCAGTTGAACATTAAGAAAATGACATCTTTGTACATTATTTTGTAGTTGAAACATCAAAATCTTGCAAGTTTCTATTTGTAAATCCACAAATCAATCAGTTTTAGTAATTAATAAATAATAATCTTGATACTCGATGGGAAATAATTAATTAATGTTGAATAAAACTTAGTCAGAATGTTTTTCTTCTTGTTTGTAAAGACACTACATTAATCGACGTTGTATTCCATGTTCATGTCAACTGAATGTGCTAGAACTTATGTATGTTTATCTGTGTAATATCCTCGGGTTGTTTACTGTATCCATAGAGGCTCTATGTTGTTAGTTCTGGCAAAGTGTAATTTTCAGCAGATGTGTCTGTAAATTCTTACTCAATCTTTTAAATTGCTTGCCAAAACCAACATTTTCCAAACAAATATTTTACTAAATACAAAGAAGAATTTTATGCAAACTGATAAAGCCTTAATTTGAATCCTTTTTACCAAATATTCAAGATATAGTGGTGATTATGTGTCTGTACTGTCATACTGTAACTTTGAAACTATTGTTTAGAACATTGTGATATCTTTACATTGGTTTTCTGTGCTAGGATTATGTCAGCAGTTTCAGGTCATTATGTGAACAATTTTACAAGACCCAACCTTCTTCATCTGTGATAATCAAGTATTTTTACCTTTTTAAAAAACAATCTGATTTTAATGTTAAGTTCTTTTAGATGTAAGTAATTAAAAATGTACGTTTTTCTTTCACATGGGCGATACTGGATTTAGGTTAATCCATTTTTAATTTTAGTGATTTTGACAGAAAAATTTTATTCTATACAAAATGTATACATAAAAAATTATACTTAGGAATGTTTGTATCATTTTACACTTTAAGTTGAACTTTTTATTTGTGATTTAACTATTTAGAGGGTAAAATGTCTTGATCATATTTTATCATTTTAAATTTAAAGAAATAAAAAGTGGTATGGATGTTAAATAGTTTTTGCTTGACATTTAAATTAAATCCTTGTTTAGACTTGTGGGAACGAATTTTGCCCCTAAGTTACCTTTAGTAATTTTAGAATATATATTCAATTTAGAGAATTTGATACGCAAATTTAATATTATTTGCTGACGGTTGACACGGGTTAAGTGGTGACAGAACTGATTATAAACTACACACACTCAACTATTTTGAAAAATTTAAATTGTTCAGGGTGTTTACTCAATTGGTAAAATTTGTGGGAAGATAACTTTTTTTGAATTTTTTACAGATGGTATTGTGCGTCTAAAACCTTGCTAAAAATATATGAAGGGACTAAAAATTCATTTTGAAATAATTGCGTGATTGAAAGCCTAAGTTATTATGGGACAAAACCGGTACTATAAACACAAGGCGTGACTAGAATAGGACTTGTATCTTATTGCGGGATTAAATCTGTTCAGAAGATAACGAGAGAGTGAAATGGCACAGGGGTGTGTGAAGTGGCTTTTGCTCAATCACGCTAGAGATAAAGCTTCTAGAACAGGCTGTCAAAGTTTCTACGACTTCTGAAACAAGTAGCGGGAGTAACTATGACTTCAAGTACGAAAAATAAGGGGTTTCTACTTTGAAAATTAGCCTTTCAAATAGCAAATTTTACTTTAAGGGTTTAGTAGACACCCTGTTATTGTTAATCAAGATTCCTTTGATGAGCAACAACCGTTGACTCGTTGGGAAGTTAAAAATCAATCTTTTTTGTTAAGGTCTTTCAGTAGACGTTACCACTGTGAAAACAATCTAGTATTAAGTTTTTCATATCAGAATGTAAGGACAATTACCATTTTAAGTTAAGGGTTAGTTTGTGAGAAATAGACAAACTAGGATATTATTATGTTTTGACAATAAAAATAATGAATCAACAACATTGTTTTCATCTATTATTTACAACTGCCTAATTCATTCATTAACCACTTGACGGTTTTGCCTGAGTGTACTCGGGTGATTTGGTTTATGCCGCTCCCTGCTGTATTTGATCGAGTTGACTCGTGCGTTAGTTGTGCCCGTCATCCGCAAGAATGCATCACTGATCTATTTCAATGCTAGACCTCTACTGTCGCTTTGAGAGCAAGCTAGCCGCCGTTGGCGTTGTGTTGTTGACCTTGTGCACACACTCACCTGATACACCACGTGTTGATTTGCACAATGAGTGATACTGTTACTGAAAGAGACTATGATAGTGGAGTCGAGGAAAGTGATTTAGAATATAGCAGTTACGAATCAGATTCAAGTGTTGAAGAAGCTAGAGTGGTTAGGAACCCCCGATTTTTTTCGGGAAAGCACATACAAAGCTTAGGCTATATTAAAAATGTATGAAGTATCAATGAAAAGAACTGGTGTTATATTTTACTTATGATACTTTGACAATCTGGCCATGTACATTGGAACAGATTAGGGCAAAGAAGACCAAAAACAAAAAATGCACGAGTTAACTCGGGATGGTACATATAAGGTTTTTATTATTTCTTTTATAGTTATTTGGCTATAAAGGTTTCATATGGGTTCTTTTGTTGTATATATCATCTTTTGACAATGCTATAATGTGAACTAACAGTTTAGAGATGAAAACCGCTGTGGATACGAATCCCAACTTAACTCAGGCAAATATTTAAACCGATTTTAAGGATAAAACTTTATGGTAAATTATTTGTTAATAATAAAAAATCCAGTCTTGAAAATAAAACCAGCCCGTCAAGTGGTTAATTAAAAGCAAATTTTCAAACGAAGGCTTAAGTGGTGAGACATATTAATTAAAACTGTTTTATGGGAGTACCACTGTAAATAATAACAAGAGGTTACACAAGACGTTTCGTCTGGACTATGCCAGACATCATCAGTTTAATTTTAATATTTAAATAATTGTAGAAAGAATAAAATTGTATAAAATGGTTAAAAAGTATAAAGGTAAATATAAACAAGCTATTTTTCCAGGTGGATGTTGGTAAACTTAATCAGATGACAGTTTTCATCATTTTGAATAGAGGTGTCCAAGATTGTGACAGTTTATATGAATTTTCTTTATGGTTTAAATTATTTGGGTGCTTTTTAATTTCAATTGCCTCTCTCACAATCCTGGACAAATAGTGATCTTCTCTAGCCAGTTGTTTTGTGTCTTCAAATGCAATAGCGTGTTTCGTAATACAACTATGTTCGGCTAAGGCAGATTTATCCACGTCTTCATTCTTGGTGTGCCTAATATGCTCTTTCATACGAGTTGAGATCATTCTTTTGGTTTGCCCCACGTAAACAGCACCACAACCACAGGGAACTCTGTACACTCCAGAGGATGATAAAGGGATCTGGTCTTTGACTGGTCTTAAAAATTCTTTAATCTTCTTCATAGGCCTATATATTGGTTTAATGTCATATTTGTGGAAAATCTTACCCATTTTTTCAGATGTACCTTTAACATAAGGAAGATACACTTTCTTAGGGTTTTCTGGATTTTGTGTGCTAGTACCAGCCTGGTTTGGTTGACCTTGAGTTTTTGCTCTGTCCAGTTGTTTCTTAAAAACTTTATTGATGTTATTGCTTGAGTATCCATTTTGCTGCAAAGCTTTATCTAGAATTAATTTCTCTTCTTGTAGGTGATCTTCATCTGAAATGCGAATTGCTCTGTTTATTAGCGAGCTGAGAACACTGTTTTTATGGCTAGGATGGTGATGACTACTCGAGTGCAGATATCTATTAGTATGTGTGGGCTTTCTATACACCGAGTGTCCTAAGGTACCGTCTGGTTTCTTTATTTTTTTTTTTTTATTTATTTATTGTAATGCTACATAACAGGCGTGCCCAATTACAATGGAGCATTTAAAAACATAACAATTGGATAGCATAGATAACAGAAATGTTCATGGATGCACAAAGATACAAAATAAAAGTCCATCTTAAATTATAACACAATTAAATGATGCAGATTCATTATTAATTACATGCGATGACTATAATAGTTTAAAATTAATTTACAAAACTCGTTTTTGGAATTGGAAAATATATCTAAACAATTATTGTTGCAAACTATTAAATTATATAACCTAGTCATAGTATTGAGAGGTGAAAAGGCTCCCACATTAGTGCGGAGAAGTGGGGAGGAACAGCTGGCGGGTCGAGAATTGTGCCGAGGCACTGTAAAAGCGCATGAGCTAAGAGAGCCATGTCGTCAGCCCCCACCGACCAGCCCGCGCAGGTACACCAGCATCGCCAGTCCACGCCTGGAGCTCAGCAGATCCAACTCAAACATATTTATGGTCATGACATCTAAGAAGGGAAGTTGGTGATTTTTCTCTTTCTCCATTGTGAATTTGATATTCCCATGTATTGAGTTCAAGTGACTAAGAAAGTTCTCCAGATTGGTTTCACCATGTGGCCAGATCGCATACACATCATCAATATATCTGTACCAAACTTTAGGTTTCAATACGGCTGATTCTAGTGCAAACGTTTCAAATTGACGGTACCTTAGGACACTCGGTGTATAGAAAGCCCACACATACTAATAGATATCTGCACTCGAGTAGTCATCACCATCCTAGCCATAAAAACAGTGTTCTCAGCTCGCTAATAAACAGAGCAATTCGCATTTCAGATGAAGATCACCTACAAGAAGAGAAATTAATTTTAGATAAAGCTTTGCAACAAAATGGATACTCAAGCAATAACATCAATAAAGTTTTTAAGAAACAACTGGACAGAGCAAAAACTCAAGGTCAACCAAACCAGGCTGGTACTAGCACACAAAATCCAGAAAACCCTAAGAAAGTGTATCTTCCTTATGTTAAAGGTACATCTGAAAAAATGGGTAAGATTTTCCACAAATATGACATTAAACCAATATATAGGCCTATGAAGAAGATTAAAGAATTTTTAAGACCAGTCAAAGACCAGATCCCTTTATCATCCTCTGGAGTGTACAGAGTTCCCTGTGGTTGTGGTGCTGTTTACGTGGGGCAAACCAAAAGAATGATCTCAACTCGTATGAAAGAGCATATTAGGCACACCAAGAATGAAGACGTGGATAAATCTGCCTTAGCCGAACATAGTTGTATTACGAAACACGCTATTGCATTTGAAGACACAAAACAACTGGCTAGAGAAGATCACTATTTGTCCAGGATTGTGAGAGAGGCAATTGAAATTAAAAAGCACCCAAATAATTTAAACCATAAAGAAAATTCATATAAACTGTCACAATCTTGGACACCTCTATTCAAAATGATGAAAACTGTCATCTGATTAAGTTTACCAACATCCACCTGGAAAAATAGCTTGTTTATATTTACCTTTATACTTTTTAACCATTTTATACAATTTTATTCTTTCTACAATTATTTAAATATTAAAATTAAACTGATGATGTCTGGCATAGTCCAGACGAAACGTCTTGTGTAACCTCTTGTTATTATTTACAGTGGTACTCCCATAAAACAGTTTTAATTAAAAGCAAATTACCACTATTTCAACAAGTTAGGTTAGCAAAATAGGTAATGTTACCATTATATGAAATTTTTAACCATTGAAAGAGGCTGGTTTTGCAAAGACAAGAGAAGGCTGATAAAATTAAGTTTGTAGTAAACCAGGGTTGTAAATACACATTTAACGGGAAATATTTAATTTAAAATGCACCCCAGGATGTAATTTGCATTCTAAGAACCAATGTAATTTGCATCGAAAAATTGGCTGGCATTTACAGTTTTTAGCTGATGTATCCACATTCTGCCTCAGAAATCAGTGGACAGATTAAGTCTAAAATGAATTGGATACTGGGTTACAAGCGGTGACCTGGGTAGAGAGGTGTCTTGTCTATTTAAAGTTTTGAACAAATGCTCAAAGCACAATTTAGGGTTCTAGACCAGTGCTCATTTCAAGGTCCTGGGTCTGGTACTGGGAGTTACCATGTTGATTGTTGATAGCATATGATGAATGCCTCATTTTTCCAAATGTAAATTGCAAAACAAGTATTGAGGAAAACTTTATTACGGTTTAAGTTTTTATCTATATTTAAAAGACATGTTTATTAGATGAGGTATCAATCAATAAACTCTGATTTTTTGGGCCTCACTCACCTTAAGGTTAGCGGAAGACTAAGATGTCTTGAAGATTGTAGAGAAACACACATACACAACAGTCTTCCGCACTTCCCGACACCTATAAACATACCGCGTTTTCAAGGGCTTATCGTCAGTGGTTCGTCGTTCGCAACCAGTAAAAGACAGAACGAAAGCCCTTGAAAGCGCGGACGTTTATAGGTGCTGCGAAACGTCGGGAAGTGCGGAAGACTGTTGCTTATATGTGTGTGTGTTTTTTGTCATGAAGATCTCTACAATCTTCAAGACATCTTAGTCTTCCGCTAACCTTAAGGTGAGTGAGGCCCAAAAATCAGAGTTTATTAAGTTTTTATCATATTTCCTTTGGAAAAATTGAGATATTCATGCCGTTAGCAAGGTATGACCCATGAAATGAGCACCGATTCTGACCCCCAGAGCACGTTTTGAGTATTTTTACAAGACTTTATATACATACGTATATATGTGTGTACTTTCTACTGGACACATTTTTCGTCCGATTTTCATGAAATTTGGTGCAAATATTCTTTCTGTAAATATCTCCGTCAAGTTCGTTAACCAGAAAAATTGAATCACCGGGAGTACCCTTTGAAGAGGAGTTTTGGTAAAAAAAATAATTTTAATGATATAAAAACAGTTCTTTTTTATTTTTTGACAATCTAGTTCAAAGAAAGGGCTACTTATTGCATAAACAAAAGTGAAAGAAATAAACTTTGAAGTACCCTGAATATTCAAATTAAAATATTCAGGGCAGAGCCGGATTTAAGATGTTGCCGCCTTCGGGCTATCCAGATTTTGCCACCTTGAAATGTAAGCCTAGAAGTAGCTAAACAATAAAACCTTGTCATCTGTAATGTATCAATGTTAAATACATTTGGTTCGCAAACCCGTTCACCTATGCAACTCATATTTTTTGGAACTTTTTTCTATTATTTAAATGTTTTATTATTACACTGGTAATGTACAGTATTTTGCTGCATAGAGACGATTATGTACATATTAAACGGCAAAAAATAAATATGTTAGGTAAATTGTTAAAATTTGCAATTTTTTGAGATCGCCGCCGAAAGGTTTCCTCCCGAAAATGCCGCTTCTTCAAATCTGCCGCTTCGGGCTATAGCCCGTCAAGACTCCCTGTAAATCCGGTCATGATTCAGGGTACTTCAAAGTTTATTTCTTTCACTTTTGTTTAAAAAACAGTACCGTACTCTTTATTCGATTTTGATGAAATTTAAAATGACTATGTATTTTGATAGTATTGATCAATGTACCAAAAATAATGAATATTCATTTAGTCGTTTCAAAATGGCGGCAAAAAAGTGATTTGCTATAACAAATTGAGTCGTAAAATTTAAAATCAGTTTTCCCTTCACGATATGTAATAAAACTTGCAGTAAAAGAACCTGAACACGTAAGTCTGAGGCCGAAGGGAGGCTGTGAGCTTAGTGAACAAGAGAAAAATATTGAAAAGGAAATTTGATTCACTCATGCAAGCGCCGCTTAGCTCTGTGTCGACGTGGTTGTTTATCCTCTTGATGTACTGCTACATAAATACCTTATCTACTCTTTCCCGCTGTCAGTTTACCAATATACCTAAAGATTAATGTGTCTTATCTTTAAATCAGATGGGTTTTTCATTTATGATTGTTTCACCCATTATTTGTATAGGAGCTATACCCCATAGTAAAATTGGTTTTTCTTACCTTGGTAACACTTAACTCATTGAATTAACAGTATTTAGTGGTACAGTACAGTCTCTATAATCCGGCCGTTCGCCACTCCGACACGTCCAGTAATCCGGTGCTGTAACCGTGTCAACTAGCCACCTGTTTTCCAGTCCCCACTTGTCTGTGAAGCGCATCAAGTATGCTGTCTGTATCGATTACTTCAGTTCACTGCGGCAAAGAGCCAGAGACAAGTGCTTTATTTAAGGCCGCTTTCAGACGTTACGACTTTTTGGCGTGTGCCGGATACAGTCCGGCGCGAGTGATTTCGATTACAATCGCAAGCGGCCGAGTCCGGCGCGGCGCCGTGGCCAGCACACTTGAACAGCTCCATTGATGCTATTATAATCAAACTCACTCGCGCCGTGTCGTATCCGGCGCGCGGCGAAAAGGTCTGAAAGCGGCCTAATAGTAATCTGTGCTTCCGTTCTGTACGGGCCGTGAGATGTTGCATAAACGTAATCATGGTATAAATTTAAGAGACATCTGCAAATAATCCAATAAAGTTAATTTATTTAGCTGAGGCCTTTCAAACACCAAGTGTTCATCTTCAGAGATAGGCACATCAAAACTGAAGGAAAATATATACAAATCAAATTAGTGAAAACAAATGTATATGTTACAATAATACATATGTGAACATGTTTTAAACCTAAGAAAATTTTGACTTAAACAGAAGAAAAAATAATAATACTGTATGCTACATAAAGTCCAGGTTAAACAAATTTGAGGAACGGAGAATTTTGAAGTAAACCGGGTTCATTATTTATTAATAGATCTTCATTTTTGTGCATATGTAAGGATTCTGTTACGTCTAAAAATTGAGAATTTTGTACTTTATGGATAAGGTGGACCTGGTTAAAATAATGCCCATTTTCTAAGCAGTGCTTCGCAATTGCCGACTTTTCTTCTTGGTTGTTTCTAAAATGGTAAGTGAGCTCTTTCATTCTAGTTTTGATTTTTCTTTTCGTTTGGCCTATGTACTTTTTGTTGCAGCAAGCACATGGTATTCCGTAAATCCCTGATTTGTCTTCATTTATTACTTTGTCTTTGGGATTACCGAGCAATGATTGTAATTTGATTTTAGTTTTAAATGAAATATTAATGTTTGTGTGATTGTTAAAGGTGTTTTTGATCGATTTATAATAGGGGCCATAAGCAAAACTTCTCCATTGGGTGTTTTGGGTAGTATTGATAGGAACTAATGTTGTTCTAGATTGCTTTTCCAATTTTAATTTCACTTTCATGAGTAAATTTAATTGTTGGGTACGAAGAGTTATGGGTTGTAATGAAGTCATCTAAATCTTCATTTTTGTCGAAAATGGCAAAAATGTCATCTACGTAGCGCATCCAAAATACATATGCACAAAAATGAAGATCTATTAATAAATAATGAACCCGGTTTACTTCAAAATTCTCCGTTCCTCAAAATTGTTTAACCTGGACTTTATGTAGCATACAGTATTATTATTTTTTCTTCTGTTTAAGTCAAAATTTTCTTAGGTTTAAAACATGTTCACATATGTATTATTGTAACATATGCATTTGTTTTCACTAATTTGATTTGTATATATTTTCCTTCAGTTTTGATGTGCCTATCTCTGAAGATGAACACTTGGTGTTTGAAAGGCCTCAGCTAAATAAATTAACTTTATTGGATTATTTGCAGATGTCTCTTAAATTTATGTAATTTCCAATAAGAAAGAGCTTCCTATACCATGTAATCATGGTACTTTGGTAATAAAAAGTACGTGATTTTAAAAAGATTAGAAAATGGTGATAAGCTAACTAATCTATCCAAGGAATTCAACATCAACAGATGAAACATTCATGCACCTAAGGAAGAAAAAGAATGAAATTAAATCATCCTTCAACGTAAAAAAAGATTATTTCTGGAAAATTGAGCCTTTTTAGTGAACCTCCAATAATCCGGCATTTCCGCTAATCCGGCACTTGCAATCCCGATATAGAGCCGGATTAGTGAGATCGTACTGTATTTCAATACCTCTCTGTGATAAAACCGTGTATACTTGATAGTCCGACAACCCTTCGATCCCCAAAGAGTCAAAGTATCAAGTTTCTACTTTATATTGTTGAGAAATAATAAGCAAGTAAATGCAAAATCAATAAGCTTAACAAGCATATCTATAAGCTTAATAAGCTTCTTTAGACACCCTGTACAACAATCAGTACAAAGAAACATTTTTCAAAACATACAAACTAATCAGCAATAAAATACTCCAAACACAACGGGAAATACAAAAAAACCATTACTTACTAAAAAAATTGTATTTGTCTATTGTTTGTATTTCTGTATTGTAGCGAGCAGCTGGTCAGCCTCGTCGGCGGTCTTGACACGCAGCAGGACAGTGGTGGGGGGAGGTTTGTCTCCGGGCGTAGGTATGCACACAAGCATCACGTTGTTCTTGCCCATACGCTGCGTCGGCACACTTTCTGTCAGCAGCACGTTGAGTAGCACTGTACCTATCACGGTCTCTGCCCTCACCAACAGCTGGTGCTTCCCCTCGCTCACTTTCTTGATGAACAACGTGCCTACGCCGCGCTCCGCGTACGTCGCGTCCTTCTTCACAAACACTTTGCACCTGCGCATGACAGAGGATAAGTGGAACCGTGTTTCACTTGGTAGTTAGAGATCGGCGGAATCAGGAGGTTCCCGCAAATTGGGCAGGAATTTAAAAAATATGGAATTTTTTTGGGCAGGAGGGGTTTTTGACAAAACGGTAATCTGCGGAGATGTTTCGTGGAAAGGGAACTTTTGGGAGGAATGGTATTTTAAGGGGATTTTTGAACTTTCTGGCAGTTTCATCACTTTATTCTGATTGCTGGTCAGCTTTCAAGGGAAAATTTCTATTACTAACAATTCTAATCACTAAACAAATCCAAATAAATATATTAAAATTGTTTCATATTTTAAGAAGTAAATGCCAATTATTATTTCAACTCTTTTTTACATTTCATTCTTGTTACAAAGATTATTATTATAATGGCAATATGATAGGTAATAGTATTAAATCAAAGAACAATACACCATAATTATACAACATGCTCAACTTAACTTAAGCACTTTGTGCTGTTTTGTTAAACTTTAACTTAATTTTAAATTTTTTTAAATTATTTTTTTTTAATTTGTAATGAAGTTTTTGACACTTAGTACTCATAAATGACCAACAGACGGGTTAAATAGTAACTGATACAGTTGGGCGTTTGTCTTTAAATGAAACACCTCTGAAAATAGGTTTTTTTATTTAAACTGAGTTTAAAGACATACGTTGTTAAGTAAATCGACTCTGCAGTTATTGGTTAAATTTCAGTAATGTATACTGGGTAAGCCCAAAAAAGCTTTTATCCTGGCAGCCTCTCTCTTTAGCCCTTGATTAGGGGTTGAGATCCAGATAATAAAAATCCATCAAAACAAATCTAAAATCTCAAACTTGTTATAATTTTTACTTGAAAAAATCCCCTCTGGCATCAACAACGGTTGTAACAAGATAAGCCAGTGCCAAATTAATTATTAGATGTTTTATCTTGCTTTAATTTATTATGTGTTAGGTAGAGCTGTGCGGGAGCAGAATTTTGGGTCCGGGACGCGGGAGGGATTTTGCAAAAAATTCGGGATTCGGGGGGAACGGGAAAAGTTGCAAAATAGACATATTAAAGAAATATTAAATAAAATCGAGTTTTTTCAATCAAATTATTTTGTTTATGATACATGGCTTCATACAACAACATGCAGTTTTAAAATCAAAAATCCAAAGTACATCATAACTATCACAGAACCCACTCATCCTCACCCATTTACGATGAATAACACTGACTCACAGCCCAAACATTGCAAAACAGTTGGAGAGTGCTAAGGAGTGAGAGAAGAATCAGACTGTGAAGCTACCAGTGCACAGAGATGAGGGGTGAAGGCAAAGAAAGAGATGACAGGTGGAAAGGACAAGGGAAGAGAAGGATATCAGAGAGGAAGACAACAGCTGCAGTGTGTGAGCAGGAGTGGGAAGGCCGGTGCCCGGTTTTGTGATAGACAGCTGTGAAGGCCTGTTGTGCCCTTATCAGTTGTCACTTGTCTACTATGTCATTAGCTGTTGCTAGGCAACCACATAGAGGCTGCATTACATAGCCAATCAGAGCATTTTCTGTATGCTTGTGATATAGTGAGAACAACCTGTGAGGAGAGGGTAGTGTGTGTTTGTTATTTCCTTTTCTCATCTCCATTTACTCAATGATTAATTTCATTTCCCAAATAATGTTTTATACTAGGTTTGAATTACAGTCAAATGCAAAGGTTTTAGTACAATAAAATAGATATTGCAAGCTAGAATTGTATCTAGTACAAGTACAAAATGGATGTTTGGTTCTGTCTGAGATCGTTATCAGCCATCCTGACAATGGCTGCCGGCCTCCATTGAAAATGCACTCAGCATGGAAGTAGGGGAGAGGGGTTGTTTACCAGAACTGCTCGGCTCTAGTTCCTTATCTTATCTTCACCAGAAGTACAGTACACACTCACAACAAAGAACACCAGTAGTTTTACTAGAGATGGGTCGGTTCCAAAATTTTACGGTTCCCGGTTCTCGGTTCTGGGAAAAAATCGGTTCTCGGTTCTGTCGGTTCGGTTCCGTTGGCGGCGATCTATTGACTCCATGCGCCAGCGGTGAAATCCGACTTCGATATCGTTGGCGATCTCTTGACTCCGCTAGCGCCAGCGGTGAAATCCGCGACCGACACCGTTCGTGGCGATCTCCGACACCATGCGCCGGCGGTGAATCGACTTCGATATCGTTGGCGGCGATCTTTGACTCCGCTTGCGCCAGCGGTGAAATCCGCGACCTTGATACTGTTCGGCGATCTCGACTCCATGCGCCGGCGGTGAATTCCGACTTCGATATCGTTAGCGGCGATCTTTGACTCCATGCGCCAGCGGTGAAATCGCGACTTCCGATACTGTTGGCGGCGATCTCCGACTCCATGCGCCAGCGGTAATTCCGCGACCGATATCGTTCGCGGCGATCTCTTGACTCCATGCGCCAGCGGTAATTCGCGACCGTATCGTTCGGCGGCTGAAATCTCTTGACTCCATGCGCCGTGGTGAAATCACGACTTCGATACCGTTCGCGGCAAATACTTCGACCAAATTTCGAGCTTTACCGATCAGGTCGAGCGAGGTTCGAGTAGCGGTAATACTCAAACTTCGGACTCAATACATCGATTACTCGCACACTAACCCAATGTGTTATTTAGCTATTTCTCGGGGCGGTTCGAACCGACTTTGTCAATTCGGTTCGGTTCTGTCCGAGAACGGTGGAACCGAGAACCGAACCGAACCGACTCATCCCTAGTTTTACTTCCGTCGAAATTTCGGTACTAGAGGGGAGCGGAAATGACCTCAATCCGTCCGGTACCGAAAATCGGGATCCCGCACTTTAGCTCTAGTGTTAGGTATTTTATCATGTAATAAATTGCTCATACCTGGTAGAAAATAAGGAACCTTCTTCTTGGATTGGGGTGAATTCCACTTTCGGTGGTTCTTCAGACTCTTCTTCTTCATCTTCCTTCTGGTTATTTTCCTTTGAGTTGCTGCTAGTTACGCTAAAACTGCAAGAAATATGAACCATTTCACCTCAATAGACAACGTTTAAACTTAACTGCTAAGCATCTAATTTATAACATAAGGAAATCTTTATTAAGGTTGCCTCTACACGGGTTACCTAGAAACCTAGAACTGCGTTTCATGAAACGGTAGTTTCATACATTTCTTGAAACTAGTCGTACAGATTTCTCATATTGGTAGTTTTCTGTTTCAAGTGATATTGCAACGTAATTATAAAATTAAATAAAGCTATTCAAGTGCTTACCACAGTATAAAATAACAACATAGTGTGGATACGTCTTTTTTTATTAGCTTGCACTGTTCTTAATAGGGCAGAAATTTCTCTCCAAGGGAAGTTAGCAGAAGCTGTTGAATTGTTAATTTTTCCTCAGCACTCAACAAGTTAATCTCCAGTTGGTGTCCTTCCTTCATATTAGAGGGCTAACTAATTCTACCAAACAATAAAAAACGGCTTTGACATTCTAAACCAATCCTTAAATTTGACAGCTACAACATAAGATCAACAGGTGGACCCAATACTTTCTTCTTTTATTTTTCTTAAGCTGCCATCACAAAATAACATTATCAGTATCCGAATCCACCACGAAACTGAAGAAAACCGGGTTCTTCAGTGAGCATCCTGCCCAAGTGTCTGTAATTGCCTTAACCGATCTTTCAAACTATGACAATTACGCTAAAGTAACTTAGAAATGGACATTATATCTTAATTTGACAAATCATTATTTCCTGCTTCAAGCAGACGTCACAGTCTTCTTGGTTTGTTACTTTCCTGTCAACATTGCCACTTCAATTTGGTCATACAGGCAGGGAACATTACCTGGGTGCGGCCGCTCCATTACTGAACGAGAAAGGTTTCGGCTCAGTTTGAGGTTTGCTGAGGAACGGGTTGACCATCAGCGATGCAGTGTCAGGTTTGGAAAACAAACTTGACCCACTCGAGTCACTCTTGAATGAGCCGAATATTGATGATGTCGGCTGGAATAAAAATAAGTGGTTTAAGGTTAAAACTTCATAACTCAAAAAAAAAAAAACACACACAGCCGATAAGGTAGGAAATTCAGTTGCTTCTGTGAATCCTAGAAAATTTCCTACAGAGAGTAACGGAGAGTAATTTACACCAAAAACGTCCCCTTGGGGGCCTTTGCCCCGAAAATGGGGTTTTATGCTATGACATGTTTATATTTATGGTCTGATTTCGATTAAACTTGGTATAAACATTAATAACACAGTTCCTAAAATCAACAAAATCCAATCAACCAGGACAACCAAAATGGTGGTGAAAAAATTATTTTCAAGGCAATCTTGGTCTGACTCAACATATATTATGTTGTATACAGTTTTTCGTTTTAATTTGGCCTTAGAGCTAAAACATATTCCTAAAATTTTTTTCTGAAAAAACATTTTTCGTCAAAAGTTTTTAAGTTAGCCAAATTAGCTTAACAATATAGGTTCCTGGTTCAGCCATTAAAAACGATGAATGTTTAGGAGCTATAACCACCGTAACTAAAAATGGTACCAAAAACCAACAAAATTTGTGGTGGCGGAAAATAATTTGTTCACCGCCATCTTGGTCTGGTTGATTTAAGAAGTTCTAAAAAAAAAGAGAAGATTGGCAACATTGATCATCATTTGTTTACCTTCTCATCCTTATTTGTTACAAGGGGACTTTTTCCTGTGCCTTCATTTGATGAACCTGAATCATCTTCTTTGTCTTCTATCGTTATTGGTTTTGAGACATCTGATGATTTTGCCGGAAAATTAATAGTAAACTTATTACTGCTGACATTACTTGTTGCAAGGCTAAATGTTGAAATTCCCGAATTTGCAGTAGTTGTGGTTTTAGGTGTAGCTTTATTGTCTCTTTCCTCTAGAAGTTTCTTTAAATAGCTGAAAAATTATAATTTAAATTAATTTCAGGATTTTTGGCTTCTGAATTGCTGAACTTGAAACAAGAAATAGATTATATGGGGACAGCTTCTTATTGGAATTTACAAATTATTAATTACAGTTTGAACTCAAACAATCCAATAAACTCTTTATTTCTGGGTGAGGCCTTTCAGAAACGATGTTTCTATCTTCGGACCAAACACCAACTTGGTGTAATTATAATAATTTGGGTTTTGTAATGTTTATAGCCCAAAAGCCCAAGACCCGCAACATCTCAAGAGACAGCTGACTTTGTGGCTCCAGGAGAGACCCTTCTACTCAGAGAAAGACTTCCTGATCAACAGAACTCTACCACTCCAGAACAGCAACTAATGACGAATACATAAATTGCATTGTATAACATATTTTTTCTTAAAATCATTTTAACGCATGTACTGCCTCCATGAATATGTAAATAAAGAATATTGTCTATATCACTGAATTAATGGTAGTTTTAGTGGTATTTTAATACCTCTCTCTGATAAAATCTCAATATGAGGGATATACAGAAATTAGGTTCCAATCATAAAATACATTTAAATTAGAACATTTAAATTGTACTCACATTGAAGATTATTCTTTAAACTATACTTAAGCATATTCACTATCGGAATAGGAGTACATATCAAGCCAATACACAATACACTCGGTTTACTAAGCTATTGCATGAAATTCTGCCGCCAGTGTCCGTAAAGAATAGCAGGGGTGATTGTAATGTTATTATTGTTTGGTAAAGTCTTAGGTTAGATCTTAAATTAAGATATATAAAATTATAATGAAATGTAGTTCTTAAATTAGTGTAGTCCTAAAAGACAGGTGGAGTTTTTAACTGTCCGAAACGATAGGAGCAGTTTTTTTCTTCAGAAGTGGCAGGAAAAGTCTGTTTCTTATTTTTACTAAATTGCTCTCCGCGACGCGACTATTATGAACTTTCAAACTAACTGCGATTGTTATATTACTTAAAATAGTTCACAAGACAATCGATTTTGTGTGACTTTTCCAAGTAAGACATAAAATAAAAACCAGTTTGGCCAACTAAGAGTTTTGGAAAGTACACAAATTGGATGTTCAAAATGTTTTTATGAAATTAGTAGGGCCCTTTTTTGAATAATACTTGTAGAGACCAGTTGTTTTGCCGATTAAAATGAAACAAACTGGCACATCAAAATATCAAACAAACTGTAGGATTCACAATGAGCCAGGCTACTCAATGATGAATATACAATTATCACATATGGTCTTACTTATCTACTAGCTTACAACAGTATTTATTTATATCCAATTTTATATCCACTGGCAATAAATTAAAAAAATTTCCACCAATTTGAGAAGGTAATTTACTGAACAATCTTATTTTGTGTTGCTGAACACGAAAATCCTTTCTCATTCTTGTCTCGTACTCGTGTATGGAGCTCTCTTGCAAAGGCAAACTCTTAAAGCGGCAATACAGGACAGTCTCGAAAATGTAAAGGCTTGGAAGAGTCTTACCTTCTGTCCACTTAATCTTATCTAACCACTCAGTTCTAAAAATAACACTTACTCGTCATATTCCTTGAAGATGTTGGAGAGGATGCAGTTGGGAGTTTCGTCTACATGCTGTTTTACCCAATCTGACACACTTTTGTTAAGTTTTTTCAAGTTGGCTAAATACTTTTCTTGCGCATCTTTCTCAAAGCTGGTTGTGGATGTAGGCCCGTTGGATGTTGGTTTAGAATTGCTGTTTGACGTCATGTTTCCTAGGAAGCTGAACGCAGATTTACTGTCACCTCCTGCACTCGGGGTGGTCCCGCTGGTGCTTGTTCCGAGAGACCCGAACGTCGGTTTACTTTCTCCCATGCTCGTTGCGTTTAAGCTTGGAGCCGGCTTGAAGCCTCCAAACGAAGCAAAAATATTTTTCTTTTCAACATCCTAAAAAACACTTTTTATTAGCTCTAGTATAATATTTGACTGTTTTCTAAAATATATTTTGCATTTTTGATTCTAAAACTGTTTGTAAACAATAGTTCAAAATGACTTTTTTTGGGTTGATGTAATAGTTAACTCCATGATACAGTACTGTATTGTATTAAATTTATACTCTTTGATATCTTATGTATATATGTTGTGTACTGACTATTTGCCGTCAATAAAATAATTCAAAATAAAAGCTTAACTAATTATTGTTATCCTAACAAGAAAAAAACATCAAAAGTAACCTCAACAAAAATGTTTTTTTAATGTTTACTTAGAGGTACAGTTTTACTTTTTTTACCTAAACAAAAACAAACAGCTTCAGCAGTTAAACTACTGTATAAAAGAAAAAGGGGGTTGGGAATAAGTATCAACCCTCAACTTACGACGTTATCAGACGTTTTTATTCTTCTTTTGGCGGTTTTTATGACTCTCTTTTGTAGCTCTTCTTGGGAAGCAGGACTAAACATCCCAGGTTTCTCAGGTTCAAAAGGGGCATCCCAATTGTCATGGTTGATATCTGTTGAAGCTCCTCTTTTTGACATGACTAAAAATCAAACAATTAAATAAAGTAACAACTGTGTTAAAACTTACTGTAAACTGTTGTAACAACAAATAATGTTTAGTATTCTTGTAAAAGAGCTTTAGAACCTCATGTTATTTAAGCCGGACATATGAGAGTAAACATTTGCACAGTCCTTGTATGAATTTAAATCTTTAAGACTGACTAGGCCTATCCCAAGTAAACTTGTTTTAAATTTTAACTTAATAACTTTATTTAAATGACTCTTAAAAATGTATTTAAGTTAGTTCACTTGAAAGATTTCCCCAGGAATTATCAATACATGAACATTTGTCATGGGCTAAATAATAGTTTAACTTATCATTTGATGGGGTACGTTTAAGTTTTGACGTAGGCCCAAAGTAAATGTATGTCAAAATATAATTGGATGTGTAATTACGCTGTATTAGTGACTAGGTGCTGATAAGGGTCTGCCAGTATAGAAATTTGTAACTGCCAGGTTTAGTGTTATACGTTTATAAAAGTGCAAGTGTCTTTAACAAGCTTCTGTAGGCTACACTATCTCAGCAACTTTTAAATTAGTTAACAATGGCAGACTTGATTTGACACGTTAAAAGCTGACAACCAATCAGAGCTCAGTGGTCACATCTGCATATCTACAATGAACAGACCTATATCCCTGATAAGCGTTCCTAGGCCTATTTGAGCCAGAATTGTAAAAGGTCAGTCACATAACTATACCAGCTATGGTGTAGGCTACTCTCTTATCTCAATAGCAGAAAAGGTATGACCTGAAAGACAATATGGACATGTCAAATCCATATAGCCTACAAACCATAACACCTTTTTCAATCTTTGATTACAGTAATGGATAAGTGAGGCAGTGAGTAACCTGATTTAATGTAGGATAACCACAAAAGCTTAACATTTGGTTAGCTGTTGACCTAGTGTCAATTTTATTTTGACAGCCTGGATAAAAATATTTGGCCAACATTAGTTTGGAATAGAAAACCATTCATTTACTGCATCTTCGAAAAGTTATTTCTTATGAAAATGGGGAATCCTCATTTAGAAGTTTAAAAATATATAGCCCAGTCTGTGTTCAATACTTAAGGTTTGACTGCAAATTAAAACTTACCTGGTTTTTATATAAAATAGATTGTACTACTAATAGTTAAATTAATCAACCAATATTTTCAATAACTACTAATAATTACAGTAACAAAACTAAAACGGCAAAGACACTACCATCATCATCGTGATCAGATAATTTCAGTTTTTGACTTTTGTCTTTTCCCTTTTGACAAACGGTGAAACGGATAGAGCCGGGTAGGACGATTACTTTGGCAGTTGACCAAAGAGTACCGCACTGTGGTGTGAAGAAATCAGCAAAGACTATATAACATAATCTTTGATATAAGCCAATCACGGGTAGATAGTGGAAGAGTTGCTAATGTTGTGACTAGACATACTATAACGGAAAAAGGTGGAAATCTTAATAATTGTATACCTTACAGGTCATGCTAATAACTAACCCTTACTGAGGGGATGATTCGATTATTATTAATTATTAACTATTAAGCCCCACAATCTAAAGTTCTTTAGTAGTTGGTGTGAAGTGAAGCATTGATTTTATATCTTTAGGTATATTTTAAAGACAATGGTGCAAGGCTCGGCGTGGGGGTTGTTCAAGATAAGAAAGAGGTTCCATTCCCTTCTAACTGTTGCGTGACAATTTAATTGCATGAAACTGAAACTGTAGCAGTGTCGCTTTACCTGCCCATGTTTGTAGCAACTTAACTCTAAACATGGGTTATTAAGGACTCAAAGCAAGCTACATAATTTCTAACTAGTGTTAAGCAGGGCGCACACTATAACGACTCCGGCCCGCTCCGGCCTTCCGAAACAAGTCACTTTGCACGTAACGAATTGAGCAGCCGCACACTGTATGGCCGACTCCCTTCCAGCTTCGGAACTGCTCGCCAAGATAAATGAATGAATGAATGAATGAATGAATGAATGAATAACCTCTTGGGTATTTCATTTTGTAGTCAGTACATACAGAGCAGCCGGATAGACTGTGTCAATTAATTACAATAATTTATTAAACTAACCATACATCAATTTACTAATAATTTGGCAATATGGTGGCAAACGAGATTACAGAGAATTTATAATCCCTATTTAAATTAAAAGTAGATATCTAATATACAGATTTATATGTGCTCTTTACTGACCTCCATCTTGTGTGAAGCAAAAATTCATCCAGGGAGTAATGAGTGTTTTGTAATAAATATTTTTAACTAAAACTCTGAAGCATTTTTTGCCCATAGGATATTATTTAGTTTTATTGAAGTTGGCTACAAGGAACATTAAAGAATTTGGTCCCCATGTGATCTTGGATGCTTTTTGGTGAAAAAGCTCACCTTGAATGGCTATGTTGAGATGCCTATTTATTCAAAAGTCTGTTTCTAGTATTATATGAATGAAACTTCCCGCCTGAGTTCAAATTTGTCCCATTGGTTTCTTACACACATAATACTTATTCTAGAATATACTGATCATACAAGTTAAACAGTGAGAAGTTTTTTTGCCTGAGGTCAGCATTCACCTTGAGTGTGTCCTAACTGAATCTAAATAACTTTTAAGTTAAACATGGTACTAAGCAAGGCTTTCTTTAACCTCCAGAAGCACCAATATCTTATCCAGAGGAATTTCTTTTTGATGTGCCTCCATATATGGTAACTAGCCCATAGGCTAGATGGGAGTGTAGCCTCATGCGCAAAAATATACTGATTTTAATGGTGTTGAGTCCAAACTACAAAAAACTCATTCTTCTTAAGCAATCGGGTATATAAACCTGAAGACATTTTATTTAAAGTTGATTATCCATCCATGAAGATTCCAACCACAAAATTATTATCAACCTCAAGACCTAAAAGTATTTTAAAGTATGGGAACTAAATTTGTTCTATGGTAAAGCTATTTTATCTATTCACAACCTTGATAGTGACAGCTCTGGAATATTTTACTCTGTGCTGTTGAAAATATCATGACATAGTTACGGGTTTTGCTAGCCTACGACCTCAGTAAAAGTCAAACTGTTTTGAAGGAAATAGTTTTGAATTCCTTTCAACTGCTCATTACTTGCCAATTCAAGATCATTGTAATCAGCCTTCCTGACATGACTAAATTAGAGTCTGATCTGCATACCCTAAAACTAAGTTACTGTTAGACCACAATTTATGTCTTTAATATGGTGGCATGCCTTGAAAATGTAACAAAGAACCAAGAAATTTTATCCATGGTGGACCAAGAAGTTCAAGAACCCTGTGGTGCGCCAAATTTAACAACAGATGTACTGGTCCTGATCTTTATGTTTTAATACTTTATACGTGGCATCTATTGTGTCTCCCTGAAGTTATAATAATCAATGCATATTGAGTCCTGTTTGAAAAAGATCTTTCCCTACGATTTAAACTGCAATTGACACAACCCATCTTCAAGAAAGCCCTAAAGTTTTTAATTTTCACTCTAACAGAATTTCATGAGACCCATCTCTATACTGTCAAAATTTTGAAAGCTTTAGAGATCCATGAAAATTCCAACTACTTTATAGCCTACTGGAACATAATACCCTCTATAGAGTTTATGAAGCACAACATGGTTTAGGAGTGAAATCAATCCAACAGAGCTGCTATACTTATCGATTTCTTTGAAATCCAGAAGCTGTTGCTGAGTGTCAAACAAATTCCAGTCTTATTATCTCTGCGACTTGATTAACTTGGATGTCGTATTGTGCATAACCCTCTCAAATTGACTTGTACGATATTGATGGCAATATTGATACTGGCAACAAATTTCGGTAGCTACCTTGCTAACAGAAAACAATTGGTTTCTGATCTGTCCCCTTTTATAGATTGGGCTTCATTAGCCTCTAGAAATTTTTAAACGCATGGTGTCTGCAGGAAAATTCAGATATGAGAGACCACTGTCAATCATGATATTAGATGAGTTAGTGGATCTAGTAAAGGCTCACTTCGACAAACTTAATAAGTTTAAGAGGAACATTGTCATATCAAGGGGAGGCTTGATGACTTATCCCACGTTTTAGGGATGAAATAATTTTTTATTTCACCCTTGTAACCTGGCTAAAGTGTGGTTCACATATAAAATTGAAGCATTAACGAGTTGACAAGACACATTGGCTCCTTGTACTTTTAACTGTAATTTGTGAGAGGGAGCAGTGCACTGTAAAAGCTTTGGTGTTGATTTGATTAAACTACATTGGAATAAAGTAATCTCAGGTTGAAATGGTTTGAAATACTTTCAAGAGCGGTTTCCTCCTTAGAGAACTAAAAATGTATGACTAAACCATACCTGCATTTTAATTTTTGAACAGTGTATGCATGCTCTCTTCACAGCCATCTTGAATGGGTTTACCAGTTTGGGGGCACTAGCATTTTATTATATCCCAAGACATACTTCTTGCAAATATTTTGAGACAATTTGATCATCATAGTACTCTGATTTCTTCTGACCTACCAATTTATTTTGTATTGAGTATTTCTAGACCTCTTACAATAATCTAACAGCTTATCAAGGTCCTGTACATTTTGCATGTTTTGTTAAGCTAACAGTATGTCATTTTTTCCATAATCAGTTCCTCGCTAATCCAGAAACTTGAAACTATGCTTTTTGTTCAGAAAAAGAGAGACCCAACACAAACAATTTTTCCGGAAGACAAAGTCGGGAGATACTTACTCCTAGTTGATACTTGGGTACGAGTCGCGACCAGCAGATCCTATCCTCACTCAGCCATGAAGATAGACTGTGTCATAGATTCTTCCCTGAAGAAATAGGACTCTGACTAACATTGGCAAGATGGTGGCACGAGATTTTAAAAGAAATAATCCCTATCTGTAATCTCATTTAGAGAATACAGAGGTTTAGATGTTAAAATTCTCTCCTTCAGGGTGACCTCCATCTTGTGTGAGTTCAGAGACTTGGTGTGGGCTGGCAGCATGTTGTAGATTCTCACAGCCCTCATAGGATAGCTATTTAGTGTTTTTGTTAGCCTACAGCGAGGAACATTTATATCTGTGCACTGGCGATTCTGGTGGGTATGAACGCGGTGACCCGACACGTCGCCCGTGAACCGCGAGTGCACAAGGGCCGTGGACCATGTAAATAGTTATAATTAAGTTTCTTAGTTTTATTAGTGTTTAGTTTTAATATCAGTGTAAATAGTGACTTAGTGTGTCTACTGATGATGCAGCACAAGCGCTGCGAAACACGTGTATAAACTACAACCTGCACCGTAGGATCTACAGGCCCTCAACCAAGGTAACTGTTTATAGCTTGTTAAGTATTAATTATTTAACAAAGCTTTGACATCCCTTTAATTTATAAATTATTACGAGTATTTTCTTCTTAAATTAAACTTTACCAAGCCTATATAATAAATATACAATAGTAATTGTTTTAAAAATAACCATTATTATAGATCATTTCATTTTAGGTCTTGATGAGAAGCTTACAGCAACTTTGTCACTGTTCTGCCAATAACAAACATTTTACATGTAGTTCTGCTAACTGTGTCAAGAGCGCTGCACATACTAGGGAATCTACCTTACCACTATAATGGTACTGTGGTAGTTCCGCCAACTGACAAGGTGAACTGCAAGGAGCTGCAAGCATTTGGCAGCAAAATCTTAAAATTTACATTTACTGTAGTTATAATTACCTATACAGTGGTAAGGTAGATTTCCTAGCATGTGCAGCAACCTAGTGGCAGTTTGCAGAACTAGCACATGGATTGGTATCAGTAATACAGTATCTGTCAGTTGATTTACACTCCTTCTAGTGCAGGATGACGACGATGTTTGCGCTTAGGGAGTAAAATGGGTATGTAATTTATCTCTCTTATTAGGTAGTTATAAGGTACTGTAGTCTACCTATGAGACTGCCGAAGAGTGGAAGGATTACCGACTGGTATAAGTTCAACCAAGCTCGTTGCAACCATTCTTAAGGTTTCTGTGGGCTAGACTGTTTATTGTAGGCTAGGCCTATGAACGGATTACTCTAGGTTTATATTGAAAGGTTCCCTTTTGAATGTGAAAGTCTCCAATGTTTATAGCAGTATCAAGAATCAAAGTATTTATTGTCAAAAACTATACAATATAGACAAACGACAACATATATAAGTACAAATTATTTACATCAAATTTGCAGTGAAAAAACTAACTGAAAATTACACTGAAGATGCCTTATCTGCTAAGAAGTCTTTAACACTGTAATATTCTCCTTGAACTAAAAATTCTTTCAGTCTATGCCTAAATTTTGTATGGTTATTAATATTTCTTATGTCTTTAGGCAATCCGTTGTATAGGCCTACCTTAGTACAAGAATACATCACCTGTCCCTGATAGAAGGATGTGGAATGGGGAAGGACTGCCAGGTCACCAGAATTGCGCAAGTTGTACTCAGAATGGCAAACTGGAAATTTCGTTGGGTGCCTTTTTACGAGACATGCAGCCTCTAGATGTGCAAAGATGGAAATGTCAGAATTCGGTTAGTTTTGAAGACTCCTCTGCAAGATTCTAACGACTTGAGCCCACCTATTATCCTGACTGCTTTCTTTTGGAGGATGAATATAATAGCTTGCTATTAATGTCAGGCTAGTCAGAGGTATCTAGCCTTATCTCATTACTATAATGCTATGCTCTTTATTGGACTCGATATTTTGGTATAGAGTAGGCTGCCTTCAGCAGATTCGTAGCAAAATGGTATCGCATGCAACTACAGCGCTCATTTTACCCAGTTGTTGAGCTTACTACTTGAAATTTTGTCAAGTGACAGAAGCCCCTAGGTCAAGGTCTAGTCTAGTGGAAGAGAAGACTATTTAGCCCTACATTTACATCATCAAACAAGACAAACTTTATATCTGTTTTCGTAGTATGCCTCCTAGCTAAATGTATTATACCTTCAGTTTCACTCTGAATTGGCCTAATTTAATTACTAAAGCAGGCATGGTTTGGGAGTAGGCTCATGTTGGGGCTTCTTTCTGGAGAAAGTGGTTTTACGTTTGAACGGTGGTCCGAGTCTTAGGTTACTGTCCGTTGCTCAAGGGACAGTGTAGCAGCCGGTTGATTACAATTATTGTGGTCCTAACATTCCTAAAGCATTGCCTAAGAGCGCACGCATTAAAACTCATGTGCACTAAAGCTACTGAACATGGTTTGCACATATGGTGTAAACTCTTACAGTTAGAGAGACGTACAGAGGTAGGCACCACAAAGAGAGACAGAGGTAGACACTACAACTTTGTCCTGGGGAATGTGGGTTTAAATCCCTTTTTGCTATTTTGTGTAGTTGTAGTGAGTAAAGCAGAGGTTAAATTATAGAGAGTACACTTGAATACTTACTTGAATACTTGTTTCCTATGTCGTTGACCGATGACTCGGATAGACAGCGTCAATAAGTTAAAAATATATACAAGAATATTCACACAATATTTGGGCCAGGACAAGCTACTCTGCCACTAAGTCAAAGATAGATGCCTCGTCCAGTTCACGCAGAGAGTAAAGAGGTCTCCTGACCAAGCACTCCTTCACTCTCGCCTTGAAGGTCCTCAGGTCAAGATCTCGTAATTCTTGAGGAAGTTTGTTAAAAATCTTCAAAGCAGAGTGAGGATAAGCCTTCTGCGTGAAGCTAAGGCGGCAGCGAGGCACATCCAGCCTGCCAGGATGATGAGTCCCATGGCTGTGCAGTACACTCCTCTTGCTATGGCTTCCTATATCTTTCTTGAGAGAAGTGAGTATGTTAAGGATGTACTGGTTAACCTCGGTCAGGATTCTTACACTACTCCCTGCCCCTTGTCTCATAAGAGTGAAAAACACTTCCTCCGTTGGGATGACAGCATTGTGATTTGAAAAGAAAACTAGTCTTAATTGTCTTTAGTGAAATTGATTATTTCAAACTAGGCTAGACCAAATGTCACAGTAGATTTATTCCAAACAGGATGTCAGAATAGCTCATCTTACCAGAGCCCAAAACGTGTTTAATGTCCCAAGAACTACGCCTAAAGAAGCACTACTCCCAGAATGGTATCGAACGTGGTTTGTTATCTCAGAAGTTAAAATAAAGCAGTCGCCAGTTACATGGTCAATTTTATTAAAAGTAAATTGGCATTTCCAGATGCAGTAACCTCGGCCTGTAAGATTCTTCTAGAGGACAGAAGACTTTTGGTTTGAAATATGTAGTCTTGTGTGGAGGCAGCAAATCCAAAGTCATTCGTAACTACAGCACATTAGACCCAACCACAGCAGCTGCTGTATGCCCAGGTAATATTTCTTGCATAATAAAAACATTTCATTTCATTTTTATTAACAGTTTACACCATTTACATATATACGAGGGCTATTCAGAAAGTAGGGAACGTTTCCGCTTAGCGCCGCCAGGCGCGCGTCATTTGTGTTCTTATTGGTGTCAGCGGACTCCGCCCCTCAGTGGCTGTCTGGCCCGTCTACAGCGAGAACATCTCCGCTTCCGTTTTTTTCGCTGCCATCATGAATTCAAAATGGCGCTGCTATTGAAAATCCCGCCAGTTGTGAGGTGCGGTCTGTCATTCGTTTTGTTGGCTAAAACCTAAAACCGACAGAAATTTATCGTCAAGTGTGTGAAGTGTATGGAAACAATGTGATGAATGAAAGTTCTGTCCGAAATGGTGCATAACGGTTTAAAATGGCGAACTAACGCTCATGATGAAGAGAAGAGTGGACGCCGAGCATTGTCACTGACGAGCTGGTTGCCAAAGTTAATGAAAAGATTCGTGAAAACCGCCGTTTCACAATAACAGAGCTTTCGCTTTGTTTTCCACAAATTTCACGGACCTTGTTGTTTGAAATTGTCACGCAAAAGCTAGGCTACCATAAGTTTTGTACAAGATGGGTGCCGAAAATGCTTACAGACCACCATAAAGGTCTGCGAATGGAAGCAGGTGGACATTTCTGGACACCTACGACAGGCATGGTGATTCATTATTGGATCGAATCGTAACTGGTGACTGCTTATTGACTTCCTTGAACGTGGTGCAACAATAAACTCTGAGCGATATTGTCAAACATTGCGCAACCTTAGAAGAGCTGTTCAAAACAAGCGCCGAGGAAAGTTGTCATCCAAAATTTTGTTTTTGCATGACAATGCCCGACCTCACACAGCGAACCGTACCCAAGAACTCCTTAATTCTTTCAAATGGGAGGTTTTCCCTCATCCGCCCTACAGTCCTGACCTTGCTCCAAGTGATTTTCACTTGTTCCCCAAAATGAAGACCTGGCTAGCAACGCAGCGGACAACGACGGGAGCTCCGTGTCGGCGTCAGTGAGTGGCTGAGATCGCAGGCGGCAGAATTCTATGATGATGGAATTTCGAAGCTGGTCCACCGCTATGATAAGTGCCCCAATTTGTTTGGCGACTATGTAGAAAAGTAGTATTTTAGTTGCTCTTTCAAATGTATATAATAAAAAAAATTGTTTGTACTTAGTTTTTTTTTATTCCAAAACGTTCCTTACTTTCTGAATAGCCCTCGTAATTTTATTCAAAAGAATAACAACTTACCCAATTCAGGTTTGCTAAAAACAAAGTAATACAAAAAACCATAACAATATAAATACAGTAACTGTAAATTTAGATTTGATTTGTGTTATAAAGATGATAAGAATATATACTGAATATTTTAAAGCTGTTCTTACAATTTCTTCTGTTACTTGATTTCACATTTCTCTGGGGTAGTGTTCCCTCTCATAGCTTTGAGCACTTCTGAAAAAGTCTTGCCTTCTTTTGGCTTCACCAGGATTGCTTGAGGGCTGGTATGGTGAAAATTAAATTTTGTATTTACTATTTAGCAAATGATATTTTGTTTCAGCCCGGTGGATGAAGAGGAGCAGGAAGGAAGCTAAGGGAGCTGAGATTCCAGAGGATGTGACATCCTACTCACAATATACAACACCAGGGTGCAAGGATAGGACATTTCTCCAGGTATAATATTGCTTAGCCTTTTTAGTGACAGTTAAGTTTCCCACACGTTGATGTTTGTTTTCTATTAAAACTTTGAATTACCATGTAAGAGACACTTAGAAGTATGTTGTAAAAAAGATTATTTATATATTATCAATTATGGTTGGTTGTTGAAAGACATTTTTTTAAGAATGTGAGGTAAACTACGCTTGGCAGTGGAGATACACAAGGAAAGAAGATACGACTGTTAACTTTCAAGCTAGTAGAGAGTCGATTATCTGAAACAATTGAGGTCTAGGGGTATTCGGATAGTCGGTCATTGACGGGAAAAATGAAGTACAATGATATAAATGTGATTAAATAACATTCAAATTATTTTTTCAATACAATAGGTAACAAAACACCACATAATAATTATGGAAAGAAAAACTCTTTAAAAAAAGTCCTGAATGGATTTTGGTTTTAGTCCAGTGACTCGTTTTCGATTCAATTTAAGTGTGCGCACCCTAAAACATGGAACTCAGAACTGAGATTTGAAAAGTTTGATGAGTCACCAAAGGCACTATAGGAGTCGAGCGATCTGTAGCAGGCCCTTGGCATGGTAGTTAGGAAACTCGCCGAGGGTGCGCAGAGCGCTAGTGTTCTCCACCTCAACCGAGCCTGTCAAGCAGCTGTGTGCTTGTGTATGTAGCATCCGCAGCTGACGGCCTGACTGACTGACTCGCACGGTCGCACCGCCACAGTGGTTCTCCACTCCGTCTTTCGTAATATTTTTGTTATAGTCAGTCGGGATTGCTTTGCCAGCGTTCACGCAAATTCAAACGTACTAATTACAGAGTAATACCATTGACTTCTTTTTAGCGAATTTGCATGGGAAATATAGCTATTGATTTCACTCACCAAATAGAAGGAAACGTCGCATACACACATAACAAAAATATATGAAAAAATAATAAATTGTATAAGTAAAAATAGGTGTAAAGAAACATTTTGAAACTATACATTATAAATATTTACAACATCATGTGGTTGAATTCATTTTGACAAAACTGGAACATTCCATATGGTTATTTTAAATTCAGCCCATTTGGTTTTTTAGTTTTAAGTATAAGTTGATGGGCTGCCTCGCTCTTCTTTAACATATATCTATTTATGTTTTCATTGTCTAACACCTTTACTTGTTTTAAGCCCTTCAGTTCAAAGCAGTCCTGTAACTTGTCCGCGTTATGGGACTTGGTGTGGAGCGCTACGGGTTTATCCCTTTCCTCGTGAAACACACTGAATCTGTGGCCAGTCATGCGGATTTTCAAATGGTTTGACGTTTGCCCAATGTATTGCTTCTCGCAGAACTTACAATTTAATTGGTAAATTACATTTTTGCTGTTGCAGTCAATGGCGTCTTGGATTGGAAATGACTTCTTTGTTTGGCTACTTCTGAAACAGTTTGAGTTTTCCATCACACAGCAGGTCCCACACCTAGGTGTCTTGCAAGGTCTGCATCCAGGAAATTTACGGGCTATTTTTTTGTTTGAAAAGGGAAGCTTTGGCTTAATTAATAAGTTCTTCAAATACTTCGGTCTTTTAAATATGACTCTTGGCGTTTTTGAAAATACTTTGTTGGTATCACCGGACGATTGAAGAAGAGGGAAAGCAGTTTTAATAATATGTATTGTTAATCTTGTGTAGCCCAGGATAATAATTTGTTATGAATTTGGGATCTTTTGATATATCATTCTTCCGATCGTGCCTTTTGGTATACCGTTGTTGGTTAAGTAAGGTTTTCTGTGAGTATCCTCTATGGCCAAATGCGTTATTCAATTTACTCTGCTAATTTTTGTAGTCCGTATGATTACTGCACAAGGCTTTGGCTCTTACATTTAAACTTTTCGGTATAGCTTTTTTGACGTACAAAGGATGAAAAGTATCGAAGTGTAGATACTGCGTGGTGCTCGTAGATGTTAAATGCAATTTTGTTCTGAGAAAACCAAATTCCAAAAATACGTTTACATCAAGAAAGTTTAAATTTGAATTGGAACAGTCCCAGTAAAATTTCAGAGATGAATGGTTATTGAGATTATTTAGAAACGTTTTCAAAAAATCTTCACCGTGCTTCCAGATAAAAAAGATGTCATCAATAAACCTAAACCAAAAAGTTGGCCGTAATGCTTGTGATTCTGAAAAGGTTGTCTCGATCACTCCTATAAATAAATTGGCGTACGAAGGAGCCATTCTTGTACCCATGGCTGTCCCTTGTTTGTGTAAATAGTACTGGTTTTGAACCTAAAGGGACAAACTGGGCGAAAAAGACGAGAAACTCTGTGGAGGGTGTTGCGTCATTGGGTCGTTGGGCAAGGAAATATCTTATAGCGTCGATCCCTTTGCCATTACTTATATTCGTGTATAATGATTCTACATCAGCTATGACTAAAATTACATTGTCTCTAAAAGGCTGCCTTATTGCCTTCAGCTGTTCAACAAACTGATAAGTATCATGTATGTGTGATGGAAGTGATCTTACAAAGGGCTGTAGATTTTCATCAACCAAAGAAGATATTCTTTCGGTAGGACCACCACACCCTGCAACTATTGGCCTCCCAGGCGGAGGTCTCTTTCCTTGTGGATTTTTGGCAGAATGTAGAATTTTGTATCTTTATTCGTATAAGAGCTATAACAAAAACCTACTTTAACCTCGATTTTGCTGGTATTTTAGTAGTGTATACGGTCGTTTGACCTGCTTGGTACCAAGATTAATAGCAACAATTCTAATAAAGTAGTTCTTATTGGTAAAAGCTCATAAAATGACCAAAAGCAAACATAATTAAGAATATAACATCATCTTTTAAAAAACCGAGTTGCGAAAGAAAAACCAGTTGTCATATTTATGTTATTACGCACTTTGCAATATGTTACCTGCTGTGTTATATATCAGCTGATTGATTTTTCTATATGTTGTACTGTTGTAATTTAAATTTGTTTACATTGATACGTGACAATTGCAGTGTATTCTCATGGTCATATTGATGAATACTAAACAAATTTGAATTACAACAATAGAAAAGCTGGACAAATCAATCAGCTGAAATAACACAGCAGATAAAATATTGCATAGTGCGTAATAACATAACCATGACAACTGGTTTTTCTTTCACAACTCGGTTTTTTAAAAGATGATGTTAAATTCTTAATAATTATGCTTGTTTTTGGTCATTAGCTTTTACCAAGAAGAACTACTTTATTAGAATAGTTGCTATTAATTTTGGTCATAAGCAGGTCAAAGAACCTTATTCACTACTAAAATACTGGCAAAATCTAGGTTGAAATTGTTTTTTTTTTGTTATAGCTCTTAAACGAATAAAGATAAGCAAACATTTCTTTTGTACTAGCTGCAATAACCCTTTTTGCACGGATTGAAAAATAAACGAGTATTACCATGGATTTTACATCCTTCAAGGAGGATTTAGTTTCTTTTGTTTTTTATGTTGAGCCAACAAATTATGCTAAGGTTCACGAATGGACAGACTTCGTCTTCTCCTAGGGCCAATGAGTTCAGGAAGCAAACATATTATATAAAATCTTTCTAACTTGTCTTTCATAGTTGAAATTTAAAGGTGTTTACAGACGGATGATGATCATTTGTAGACATTATTAGGCTACGTCTGTGGTAATAAAAATGTATAAATTTAAAATTCAATACCAGATAGATACTGATGAAGATACCAGAAAATTTCGGAATATCGAAATATATTGAATTTTAAATTTATACATTTTTATTACCACAGACGTAGCCTAATAATGTCTACAAATGATTTTCTTTCATGTTTGTTTCCTAAAACTCATCGTCTCTTTCAATGTTGTCCACCTTAATGCCTTTTGGGGTCCAGATAATGAAAAGGCTGAAGTCACGTCTAGAAATGTGAAGTTGACCTTGTACTTGAAAGAAGTAAGGGTGACTTTTTTTAACTACGTATTTTTTTGGCTTTGTATTTTCTAAACAAGCAACTGATAAACGAATTTTAAAAGTAAAATAGCAGTCACAAAACCGAGCACACCGGGAACATCAGTCTGGCAGAACTGATTTGGTCAAGTAGGAGTAATGGTGGAAGAGGTGGTTGGTGAATAGGGCCGGGGGAGGTAGCCCAGCTGATCACTGTACTGCCAACCTCTTCACATCAAAGCTGAGAGGATGAGCTGGAAACTCCTCAGACTATGCTGTTCAAGGTTGTTTATCAGTTGACTATAGAGGGGAGCAGCTTCCTTCCCCCCAAACCTCTTCTTTTTTCGGGCTCACATTGACTCATCTGTAGTGCGTTATTAGAATAATAACGTTTATTGATGTTACAATAGAAATATTTTAGACGCACATATAAATAATACGAATGAAATATCAAGAAAAAGATCAAATAAAAGCAATAACGCTATATGTATTTCTACTTGTATAACACACCAGAAGATGGAATTATCTCCGAAACTGGTTGTGTATATAAAATGGTAGTTCAAGGGTACTTTGTGACTTATTTTTCGTCGTAATATATATATATAAATAATAAATACACTAAAATTGTAAACAGACAATAATAATTGAACCAAGACAGTCAAACTATTAAATACACGAAGTTTTGAATCTTGTTGCTTAGTTTATGTATTGTCTTCAGGCTGATATTTATACAAGTAATCATTGTATATTTTTGGAACATTCCGATCAATTACCTGTAAGTACAGTCTTAACTAAATAAGAAACGTTTCCGAGTATTAAATACTAAATTACTAATAATTATAAACTTCGCAACTTTTTGATGGTATTTTTTACTCAAACAGGTTTAAGTTAATGTGTTGCACATATCAACACCATTGATATAATCTACAAGATATGTCTTATGTGGTCAAAATGGTAAGATAAAATGTACACCAAATGCACCTGAACGCCAAATTCATTACGTAATTAAATAATTAGGATCATAAACTAATAAAATAGTGGTACAATAATACCCTACAAAACTTTTGTTAACAATAGTCCCGTACTGAAATTAGCAGGTTTCAACAAACAGTAATCATAATTATTAATCCGTAGCAAGTTTACACCAATGCGTTTATGCTTTGGAATGGTTTGACGGATTTCTGACGGGCTAAACATATTCGAACTAACCGACTCAATACTCTGATGTACTTGATAAAGCAGACTGTCTGAGTTAAAATAATTCTATAAAGAGCAGAATTCTAGGAGTAAAAAGTAATATGGCTCTAGCGAGATTCGAACCCACGCTAAGAATAAATCTGGAGAAGGCGATGAAGGGGAGGTTCCAAGGGTGCTTCTAACTAGCGGCACTTTGCTGAACTCGCACGACGAATTCGTTATGTCGTCGCTTTGTTCATCAGTGAAAAACATGCGTCCCTAAAAAATTTCAGAACTCGTACAATTTTCATTCGATTTCCTTAGAATGAAAATTGTTTTACAGTGCATGAGTTGGTCAAGGGCACCTTTTTCGCAAAAATTCAAATTTCTTTTATAAAAACCTGTACCATAATCCAAACTTTAACTAACGTTTTTCTCATTTTTTTAATAAATGGTAATAAATATCAAAAATCTGAGTAAAAGGTGCCCTCAACAATGAAATAATCTTCAAACTGACACTTCGAACGCCAACTTTGGTTAAAAAATAACGGAGGTACGAACTTTTTTAGTTTGTATTGCTCTTATGGACTATAAATTAAAGATGGCGGACTGGGGTGCGCACTCTTAATGTTTTTGGTTCCTTTCTGCCTTTCGGTTAACCGAAGTTTCGGATGACCGGGCTTCGGATAATCGACGCTCTACTGTATTTATTTTAATTGTAAATTAAATCAAAGGAAATTTAAATTCTTCTAGTGAAAATATGATTACTTATAAAATTAGTATTAAACCTATTACAAGATTATGACCAACCTTTTTACCTAATATTATTGATTAATTAGGATTGCTAAACAAGAATACTGAAACTTTGTATTTAAATTAAATATGTTTAAGCCTTGTGGCTGATATACGAGGTCTGTCCAATATGTTCGCCAACTGGTTCAATATGGCGGCCTTGAGGCGACGTAAAGTTCTGCCCACTGCATCACGTGAATACTACACATCTAAGGAAGCGTTTAGTACTAGTTTAAAAGTCGAGCAGTGCCTATCAAGCTGCCAGTGCCAGTTTATATTTTATTTGTTTTTGCTGTTCGTCAAAAAATGGAGATCAATGAAATCACAAAGCAAAAAATCAACATCAAGTTTTTAGTGAAACTCGGGAAAGGTTCTCAAGAAATTACAGATATGTTGAGGGCTGTTTACGGACATAATGCCTTGAAAAAAATCCATTTTCAAGTGGATCAAACGTTTCAAAGATGGCGACGCTAAAGGTGATGCAATGCAGGGACGACCTTCAATCTCATGTGTGGATGAAAACATTGTTCGTGTGCGAGCTCTGGTGTCTGATGACCGTCGGAACACTGTTAGAACGATTGCTGACGATCTTAATTTATGCAAGTCATCAGTTCATACCGTTTTTGTGGCGCATTTGGGCTTAAGAAAACTCTGTGCAAAAAATGTGCCGAAACCGCTGACGCCAGAACAAAAGTTGAAAAAGATTGAATGTGTGAATGATTGGAAGAATTGGAATGATTGGAAGACTGACGCGAAGGTGAGTTCTTACAGAGAGTCATCACTGGAGATTAATATAGTTTTTGTGTTTTGTTTATCTTTATGTTTTATTTAATATCAATGTTGGTACTCTACCATATGTTTTCCAATTTACAAACCACATGTTTTTATTGTATTGTTTACAAAACAAACTAATGTGAATAAAACAATGGATGTTAAACAAGTGCAAAAGTATTTTCCCTTAATCTTTAATAATAACAAAGTGCCAGCTACAAAAGGTATAATCTATTAAGTAATTATCTCCCCTACATTTTGGTCACTACCCAGATAAATTGAACTAGCCTATAAAACAGTCCACACCCAAATTTTATTTGTTTATTAAGAGCCTAAATTATTCCAAATGCAATATCATTTTAATAAGTAAAGGAAACTTAACAAAGTTGTTTTAAATAATGTATTTGCTACAATTGACAAATTTGAAAAAGAAGATTTATCTGAAACACAAAAATATCAACTAAAACAGTTTGAAGAACAAGTAAATAAAAAATTGGCTGATTTTGAAACAATTGAAACTAAATTCTTTGATCAAGACTCTTACCTACAGACTTCGATGAAACTGCCTATGGAAATCTGCACAGTGAAATCTTTTCTAGGAATAAGTATCCTGTCCCTCAAATAGCCTACTACCCCTTCAAATGATGGCCTAAATGGTCTGAATACCTCAAGCAACTCAAATAACTCTCTCATCTCTGTCAGGCTACCTAAACTAGAATTGAAGCATTTCAATGGAGATCCTCATACATGGGTGTCTTTTATCAATCTCTTCAAACAACAATTCATGAAAATGAAAGCCTTCCTGCTGCTAAGTTCCAATACTTACTTGGAGTACTCTCTCATGAACCATTAAATCTAATAAAATCACTTGCTATAACTGAGTCAAACTACTTCATTGCTCACAAGATTCTAACGGAAAGATATCATTCCCCAGACTATCATGCTTACACCTTAATCAAATACTAGACTTACCTTCAATTTCTGCTCATTCCAACAAACACGAGATTTCTTGAATACTTTCAGTGAACACAGTGAGGCATTAAAAGCCTTGGACCATGACATTTGTACCGACAATCCCTTGCTTTCTGCTCTCTGTGAAAATGGACATTGAATTACGTAAAAGATTTGAAACAACTCTACTGAAGATAATAAAATGTTCCTCTAGTAAAAGAAATCATGCTTTCTCAACTCTGAATGCATTCACAATGAAGATGCTTTTCTACTGAAACCCCAATATGTCCCAAACACTCATAGGCCTAACTATTCAACTCTGTCTAACTCAAAGCCTAGCTTTAAAACTCACAAAACCCAAGACACGTTTGTTGGAACAACATCAAATGAACACTCAACACTCTCACCATGTTCTGTTGTAACAAAACTGATCATAAAATATATCAGTGTCCTCTCTTCAAAGTCCAGATGAACGTTTTAAAGTGGTTCAATCAAAGATGTACCTCATGCTTAGGAAAACATTCACACAAAGACTGTAAATCAAACTTTTCTTGCCAGACATGTAATCGAAGACATCACTTTACTCCATAATGAAAACTTCAAAAGTCCTTCTAAACTTGTCGTTCGAAACTCAAAATAGTTCTCCAAAACCCCTTTGAAAGATGAACCTCAATCAAGTTTTGTTGGCGTCTCTACTAAACCCTTCCAAAATCAATCAAGCCTCTTCCACAGTTTTACTTGCCACTTGCTTGATAAAGCTCACATCTCAAGAAGGATCTCACATGTTTTCCGAGCTCTTATTGATTCTTGCAGCCAAAGTAACATTGTAACTGAACGAGTCGCTCAACTTCTTCAAACTCAACTTTTCACTTCCTCCCATGAAATAAATGGTTTGTCACAAGCGACAACTAAGCCTAAAGGAGTTATATATGCAAATGTACAAACTTTGAAAGGTATCATAATGCTTAAACAGTCCTATGTTAGTTCTCCACAAAATAACTTCTGATTTACCAAAAGTAATGATAGCAAATGATGTTTTGGAAAATACAAAACGGTTTGCTCTAGCAGATCCAAGCTTTCACATAAAAGGTCCTATTGATGCAATTTTAGGAGCTTCCTTGTACCCTCACATAGTCACAGGTGAAATCTTCAGTCTTGGTCCTGATGCCACATTTACTTGGAACTCGTTTTGATTTGCTGTTATGGGTGATACAAAATGCACCAAACAGAACCTTCTAAAACGCATCTGAAACATTTCTCTCAGTAACTGATCATGACATCATTCATCCATTCAACGCTTCTGGAAAATAGAAGAGCCTCCTTTCATTCTAAAATCACAGAAGAAGAAAAACTGTGCGATGAACATTTTCACGAACTCATACCAGAGATCCAGATGGTCGCTACTGTTTACGTTACCTTTCAAACCCAATCACAAACCATTAGGAGACTCATTCAAAAATGCTGAAACCCGTTTATTTGCGTTAGAAAAGAAATTGATGCTAAACCCAAGTTTAAAGAAATGTACATTGACTTTATGAAAGATTATCTTACTTCCGGACACATGGAGTTAAGTGATGATCCCAATGATTCAACGCTACCTAACTACTTTCTTCCCCACCATGGAGTCATTAAAGAAAATAGTTCAACAACCAAACTAAGAACTGTATTTGATGCCTCAGCTCGTTCATCAACTCAAGTTTCACTAAATGACACTTTGATCACTGGTCCAAAACTTCAAACCAATATAACAGATATTCTATTAGGTTTTCGATGTTTCAATGTCGTATTCACTTGTGATATAAGACAGATGTACAGACAAATCTCTATTCACTCTGACGATCAAAAATACCAGCAAATATTGTATTGAAAGTCCTCAAAATCCCACAAGTCTACAAGCTAACAACTGTCACATACGGTCTTAGCAGCTCACCATACCAGGCATTGAAAACTCAAACAACTAGCAGACATGAAGGCTCCAGGTTTCCTGATGCAGCATCTGTGTTGAAAAATCAAACCTTGTAGATGATATTGTTTATGGAAAAGACTCAGAAGAAGAAGCTTAGCTCTGCAAACTCAACTCATTGAATTTCCTGGGATGTTTTGAACTAAGAAAATGGATATCCAACAGTCCAAACTACTTCAAACTGTCCCTGCAGAACATCTTGAAACTCCAGTTTTCCTCGATTCAACCGATAACCCACATTTCAATGTCCTTGGTATGAAATGGGATAACATCTCAGACTCTTTTTCCTTCAAACTAGACATTCAAAGTCACAATATCACCAAAAGAACCATCTTAGCTGTCATCAGTTCAATTTTTGATCCACTTGGTTTCTCTCACCAATCACAATGTGGGCAAAATGCCTAATGCAAATTCTGTGGGCCTCAGGTTGTCAGATGACAATCTACCTCAAGACATTTCTGACAAATGGTCAAGATTCACCAGTGAACTGAAAGACATGACAGATATACACATAAAACGACCTTTCAATGTTCCAATTCTACAACCATTCAGCTACTAGGGTTTTCAGATGCTAGTGAAATGGGTTACAGCGCAGTTGTCTATTTGCGATGCATTCATGAAGACGAAATATAACTGTAAACTTAGTCATGGCTAAGACCAAAGTAGCTCCATTGAAACGGATATCTCTGCCTCGATTAGAGCTCTATGAGCTCACTTACTAGCCAAGCTCCTAGATTATTGCAAACACATCATCTCTACAGTGTAAAATTGAGCATATCTTTGCATGGTCCGATTCAACAATAGTCCTTACATGGATTCAGACCCCACCATACAAGCTCAAAACATATGTTGCGAACAGAATCGCTGAAATACAAGATCTCATTCCTCCCACCAATGGTTCCACATCAGCAGTGCTGAGAACCCAGCTGACTTGCTTCTCGTGGGTTGCTGCCCTCTCAAATGATCAACCATCCCCTATGGTGGACAGGTCCTCAATGGCTCATGCAAGATGATTCACTCTGGCCAACATTCCACCGCTCCACAAAACTTAGAAAATGACGAGGAAACAAAACTGAACCCTTTAACAATTCTAACATCAACAGAAACTAACAAAGAATGGGATATTCTAACCAAGTACAGCTCATTTTCAAAACTTCAATTTGTAATGGCATACATCATCCGCTTGTGCATAACCTCAAAACAAACAGTAAAAGACATGGATTGATAACTTCCGAAGAATTAAATGCTGCCAAACTTGAAATATTTAAACTAGTCCAACAATCAGTGTTTTCTGAAGATATAGAATCACTTAAGAAGAAACGTCCATGTTCCAAAGATTACAAAACCTTGCTCCGTTTCTGGATGAAAACGACATCATACGAGTTGGCGGACGGTTGCAAAACTCAAATCTGACTTATGACACAAAACATGCAATTGTTTTACCCAAAGGACATCACATTGTAAATCTCCTCATTGACCATTATCATCTCAAGAACTTACATGCAGGACCACAGCTGTTGCAATCTTTACTATCTCAAGATGTATGGATTTTATCAGCAAGAAGTACTATAAGATCTAGAGTCCACAAATGTGTAAAATGCTTTAAATGCAAACCTCGAAATGTCCCTCCCTTCATGGGAAATCTGCCAAAAGAACGTGTTGTTCCTTCGAAACCCTTCTCATTGCGGTATAGATTTTTGTGGACCTTTCAATGCTAAAGCTCATTCACTTCGATTCATCAAACAATTCAAGATCTACATGTGTATTTGTTTGCTTTACCACAAAGGCAGTGCATATTGAAGTGGTTTCCGATCTTACCACAGACTCCTTTATAGCTGCCCTCAGCCGATTTGTGTTCTCAGAGGATTGTGTTCTCACTTATATTCAGATTGTGGAAAAACTTTGTAGGTGCAAATACAAAATTACAAAAACACTCAATGAATTTTGGAAAAATACTAAAGTTCAGAACTCGATCAACCACTTTTGTGTACAAAAATCCATCACCTTCCACTTCATCCACCAGCTTCCTCACCAAGGCGGATTATGGAAGCAGCTATCAAACGTATGAAATATCATTTATACAGGACTCTCGACCAATCAGCCCTGACCATCAGAATACTTCACAATAACAACGAAAATAGAAGCTGTTTTGAACTCAAGACCCATTACTCCATCTCATCCGACCCTTCAGATTTGACAGCGTTAACACCAGCTCATTTTCTCGTTGGATCATCTTTCTATGCTATTCCTGAACCCGACTTTTGAACAAACCTCCATCACAACTCCGACGATGGCAGAGAATACAAGAAATTTCACAGAAGATTTGGCAAAGATGGAGTCGAGATTATTTGAGTACTTCCAACAGCGGACAAAATGGAACAAGAATTCTGAAAGTTTAACCTGAAAATAGGAGACATGGTGTTAGTTCAAGAACCAAACATTTCACCCTTGAACTGGCCATTGGCAAGAATTGTGTCTACAAGTCCAGGGAAAGACAACATTTTCGTGTCGTCGCTGAAAACCAATACGGAATTTTCTGTCGCCCTTCCACCAAGGTGTTTCCTTTTACCGAACCAATACTTATATACACCTCCTTCATTCTTATTTGAACATTGTTACTGTTCAAGGGGCCGATATGTATAGTATTTGTGTTTATGTTTATCTTTATGTTTTATTTAATATCAATGTTGGTACTCTACCATATGTTTTCCAATTTACAAACCACATGTTTCTTTTATTGTATTGTTTACAAAAACAAACTAATGAATAAAACTAATGGATGTTAAACGTGCAAAAGTATTTTCCCTTAATCTTTAATAATAACAAAGTTAGCTACAAAAGGTATAATCTATTAAGTAATTAAATCTCCCCTCACTGGAGATTAATCATAGTTTTTTAGCAAATGGAGACGAGAGGGCATCACTGGATGACTTACTTGATGTTGATTCGTTGCTCAGTAATTTCATCAATCACCATTTTTCCAACATCAAAACAAATAAAATATAAACTGGCTAAACATCGCTGGCAGCTTGATAGGCACTGCTTTCGACTTTTAAACTAGTACTGAACGCCTTAGATGTCTAGTATTCATGTGATGTAGTGGGCAGAGCTTTACGTCAAGGCCGCCATATTGAACCAGTTCGCGAACTTATTGGACAGATCTCGTAATGTTTACCACTGGAGTGATAAACATTATGGAATTGAAATTGTTAAAGTATTTTTAATAATTTAGCTATCCAAGAAATGAAGCAGAATGAGAAAGTTTACATTTTGTTATACAAATAATTTTTGCACTTATCCAATTAATCCATTTTGAATGTTGGCAATCGCACACTTAGATTAGATTAGATTGGATGGGAAAATTTAGTGGTTCAGGACCACGCGCACGTCAACCCTTTGGTTTATTGTGCTGGCTCCCTTTTCTCCTACTACGCAGCCCCACCCCGTTTGCTTGCAAAGCTCGAGGATCGCGCTACCCAATTCTGATGGGTGTACCTCCTGCCACTCCCGAGACCCTAGAAGACCTCTTCTCCTGACCTCCAGGGACTCGCATTCAATAAGAATGTGTTTTATGGATTCAGGAGTACGCTCACATAGCCTACATCTGGTATCTCCTGTGTAGAGACCCATTTTCCTAGGTGATTTCTGAAGTGCCCATGCTCTGTGATATAAGCTATTACCAGTCTGATGTTCTGGCGACTAAGACTGGTCAGATGTTTGGTAAGTATCCTTGATGGATTCTTGACTAAAAGTTTGGCGGGTTCCTGGCATGGTAGCTGTTTCCATCGCTCAGTGTGTCGCGCATTTGCCCTATCGGCTAGCATAGTTTTGACAAGAGAGGGACTGATTCTACCGCCGGTTCCGACCGGCAAGGGTGACAGCGCTCCCTTTCTAGCCAGCAGATCGGCTTTTTCGTTCCCTTTGAATCCTTGATGCCCGGTATCCATTCAAGCCGCATTATTACGGTTGCTAGAGCCCGAGCTTGGGAGCATTCCCGGACAATGCAGGAGTTGATTAATGGACAGTCCAGCGCCCTGAGGGCAGCCTGACTGTCTGAAAAGATTAAGATATGTTTATCCCTTGTACCAACAGATAACTCTGTATAGGTGCAAGTAAGGATTAATGAAGACTTCTGCTTGAAACACTGTACAAAAGCCTCCCAAGCTACCTGAGAGGTTACACCTGGGCCGGACTCTGTGTGCCCCGTAGCCAGCCTTTCCTTCTATCAATGAACCGCCTGTGTACCAGACCCTACAGTTATTAATAGCAAAAGGGATTTGTCAGTTGACCACTGTAGCCGTGATTCTATGCTGACTGTGTAAGGTTTTACAAAGAGGTATTGCCCCTCCATATAGTCAGACCTCATAGTGAGGAGCGGTTCCTCGGGATGGAGTCTAGTGCTCCCACATGTCCCGAACGAGTCGGACCCCTTTTAAAAGGCCCAAATAGAGAGTTTGTATCCGAATTTCCTAGCCTCCATTTCTATGAAAATGTCTAGGGGGTTATATTGAGCAGTACCTCTAGCGCTGTAGGGGTGCTAGTGAATCGGTGATTCCTAAGCATGCCAGTCTTTGTAGGCTGCTAAGTTTGGTCTTTACGGTACTCTGCCTGGCTGGCCCACCAAACTAGAGAGGCGTAAGTGATCTGGGGCCTTATTACTGCTTGTATAGCCAAAGCGCCATGTGAGGCTTGAGTCCCCAATTTTTCCCTATAAAACGTCTGGTTGCTAAGAGCGACCAGCTTGCTCTGTGTAGTACCGACTTTAAGTGTAGGTTCCACGTAAGTTTGCGGTCCAAGGTCACGCCTAGGTACTTCGTGCTGTCTGAAAGTGGTAATCGGACCGCCGAGCTCTAGTCTGGCCAGAGGGGTCAGGTTCCTAATACAGTAATTGGAAGTATAACGGTTTTGGTAGGATTAACCTTAAGCTTTTCCTTCCTACACCATTCACTAACTTGTCTTAGGCTATTGTTCATTACATCTGCTACAGTGTCGATGAACTTGCCTTGAACCATGAGAACTATATCATCAGCGTACCCCTGAATGAAAGTTCCTGTTTGTGATACTAGCGTTAAAGGTCATCCACCACCAGATTCCACAAGAGCGGGAAAGAACCCTCCCTGCGGACAACCTCTTGTGGTAGAGACTTCCCTGGTGACGTTTAGTAGGGTGGATTGGACCCTTCTTGTTTGCGAGCATATTTTGTATCCACTTACTTAAGGTTAGTGGTACCCCTTTACTGGCTTTCTCCATGATCACCTCGTGTGAGGTGCTGTCAAAAGCCCCTTCAATGTCCAGGAAAGCGAGAGTGCCAGCTCCTATTATCTAAAGAACTCTCTGCCCTGCAGACCAATTCATTGAGTGCCGTAATGCATGACCTGCCAGATTGGTAGGCATGCTGGTTTCTATGCAGGTTGACCTAGCAGCACCCTGTCCCTAAGGTATCTCTCTACTAGCCTTTCCACCGTTTTAAAAGAAATGATGAAAGACTGATAGGTCTGAAAGATTTTGCCTGACTATAATCTGTTTTACCCCTTTTAGGGATAAAGACCACCCTGCTTACCCTCCATGCCAGTGGTATGTGACCAAAGGCCACGCTGGCTCTGCAGAGTTCGCATATCAGCCTGAGTACTGGGTCGGATGCATGCTGTAGCATTGCTGGATAGATTCCATCCCCCAGGAGATTTATACGGGCTGAATTTACTTAGAGCCCATTTGAGCCTTGAGAGCGTAACAATTTTGTTGGCCAAGTTCCAGTCCCTTCGAGCGGCCCACGGGCTTTGACCGCTATCTAGGTAACCATAATTGTCCAGCAAGTCGCTGAGTACTGTCTGGAAAGTGAGTCTCGAGGAGAAGGTCGAGAGTATCACCAGCAGACTCAGTATATTCTCCATTTGGTTTCTTTAGCGAACCGATGAGAATTGAGGGTTCGAGGCCATGAACTTGCACAACCTTGCTGTTTCCTTGATTCCGTTCACCTCGCTGGTGAATTTGAACCACGAATCGATTTTTTGCCTTCCTGATAGCCTTACTGTACTTTGTAAGGCTAGCATGATAGGCTTCCCAGGTACCATAGCTCTTGGCTCGTTAAAGTTTTTTTGACAACTCTCCTCTGTCGGTCTAGATCCGCAGTCCACCATTTAATAGTGGATCTACCTTTCCTGGTTTGCAGAGGACAGTTGTCATTGAATGAGTCTAACATTGCCTTATTCAGAGATGAGGCTACATGTTCAAAGTCCAAAACACTCTGAATCCTGCCAGCCATCGATCTAGTCATAGCTGTCAACTGACTAGCGTATTGGTCCCAGTCAGTTGTTTTAGGATTTCTATAGGATGTTTTGTGGTTACTTGCATTAAGTTTAAACTGAATGTACTTATGATCCGAAAGTGAGGCTTGTTCTAGGACATTCCACCCGCTACGAACTTGCTAGTTTTACTTGAACAAAAGTTATGTCATTACTTCGCTTCTAGTTTTTGTTTCAAACGTGGGAGCGTTACCGACATTCATTATTTCTAGGTTATTTGCCATGAGGAACTCCATGAGATACTCACCCCTAAGGTTAGTATTGGAGCTGCCCCATCCAATTTGGTTGTGAGCATTGGCGTCGCAGCCCACTATGAGATGGCACCCTCTGCTCTGTCTTCTCCACAAGATGTTGTAGCTCTTGTGAAGGAGGAGGTTCCCTGGAGTCGTATGGAAGATATGCAGAGCTGATGACCAGTCTTTTCACATCCCCCTGACTCCAGCAAATTTCCACAGTGGTCATGTCCCTGGAACAAAATTCCATTAGAGGCAGACACTGACATTCTTACAACAATACAAGTTCTTGGGTTTTCGCACTGTTGTAATAGATTATCTTACCTCTGGCATCTGCCAATCCCGCTATCCCGCCCCGATGAAGCCAAGGCTCCTGGACAAGGGCAAGGTCGTAGTTGCCAGAGGAAAACGTCTACAGAAGGTGGCCGAGGCCCTTTACTGTGGTGGAGGTTGACTTGTAGAATTCTGCTCTCCATCCTTGTCCGTCCGCTCTCTCCCTCCACGGAAGGACTCGATGGTGGCTTTCCACAAGCTGATGCTTGCAACGAAGCTTGCTTGTTTGATGGCGGCGAGTGCTTCGTCACCCACGAGGAAGACCATGTGACCTCCTTTGGCCCCTCCGCTGCGACAGCAGCTTCCAGTCCGCCACCTTAAGTTGTTTGTTCTGCCTCTCCAGCTGGTGTCGTATCCAGTCGGAGGGTTTCTTGGGGAGCCTCTCTGGGAGCCTCATCAGGATCTTGGTGACCTTCAGGATGTCCTTCTTGTCACCTGCGACCAGATTTAGCTCTTCTCCCTGTAACTTGACAGAAGAGGTAAAATTCTGTCACCCATTGCTTGGATGACAGGTTAGAACAAGAGACAATAAGGGCACCAGACTCTGTGTAGGTCCCCTCGAACTCCGGTAAGTCGCCTCTGGAGGAAGGTTCGTAAGCTGCCAGACCTTCAGCCAGCAGTCCCTCCACTTCTGCGACTTGCTCACCTGTCAGCTTGGTCTGCGGAAAGCAGAGAGAACAATAGCAACCTTGAAACCGTTACTGCCTCCTGTACGAGATCTTGGGAGCCTCTGCTTTGGATGTTGTCGCAACAGCTACTCCCTCCTGGTTCCTCAACCCTCTTCCTCATCATCAGCTCGGTTTTGTTGGTCCGTTTGTCTTTCTCCGCCGCATAATGGGGCCGAGTGGCTATTAAGGTCCGGTCTCTCTCTCTAGTTCTAAAACCCGCGGTAGAGTCATGTAAAGTGGCTGCTCGGTTTTGTTGGCCCGTTTGTCCCGGCCAAATTACCTGGACTCCATACCTTAATTGGGTAAAGCCCACTTGATACCCTTTGCCTCCAGCCTGGCTTTTCACCTGCTCTTCTTCGGCACGGGTGGGTAAGTTTGGGTTTTGACTTTGAGCTTGTTGAGCTGTTCAGCAGCCTTGTCAATCTCGTTGTGTAGTGGTGTGGGGGACCAAGAAGGTCGCTTTCTTCTCCCTCAAGGAGAGAATCGGCTACCTCTTCAAGCCCTCCTTCCAATTTTGTTCTGTTACAGTCTTCCTTGGCCGAAACGACCTCCGAAGACTGCGTAGTGTTTATGTTAGTGTTAGTGTCTCCCTTGACCGAGGCCTCCGGAGACACTTGAGAGTGTACTTTGTTGGAGTCATCCTTGGCCTGAAGGGCCTCCGATGATTCTGTCAGTGTTTGTTTTTGGCTATCTTCCTTGACCTGAGTCTGCGAAGATGGGTTTTGTTTGGTTTTTTTTTCTGTGTTTTTTTGCATGGTGTTCCCACGAGTAGCTAGGGAATTAAAGGTCGCCTTGAGCAGAGCCCCGCTTACCCAAGGAAGGCTAGATACTACGGGAGGTCGCCTGGTATCCCGCAGGCTCCGTTTGAGACACAATTAGCCCTGTGCCATACACCCCTTGGCACGGATCGCTTGACACCCTAGGGTTGGGCGGTGAGAGGAGGAGGAAGGAATGTTGGACTGACTGGATTAAGGAAAGGAAGGAGAGGACGAGGTTAGGATAGGACAACCAGTGGGTTTGGACGGGACCCAGTGGAGGAGCTGCTAGCGCTATTTCCTCCGATGTTGAACTCTCACCGATGGAACTAGCTAGTATTGATAGGAGTCGCCTTTTCCTACCAAGGAGTTTTTCGAACTACCAGCCTAGATCCGCCGGAATCTGTGAAGGCAGGGCCACCAACGCAGGATGCAGCTAAGCTTGCATAGTGCAGTAGTGGAGGAAGTCTCTGTATGTGAGGCTGCCCCCACCACAGCTCTTTCCGACGGTCTTGGGTGTGAAGCACCCCTGGTTGTGAAGAAATCTCCAGGTTACTAAATCTAAGCAGCCTTGGCTGTCCTGGAGACTTCCGCACCCCCTTGACCCCAATCGCACACTTAACAACACTGAGTGAACACACCACAGAGCACGGAGGCAGTAGAGTTGACAGCTTGAAGACTTGGGGAGAATTAATGTCCGCTCTCTCCGGGTGGAAAAGGTCCGCTGGGCACCTCTAATTACTTTTGCCAATCAGGTCTAAGTAAGCGTGACAATGTGAAGAGTTCAGATTTTAATTGGTGCGCAAACAATAGCCGATAGTCCACGTGGACTGTGCGTGTCGCAGATTCTTCTTGCTGACTTTGACTATTGATTGTTCTCAAGGTTTAGAATGATTGTTCTGAGGAGGTCTAAAGGGCTACTGTTACACCATGAGAAAGGATGTTGTCCAGACGAGCGAATGCTGGTTTCTGGTATCGGAGATGGATTGGTAGAGCTGTGAGCTTGGGAAAGGATGAAAGTAGTTTTAGTAAAATATGAATATGGGAAAATGAAGAAAAGTTGTAGCTTGTAGTTACAACATACTGTAATCAATTTCTTTTGATATCCGCAAATATTAATTAGTGCACACTAGACTGTCGATGGTGTGAAAATGACTCTCTATGTCCAATCCTGTGCAAAATTGTTGTATTTGTTAACCGAGTTGCTTTTCTAAAAAGAAAGAATTGCTAACCATTGTCACATTCTTCACCCTCCTGGTGTTCAGTGTGTAGTAGCCAGTGCTGCACCATTTTCCACTTAAATTTAAGATTTCCTTGTAAAGTTCTCCACAAATTTAATTTTAGACCAACCTGGCTTTTGTATAATTTTCTGAACTGATAAGACACACTACACATACCTTAAACTGTGTACACATATATGCTAATGACATTTACCATTGACAACAAAATTGAATACTGTACTGATTTCTAACTCAAACGCTTCACTAAATTCTGCCACTATTAACATTCTTTTTCTATGAATGAAAAGTACAATTTCAAGAATTGTTATGCACTTTCAGATAGTGCCGTTTCAATTAGTTACAAACGAGATAGCAATGAAAGCGTGATCGCTATATAGAAACGATAAACTCGGATGTTTGTAGTCTGTTGCTCGTAGTCCACTGAAAGATGGACACTCTGGTCATAGTGTTTGTTGTGGTTGTGTTGTATTAAAAGATGAGCCAAAGCAGCTCTGTTGGTCTGATGTTGTCAGCGGCTACTTATAATCATCTTTGTTGGCCGACAACACTCCGAGGGTTAACCTATGAATCTGTGTTTTTAAACATAATTTTGTTCTGTGTTTGTAATGGTTGTGTTTGTGTGTGTAGAGCTGGACACGGACTCTGTGCGACACACGACCGCGCTCAGGGCAGAGTCCAGGGTCGACTAACTGCGCGGCGAGCAAAGGTTTCCACCGCATCACTGCTAACATTGAAACTGTTTACTTGTGATAAGTTATTTTGTACGGAAGCTGTTGTGCTGAGAATTACATGTCCTAGTTAGATAGAGTTCCTAAGAAGTGAAATGTGCTTCTAAATATGTTAAGATTGACTTTACGTACAGCCTGAACTGTATGTTCAGTTTGTCAGATTCATCGTTGGGATTTTTTCAACAGTAATATTACAGATTTTAGAGAAAATGTAGTTTGTGTGTAGACCGTATAAGGAGCATTTTGTTTTTTCCTGCCAGTAATGTGTTTTTAATTGAGATAACTCAAAGGCTTGTAACATGAAAGCCAAAATATACACTAAGAAACTACTGGTCTTGAAAATCCCAACAATTAACAAATATTATGTTTATTACAGTTGAGCCTGTTCGAAGCCAACTGATTTTTCCCATCAATAACTTGTCAAACAACTTTTAAATACTGTTTACAACTACTGTAGTTCCCATAGATAAGTGTCCAGGTGTAACAACTTAACGTAAGGCATCGCCTTGGCAGCCATCTTGTATTTTATCGTATTGTTAACACTGTGATATCATCTATCCCTTGGTAATGTTTACCGTTCACAGTCTTCTAGTAACAGTTCTACCAACCCGCCCGGAAACACGTCCTACAGCGTGGCAATTTGTTGCTTTCATTTTACTTAGTATTTCCCTAGTTAGAAATAAATCAAAAGTAAAACTAATTCAATTCAGTGGTTATTTGATGGAATCTCTTAATTGTTCTGCTCTGTAAATTCATGGTTTTGAGGACTTGTCCGGTAGAACTGTCGCAACTGTATAGTTATCCACAGACTGTGATTTATAAATTCTTTTATCTACGGTAATTTGTACACTGACTGTACCACTCTCAGCTTTAACACGTAATCTTAGCAAATCTTGTGATTACTAGGTTTAGAGATAAACAAACCTAATATTGTAAGTACAGTATTCAACTGAAAGGTGCCCTTCTGTCGTAAGTTGTGAAATTCCAGTTCTAACTGCTCGGAGAGACTTGTGTAGTCAAAGATCACGGACAAGAGAATGTACGGTAAGAGATATTTGGTATTGAGTTACCTTGCCAATATGTAAGTGATGAGTAAACTGCCTAATGTGGCTTTACTTGAAACACCTGACTACACCTTTTCTAATTGTATAAGAGAGTATATCAATTGTATTTGAGAAGGCCTCAAATGTAGCTCGGAATAATCTGTTTTATTTGAGAACTTGAACAGCAATTGGAGCCTTTTTTATGCCTTTTTTTTGGCCTTTTTATTGCTGACTTTGTATATCTTATTCTTTAATTTACCTGGCAGACTCGTGGCGGGTTGGAATCGTGCAGAGCTCATCACTCTGTTGGCGCGTGTTTGATCCCCGTATTCACCACTTACGTTTGTAAAGTGACTATGCAATAACGCTAGGAAAGGTCGAGGTTGAGTAATAGAGAAGACTTTGTAGTCCTAACTTCACCTCAAACGAGACAAATTTTACCTTTGCTACAGTACAAAGACTACATACAATTGGTATCTTTTGAAATACAATTGATATTTGCTAAAATTAACTTAACGCTCTCTTGTACAACTGGAAAAGGTAAAGAGAGGAAAGAGACATTAAAGGGGAATGTTTCACAAGCAGTTAAAGCTGTAACTTATGTCTTATTGCAGAGTTATCATAGAGCTTTTATGTCATGTAAGGTAACTCTCATTGATTTAAATTTCTCTATTTTGGAAGTTTCCTGTTTTTAATCAATAAAACTAATTATTATAACTGAAATGTGTGTGACTATCCTTCCCCCTCTTCCAAGATAAACGCAAAAATATTATTTAAAATAACCCCAAATGTAAGGGGTTTTCCCAGGTAAGTTGCTCATCCTGTTACACAGAAGGTTGTGAAATGGTTAATTTCTGCTCTAGGCCTTGCTACATAGGTTTTAAATTTTTGCTGGTATCAGGGCCTCAGAAGTTGGCAGGAGACCCAACAGTCTGTTCTAGTTCAACAAGCAACTTGGTGTTTTTTTTACTTACAAAAGGAAGTCCAACTCGAAGATCTCCTGGCAATTTCTGCGACCCTGGTAATAGAAACTAATTTTGTATCCGGTTTAAGCCACTTTTAAATCCACTAGGACCTCAGAAGTTGGTAGGAGACACAACAATCTGTTCTGAGTACAACAAGCAACTTAGTGATTTTTGGCATAAAAAAAATTCATCTCAAAGGTCTCCTTGCGATTTCTGCGACCCTAATACCAACAACTCATATTTTATCTTGTTTTGGCATATGTGAAAAAATTAACTCAAAACTGAAGTTTCCACAATTCATTAGGACCTCAGAAGTAAGCAGGGGGTTCTCTTGTCGAAACTAGACCAAATTACTCCAAGGTCTCCTGGCAATTTCTGCGGCCCTGGTACCAAAGATTTAATTTTGACTACAGTTTGGTTTCTGTGTGCAAAATATTGGTTTTTTTTTTAAACCAGTACTAGCTACTCACCTTAAATAATATTCTTGCACAATAATTTCCTTTGAATAGGGGATTGTTGCTACACAATGGGAATAAAACGATTTCCTATTTTAGTTTTTTATTTAATTAGGAAACCTGTATATTCTTTGTTATACAATTTTTACAATACAATACAATGAATAATAATATAATAAACAAAACATAAGCTTATACAAACTAAAGAGAAAAGTAGGGCCCCTAGGACTTAAATTCAAGCAGAGGTCCCACTATGGGCATGGACTAAAGCATTGACGGTTTATCGTCAATAACTTCCGAACGAAACAAAATAAAAATTTAAAAAAATCAGATTCGTGTTCAGCGCGACCAGGCAGTTCAAAAAAATGTATCATATGCTTGGTTTGTGAAAAAAAAATTTCACCCCTTGTTGGCGGTTAATTGTGAATAACTTTTGAACGAAAAAAGATAGGGCACAACGGAGTGCAGATTCGTAATCAGCGCAACGAGGCAGTGTTAAAAAATGTATCATATGTCTGATTTGAGACGCAAAGTTTTTCGCTAATCGAAAAAACCATGGGCTTAAGCCTTAGGTCAGAGCGATTTTTGGCTCCGTTTTTCAGAATATCTTCGAACAAAACAAGATAAAAATTTTAAAAAATCAGATTCGTGTTCAGCAAGGCGAGGCCCTGCTAAATTTGTAAAATCTTTTTGGTTATAACAAATTTTTTTTTTCAAATTGACTGTTTTTTTTGAAAATTTTCCAAACGGAACAAGATTAAGAAAAACCTTTGCAGGTCTGTTTTGGGTCGACAAGGCAGTGTCAAAAAACTATTACATGTCTAATTTTCCAAAAAAATTTTTAGCCAAAATTAGCGGCGAAAGTGATTTTCAGGTTTTTTGGGAATAACTTCCAAACGAAACAAGATATTTTAAAACGGTTTAAAGATTTGTGTTCAGGGCGACGAGCCGGACCAAAATAATGTGTCATATGTCTGTTTAAAAAAAAAAAGTTGTCACCTGACGAACCTTTACTCTTATGGCCGCCATTTTGAAACAGTTTGATGGATTTTTATAATTTTTGGTCTATTGATGTATAACAATATAATACATATTTATTTCAAATTTCATCAAAATCGGATGAAAGCCACTATTTTTAGATCATTAAAACCACTTTTTGGGGAAAATCCCTCCCAAAAAGGGTGTTCCGGCAGTCTGATTTTGCTGGTTAACAAACTCGACCAAGATATTTACAAACAGAATATTTGTACTCAATTTCATGAAAATCTGACAAATTTGAACACTACTTTCAGTTGTAACCAATAAATAGATTCAACTTCTCAAGAACTTGAGATACATAATGTTTTAAATGTTCATTTCTGTTTGCAACCTTTCAAAAACAGACTAAATAAACCATAATAAAAAATTTACCACAGATACTTCACTAAAACTTAACCCACACTATAGAAACCTATCACATTTCTTGTTGTTGACTTTACAGATTTTCAAAAAATAATTAAAACATTACAGAGGTAAAATTAACTATGAAAACTGTGTAGTCTGCGTGGGAGAGTCGTCGTGAGGGTGGACAGCCTGTCGGATTGATACTATCACAGCCAGTAAGTGTCTAAGAGTGGATGTGGGCGTGGCGTCGCTAAGGCGGGCAGCCTCTGTCAGGTTGATACTATCACAGCCAGTAAGTGTCTAAGAGTGGATGTGGGCGAGTCGTCGTGAGGGTGGACAGCCTGTCGGATTGATACTATCACAGCCAGTAAGTGTCTAAGAGTGGATGTGAGTCGTCGTGAGGGTGGACAGCCTGTCGGGTTGATACTATCACAGCCAGTAAGTGTCTAAGAGTGGATGTGGGCGAAGCCTGTCGGTTGATACTATGCGTGAGGGTGGACAGCCTGTCGGGTTGATACTATCACAGCCAGTAAGTGTCTAAGAGTGGATGTGGGCGAGTCGTCGTGAGGTCTGCAGGTTGATACTATCACAGCCAGTAAGTGTCTAAGAGTGGATGTGGGCGAGTCGTCGTGAGGGTGGACAGCCTGTCGGGTTGATACTATCACAGCCAGTAAGTGTCTAAGAGTGGATGTGGGCGAGTCGTCGTGAGGGTGGACAGCCTGTCGGGTTGATACTATCACAGCCAGTAAGTGTCTAAGAGTGGATGTGGGCGAGTCGTCGTGAGGGTGGACAGCCTGTCGGGTTGATACTATCACAGCCAGTAAGTGTCTAAGAGTGGATGTGGGCGAATGGGCCGTCGCGGAGGGTGGACAGCCTGTCGGGTTGATACTATCACAGCCAGTAAGTGTCTAAGAGTGGATGTGGGCACGTCGTGAGGGTGGACAGCCTGTCGGGTTGATACTATCACAGCCAGTAAGTGTCTAAGAGTGGATGTGGGCGAAGTCGCGTGAGGGTGGACAGCCTGTCGGGTTGATACTATCACAGCCGGTAAGTGTCTAAGAGTGGATGTGGGCAGTCGTCGTGAGGGTGGACAGCCTGTCGGGTTGATACTATCACAGCCAGTAAGTGTCTAAGAGTGGATGTGGGCAGTCGTCGCGGAGGGTGGACAGCCTGTCGGGTTGATACATCAGCCGTGAGTGTCTAAGAGTGGATGTGGGCGTCGTCGAGGGTGGACAGCCCTGTCGGGTTGATACTATCACAGCCAGTAAGTGTCTAAGAGTGGATGTGGGTAGTCGTGAGGGTGGACAGCCTGTCGGGTTGATACTATCGCAGCCGGTGAGTGTCTAAGAGTGGATGTGGGCGAGTCGTCGTGAGGGTGGACAGCCTGTCGGGTTGATACTATCACAGCCAGTAAGTGTCTAAGAGTGGATGTGGGCGAATCGTCGTGAGGGTGGACAGCCTGTCGGGTTGATACTATCGCAGCCGGTGAGTGTCTAAGAGTGGAGAGGGTGGACAGCCCTGTCGGGTTGATACTATCACAGCCAGTAAGTGTCTAAGAGTGGATGTGGGCGAGTCGTCGTGAGGGTGGACAGCCTGTCGGGTTGATACTATCGCAGCCAGTGAGTGTCTAAGAGTGGATGTGGGCGAGTCGTCGTGAGGGTGGACAGCCTGTCAGGTTGATACTATCACAGCCAGTAAGTGTCTAAGAGTGGATGTGGACGAGTCGTCGTGAGGGTGGACAGCCTGTCGGGTTGATACTATCGCAGCCGGTGAGTGTCTAAGAGTGGATGTGGGCAATGCGTGAGGGTGGACAGCCTGTCGGGTTGATACCATCACAGCCGGGAGTGGAGTGTCTAGGTGTGGGAGTGGGTGGACAGCCTGTCGGGTTGATACTATCACAGCCAGTAAGTGTCTAAGAGTGGATGTGGGCGAGGTCGTCGCGAAGGTGGGCAGCCTCTGTCGGGTTGATACTATCACAGCCAGTAAGTGTCTAAGAGTGGATGTGGGCGAAGTCGTCGTGAGGGTGGACAGCCTGTCGGGTTGATACTATCACAGCCGGTGAGTGTCTAAGAGTGGATGTGGGCGAGTCGTCGTGAGGGTGGACAGCCTGTCGGGTTGATACTATCACAGCCGGTGAGTGTCTAAGAGTGGATGTGGGCGAGTCGTCGTGAGGGTGGACAGCCTGTCGGGTTGATACTATCACAGCCAGTAAGTGTCTAAGAGTGGATGTGGGCGAATCGTCGTGAGGGTGGACAGCCTGTCGGGTTGATACTATCGCAGCCGGTGAGTGTCTAAGAGTGGACGTGGGCGAGTCGTCGTGAGGGTGGACAGCCTGTCGGGTTGATACTATCACAGCTGGTGGCGGGTATCTGCAACACAACACAACACAACTCAGTACACAGCAGCTACACTACTTTTGCAACTCTGGAAAAACACACATAAAATTGAATGTATTAGTAGAAAATTCACCTCATAGAATACCTACTGAAAGTCACAAATATGAGATACCTGGTTGATTTCCCAACAAGTGACTGAAGTACCTACTACAAATATAGATAATTTCCTTGCGAAAAACATTATACATCAATCCCAAGTAACTACAGACAACTCCCGATTAATTGTAATCGGAATTACCGCGACACCGAATGGAGAGAAAATACAATGCCGACATGCCTCACAAACAGACTATAATAGTGTCCCGTGTGACCTTGACTCATCCTCTCTCAAACAAAACTGACAATATTAGTCCAAAAATAGCGATTCTCCCTGCCTCCAGAACTATCCATCCGCCTCACCGATAAATCTGAATCATTATTTTTAAGTTTTTGACAGTGGTATAAGAGGGTTGAATAATTGTCTGAAGTGCGGCTGCAGGAGTTGTTTTTGTTATTAGAATGGTTATTGGTGATTGGAAACGATGTAGAGCACAACTCTAGACATGGTGCAAAACATTGATTGTGGTTTAACAGTAAACAAATGTGCAACCAGTATAACATTGCGCATTGGTAATACAACGGTGATATACAAAAGTAAGATAACAACATAAACACTAACAGTACGGTACTCAGTCGCCATCTTCTCACCATTTTCTGGTTGCTGTGGTAACCAAGTCACGTGACCTGTCAAGAGTCTGACAGTAGCACTCCTGATTGCTCAGTAGCTAACTAAAACCGTGGAACCAAGGCTTCGGTGCTAAAATAGACGGCAACTAATTACTAGATTCCATATGCACCACTTACTGGAATCTATTATCCTCATTTTTTGTTGTTTACGTCTTTATATATCTTATTGTACATTAATTTTGAGTTTTTGCGGATTAATCGCGACTTTGCTTATCCGGAAAGCCTCAACCAGACATTATCGCGGTCAATCGGGGAGTTGACTGAACTGTTATGTGCTTATCAGACTATAATGGTCGACTGTCATATATACGAGATATTAATTCAAACTTAGAAAATACAAAACCCTTAAAGTGGGAAAAACGCTCATTTTCATGCCAATCTAGACATTAACACTAGATGTCCGAAAAAGAACTCCCTAGTTTTAAAAATACCTCATGATGGTATTAGTTTAAATGGATGAGTTATAATCCTTTGGTGATGTAGAGTACACGTCTTGTAAGTTTTAGTTTTGTATGTTGGCAATAAGTTTGGTTCAGCTGTTTGACCTTGAGCGTAGTTTTTCACACACAGCATCCAGCGCTGTCAGTGCAAAGGCTACTCCGCAGCAGAAAGCACAATGTGTTATTTGGTTAGTGGAAACAAATTCTGTTACTACTGTGCAGCAAGATTTAAGGCATGAATGTTGCGGTAATGTACCTGATCCTAGTAAATCCGTAAATAGTTACAACAGTTCGAAGACACTGGTCGGGTTGTAAAAGAAAAATCGTGGGGTAGGCCAACTGTTTCAGCTGAGAATCTTGAGAGAATCGTCGCACTAGTGACTTCTTAGGGCTGCGAGGAAAGAAGCTCTGATTTTTATACATGCCTAAAATTGCGCTGCACAGTAGCAACAGAATGTGTTTCCACTAACCAAATAACACATTGTGCTTTCTGCTGCGGAGTAGTCATTGCACTGACAGCGCTGAGAGTGAAAGAGCAACGCTCGAGGTCAAACAGGTGTACCAAACTTATTGCCAACGTACAAAACTAAAACTTATAAGAGTAGTCTAAAGCACCAAAGGATTATTACTCATCCATTTAAACTAATACTATCATGAAATATTTTTAAAACTAGGCAATTCTTTTTCGGACAGCCGGAATTTATTAACACTTAACAGATTTTCTATCCACTTCCCCTTCCCAGATCTCTGAGCACTTAATAATTTAACAATGTCATGTGTCATATTGTGACACAATTTAACAATGTACCGGGTGTTTCTAAATGAATATCGGGGTTTTAACGCTTTATACCTAATATTTATTACATCAAACTTACAGTTATAAATGATGTTCCAAATAAAACCGCAACTCAAACCGTTTTACCTAAAAGCTTATAAGTGTTCAACATGACAACCATTTGTCCCCTGAAAAGTCTAAATTTCAGTTATTCCCGAACGTTGTAAAGTGTGTCATGAGTAGTTGTTGAAAGAGCTAAGCACTAAAGAGTGAAGTGTTTTTCTTATAGGAGTTACGAGGCTTATGAGTGCCAATTTACTCACAGGATACGTTTCCAGTGCAATTATAGTCGTCTTGTGTTCTGAGGTGCCGATAAGTTCCGACTTTGGTTTTACTCCTGAGATAATTTCCCAATACATTTTTTGTCCCCTGATACATTCCTAGAGTTTTAAAATAAAATTGTATAGACAAATAATTGATTTGTGCAAAGTAGAATGAATACAGAATTCAATACAGAACACTTAACACAAAATAGATGGCTCAACAACCAACCAGACAAAAGAAAGGACCCTTGGTAACAGATAGTTTTTAAAAATAAATACCAAGGGTGTTTATACAATTTTTTTTTATACTTATATAACATCTCTTATCATCACAAGTTCCTAGATTTGTTTTAGCTAAGCAATAGATGGCCGGGTGCCAAAAATTCTACTGGGGAGAGTAACTATGACTCTCTTAAGTTAGCCTTTTGTCGTTTTAAGAGGAAAAAATTCACAGCTAATTCTCGGAGGGCTAAGTTTACGGTTTATTCTCAGTATTCTGGAGATTTAGTAAGTAATGTGCACACGTACTCACCTACTAGATAAACTGACACTGGACCATGGCTTCATTCGTCGCTACTGGAACTGCTGGAGTGGCTGGACAGAAGACTGAGTGAACTGGATCGGGAGGGAGGCAGACTCTCTTTGTCAAATACTTTTCGGTTTAGTTGATTTTGCTTTCCTGCAACCAGAAAATAACGTTACAATCATATATTATCCAGCTGACTCCTTCCGATGATTTTGGTACTGCAATAGTAAAAAAAAAACATAAGTATCACTCATGTGATACAGAACATGCTTGGGCAGGATGCACCAAACACAGCGTGATTGTAGGATAGCGCAACAGAGATCAAAACACTGTGGGATTGAGTTTACCATTTCACTCTTACTAGCATGCAAGTAGCTAGTACATTTTTCTAGTAGTTTTAGTTTAAGTGTGCTACTGTTTGGAATTATTTTACCAAACCATTTGTATAGGATAAGTTTCCCTAACGACTAGAATCCAAGAGTTGTCAGAAAGTCACCGTGCTGCTATCAGGCACTCTAGGAAGTCACTGTGCTCTTCAAGTGTTTTTCCTCTGGGCTTAAGGTAAATTCCCGTGAGACAGCTCCCTTCACGAGAAACAATGGTGAGGAACATCTGCAACTCAGGGTTCTGGGAGTCATTCTGGACCAGAGACTTAACTGGGGACCTGACTTTGATCGAGGTCAGTGGTCGCTGATGACATGCTGGAGAGTGGCCGGGTGAGCCTGGGGGTTAATGCTCTGGCTGTCCACCGCAGTGGTCAGGGCCGCCCTTTACTCATGGATGGAGTCATTGTTTGGTGGCCAAGGATTTAGGTTCAGGGGAAAACACAACTGAAAATATAGTCATCACACTGTCTGAATCGCATCTCCGCTATGGATTAGCAGTATGGGGTGAAACAACTGTTAGAAACTTACAAAGGGTACTGAATCCTCATACAGGGTCAGGCAAAAGTGTGGAAATGCCTTTTTAACCAGTTTCTTTCAGCGCAACCGAACTCGGAACATTTTATTATAGGAACCAAAAGTACCTTTTAATGCTTACTGACACTTTGCTGCAGTTTTCTAAATGTGAGATTGGCGGGGGTTAGCCCGATAATTTTCATAGGGAAGCTCCATCGTGTGACACCTCATTTTAAATGTCTTAGTAAATGTTGATGAATGCTGAAAACTAGACGTCTCTATCTTAACCCAGAAAGAAATGGCGTTCATTTTAAGTTAAACACATTTTTATTATGCTAAATTGTGGAAACGCCCTTATAACTTTTTAGCCAGTTTTTTCAGCGTAACCAAACTTGGTACATATTAATCAAGTGATCAAAAGTATCTTTTAATGCATAGTGACACTTTGCCCCAGTTTTCAAATGGGTGTTTGGGGAGGGCACACTTAAAACTCTGTGTAACTTAAAATCAACGCCATTTCTTTCTGAGTTAAGATAGAGACTTCTAGTTTTCAACATTCATCAACATTTTCTAAGACCTTCAAAATGAGGGGTCACTCGATGGGGCTTCCCTTTGAAAATTATAGGGCTACCCCCCTTCCCCAATCCCCCATTTTGAAAACTGGGGCAAAGTGTCAGTATGCAGTAAAAGGTACTTTTGGTTCCTATAATAAAATGTACCGAGTTCGTTTGCGTTGAAAAAACTGGTTAAAAAGTTATAAGGGCGTTTCCACACTTTTGCCTGACCCTGTATATCAAAAAAGGGCTATTAGAATCCTCGGAAATCATCATTCACAGGAAACCTATAAAAGAAACATTCAGAAGCCACTCCTGTGATGGCTTTTGAGTGCCAATTTACTCACGCCGTACGTTCCGAGTGCAACTATGGTGACACCTTGTATTTTGAGATGCTGATTTTGACCCTTGATAATTTCCGACTTTGGTTTTACTTTTGTAATCATTTCCTAGTGCATTTTTTGTCCCCGATACAAACTCGAGTTGTTTTATTACTAAAGAAATTTTAAGACAAAATATATGGACCGAACCGGGACTTGAACCCGAGTCTCTCGCTTGTCGAGCGATTAAGCTGACCGCTACACCATCCGGCCCAACTATTTATGCCTTCAAATATAGTGAAGTATTTAAATCTGAATGTTTATCCGAAACATGTGATTGCCAATAGCGACTTTAAATTAACAAGCTGGAAATATTACAAACAGAATTTAAATACTATATCAAATAACTTGTCATATTGAAGATGTATAAATAGGTGGGCTGGATGGTGTAGTGGTCAGCATAATCACCCGGACATTGAGATACCCGGGTTTGAGTCCCTGTTCGGTCCAAACATTTTGTATCCAAATTTCTTAAGTAATCAGTCTGCTATCTGATATCAAATATATAACAAATAATAAATATCCTTTAAAAAAGCCCTTAGAATAATCACAAGATCTCCTAGGTTAGCTCATTGTAGGCCACTGTACTTGACTTGAGGCATAGAATTAGGAATTCTACGAGATAAACTTCATGTAGTACTTACTGCAAAGGGTTGAACGCCTCGCCCTTAAGCCGACCCAGAAGTACAAACTCGTACAACATTGCTAGCGATCTCTGTTCTTAGGAGCTGCCGTTGTTTCTGAAACGCTTGCATGCACTTCTAGCAATCTTGATTCTTTAAACATGTAAATTTTTCAACACGCAAATGCAAAAATTTTAATACAAGGGCTGTTTTTAATTTAAGTTTTTTCCAAAATTCTAAAACGCTCACAACAGAGCACCTATGAAACTAAGGCACAAGGTTTTCTACCCCGTTGCATGACATTAGCAGCAGTCATAATTCACTCTTAACCTCTTCAGTCCCGGGCTCAATATACACAGGCAAGGTAATGTACTTACCAATTACCAATAATGTACTTTGGACTATTTGGCCTACTCCGGTACCGGAGATTTTATCATTTCTAAATTCTTTGTAAACTTAGTTTTAAGCATGTCAACACAATTAATTGTACACTGACAATAAATATTATTATTATGTACCCTATAGGCAACGTGGGGTCTAAGGAGGTTAAATCTGCTAAGGTTTGCAAAATGCTGGATTAAATGCAATTTTTTAAAGACAGAAGTCCAGCCAAACAAGGGTTCTACAAACCCTTTCTGAAAAAAATTGCATGCAAGAATTAATTTTTTTAGTAAATAGAGCTATTATTTTACTGGCGAGAATATTCCATGTAGAGATAATTTTGTTTCGATGCTTGGATAGCATACAATTGTCAAAACAAAATGTTGAGCATACAGTAGGATTCACAATGGGTCAGGCTATCCAACGTATGGTAATTTGCAAGTAAGGTATCACTCGTCAACTGTTAGCGCCAACTAGCATGAAGCGCAACTTGCGCATGCGCCTAGATCACTCTTCCCTTTCCTATCCGCTTAGTACAGTCGGTGACAAGCAAACCTTGCTGTAGCTGTCACAACAAATACAAATAACATAGCCTCATCATGTTGTTTGTCTGCTTTTAAACAAAAGTTTAGATTTAGCTTATTGCATAACAACTGACAAAAATAATAAAACAGAATCAATCAAACTGAATTCAAACAATCAAAATAAAAACTATTTATGTTGAAGAAACAAAATAATTTAAATAGTTGCTGTTTGTTAAAAAACTGCCATCTTAAATTCTGTTGAAACGGACTATACCGAGCCGCGTGAGGGGAAAAGTGGTGGTGGGGGGGAGCTACGTCACAGCTGTTTATACTCTCATCTCCGGGATTCATGCTAATTGGCGCGGTCTGTACTAGTTATACAACAACAAAAGTAAATTTCTGGACAGCCCTTGTAGTTTGTAGATTATTAGGAGAGTTGATGTCCCTGAAAAACTCCCCTGTCAAGATGGGCCTGGTTGTGTTTTGAGATAAAAACATTTTCAATGACAGTTTTTAAATAAACTTTTGTTCAATAACATTAAAACACACATCATTTGATGACACATTATATTTATATTAAAAAGCATTCTTTTGACTAAACTTTGACCATTCCAATACAAAGTCATCAGGGAAGCTATAGAAATATTTAAAAACTCAAACAACTTTAATAGGGATGAAAGTGTAAAAATATCTACCACTTGTAAACCAGTACTGGCCAACATGTAAAAAAAAAAGGTAAAGTTTGTCTTGTTTAACGAGACGAAGTTAGGACTACAAAGTCCTCTCTACCACTAAACCTCGACCTTTACCTAGCGTCACCGTATTAGTCACATTACAAATGTACGTGGTGACTGCGGGGATCGAACCCGCGCCACCGGAGTGATGAGCTCCGGAGTCGCGTGCGATACCAACCCGCCACGGATCCGCATGTAGCTGCTCAACAAAGGGGTATTGACCTGCCAGGCGGGCACGGGACCCTGCGCCTTCCCATCTACCGGATCCTTAACCAGTGCAACCCCACTAGGAGACAATGACCCGTCAGGAAGACGGGACCCTGCAGGCCTACACACACTACGCCACTTACGAGGTCTGTCCAATAAGTTCGCGAACTGGTTCAATATGGAGGCCCTGAGGCGGCGTAAAGCTCCACCAACGACATCACGTGACTACTGGACATCCAATGAAGCGTCAGTGCTTGTTTGACAGTCGAGATAAGCCTATCAAGCTACCTGTGTTAGTTTATATTTCATTTATTTTTGCTGATCGTCAAAAAATTGAGATTGATCAAATATCTGAACAACGACACAACAGCCAGTGATCCAGTGATGCCCTCTCATCAATTTGTCCATTTTGGAAAAAGGACAAAAACACAGGGGAAAATCTGGTGAATAGAGGGTCAAGGAGGGTAATGGAATTTGTTGCAAATAACTCACGAACAATCAAAGCAAAATGTGCAGGGGTGTTGTCATGGTGAAGATTCCATCCATCGCCTTGACACAAATTCGGCCTCATTTGACGCACGCGACATCTCAAGCGCCTAAGGACGTCAACATAGAATTCAGATGTTCGTCTGCAATCATTCTAACAGTTTTCCGAAGATCATTAGACACCAAGGGTCGCACACGATCAATGTTTTCATCCACACATGAGGTTGAAGGTCGCTCCTGCCTTGCATCATCTTTAGCGTCTTTGCGGCCATCTTTGAAACGTTTAATCCACTTGAAAATGGACGTTTTCTTCAAGGCATTATCTCCGTAGACAGCCCTCAACATATCTGTAACATCTTGAGAGCTTTTCCCTAATTTCACTGAAAATTTGATGTTGATTCGTTGTTCAGTAATTTCATCAATTTCAATTTGTCGACAAAAAGCAAAATCAAATAAAATATAAACTGACACTGACAGGTTAAAAGGCATAGCTCGACTGTCAAACTAGCACTGACGCTTCATTGGATGTCCAGTAGTCACGTGATGTAGTTGGTGGAGCTTTACGTCGCCTCAAGGCCGCCATATTGAACCAGTTCGCGAACTTATTGGACAGACCTTGTATATTCTCGACCTTGCGTCTCTCTCTTCAGTCTCAGCTGTGTCACTGAGGATGCCACATCACAGTATGGGTGAAACTAGTAACCATTTTGAGCATATTTTGGCTGCCAAGTTAGCAAAATTTCAACAACAACGGATGTACTTTCTTTTAGAGAGACAAAACTAAATGTACTCTCATATTTTACCAGATTCAGTAAAATTGCAGGGGTGTATGTCATGTTGTATCAATATTTTCAGTTACCTACTCTGACATAAAAAAATTAACAGTTGAACCAAATTCAGAAGTAATTGTGTTTATGACCAGTCAAATAACTAACATTATAGTAGAATTGCGCCTTAGTATAGGTTTTAATGCAAAATAAATTAATGTTGATAATTAATGTTTTAAGTTACCAACCAAGCCGTCATTACTATGAAATAAAGTTAGTTGTAGTACCAGTAGTGCAATGTCAGTACTGCAAAAATTGTGGAACCGGTAGAACCAGTACTATACGTACCTGAAAATTCAGCAACTAATCCATTACTGATTTCCACTCATATGGTAATTCATGTTGTCAATTTACTGTCTAGAGACACTAAGCAACATATTATAGAAAACTATCCAATCCAAAAAAGGTGTTATGTGGATTCTGTAACAAAATCAAACTTGGAAGATTTCAAACAAAAAAATTATATATTTTCTTAACCTATTATGGGAATAAATACTACAGTACTTCACTTAGATTCACTTAGAAATCTGAGACTCTTCCTTTACGCTCCCAGTCACCGTAGCGTGTGGGTTCTGGACCTTCCGGCCCGTTGATCTCGCCAGTCTTAGGGTTCGTGTTGTCCGGCCATGGCTGCAGCGGCTCCTTCTCTTGATAAGGATGCTTACCCACTTCTAGCTCGTCTAATTTTCCTAAAACATATGTTAATTTCTGACACTAGTTTTATAACATTTTAAATTTATATTTTATGAGTCTAATTCTTAATGGAAAATACACAGTAAAAAGCAGACCAGCTGAAAATTAAAACTTACTGTACATAATCAATTTTAAAGGACCATCGTCGGTACTTAACGACAATGATTACGTACAGTTCGTTAGGTATAGCATGGCCGGTGGCCTTGAGATTTCCTGCTGGCCGCTTATGGCCCTATAGCCCATCTCACCGGTCATGCTAAACCTGACGAACTGTACTAGAAGCAGTTATTACTCTCAACAACGTCTCCTACCACACTATAGCTTTGCAAAGCAGGTCCGTTCCAAGTTTTAAATTGCATCTCATCAAACTTTCAAAATAGTATTATCACTACAGTATCACCAAACCACTTCTCCACATGATCAACTTTAGTAGGCCTATATCTTTACTTTACTTTAGTATGAAGTGTGGATTTAGGACAATTTGAATATTTCACACTAACTTTTTTATGTTAACCAAGGAAGTCAACAACACGTTAGCTGAAGAATTTAAAGTAATGTTCGTATTTATAGACTTGAAGAAGGCTTTTGACAGAGTTGACAGCTCTATAAGGGCCTCTATAAACCGAGTTTATAATTTAAGAGGTGGCTGGGTATAGCCTGAGGGCGTTAGGACTGAATAAGGATTTTAACACGGGAAAGTTTTGTAAACGATGTTTTAAGTAGGCTAATGGGAAAGCATAAAGCTTTAATGCTCAATTTTCCTCGTCAAATATAATATTACAAAATTTTAAATTCTATGTCCTAGAATAAAATTTCACTATTGTTTGAGGGAAAGTACAAGTTTCAGATGTTATATGCAGCAGCATCAATATGTCTATACTTCCAGTGAAGGGGTCAAGGGTGTGCAGAGGTCTCCAGGACAGCCGAGGCTGTCTAGATATATAGAAACCTGGTGGTTTCTTCACACCTAAGACCGTCCGGAAAGTCCTGGGGCTAGGGAAGCTGCACTTAAAAAGACTGCCTCAACTCCTGCACTGTGCAAGCCCAGCTGCATCCTGCACGTTGGTGGCCCTGCTTTTACAGATTCCGGCGGATCTAGGTTGGTAGTTCCAAAAAATTCCTTGGTAGGAAAAGGCGGCTCCTATCAATACTGGAACTCAATACTAGCGCTAGTTCCATTGGTGTGGGGTAACAACGAAGGAAATTGTGCTAGCAGTCCTTCCACTGAGTCCCGTCCAAACCCTTACTATTCTAAAAGTCTTTAAATCAATGTGCCTTTGGCTAATTATATTTAAGTTACACAATTTAGTTATAATTCTACCTGTAGTGCTATGTTGTTAATTTTTAAGACATTTTTGGTGAATGATTGATTTGGTATTAAAGTAAATGTTCTAATTTTTACCTACATTTCCCGCCTTTTAATATTTGCCTCTCCAGGCACCCACCCATTCCGCCTGTTCAGCCCCATTCACTTGAGAAAAGTACATGTAGTAAGATTGGAATATATAAGCCTAGGTTTTGGTTGGGAGTCTTCGCTCTGGGTAAAAGACCTAGCTGTTTAAACCTACTTTGCACTAGACTAGGCATTAACATTAAGTGTTAAAACTTGTATTTGTTTAATTTATGTGCACTTACCAATGGGAGTTTTTGCTCTAAGCTTCTTTGCCATCGCGTTAGTTTTATCACAGTCCTTTCCATCTTCTTTACCGTCCGGTTTGTTTGGTGTCGTAGAGTGGTACCTAAATTGCTTTATTAATTGAACTGAAGAGCAAACATTTTTTTTAAACGATAAACTACGTAAACCGTTCATGAGTAAACAGTCAAAATGACAATCAAGTTCAAAACTCGTCCTAGAATATAGGACTAGAGGAAACGTCCGTATAGGTCGAGAGAAACGTCAGTTGCAAAACAACAGTTGAGGTTATGTTATTATGGAGGTTATGTTGGTTCGATGCACAGAGTATTATTTGATCGATGGGAGGCTGTGTACTGACAATTAGGAGTCAGTTTTGAGGGATCCAGATGCTAGCTTTGTAGCGCCATTGATTTTGAATGTACTGTATAGGTTTAAAGTCAATGGCAGCGCCTATCGACTAGAATAGTGTTGTTGTCTCTAAATAAAAGACCAGTCATAAATATAGGAGCATTTATCCAGACCAATAGACCTTAGGGTCTCCTTTAAGGTCAAGGCCAGGCCAATGGGAATCGCGGAGAGTCCCCGCCTTGTGATCCAATAGTTGGCTCAGCGTTTTTAAATACAGTACTCAACAAAAGCGTGAAAACCTTCAATAATTTTTTGTTCAATTTAGTCTTCGTACAAATTTAGTTGTATTTCCATAGATGCGAGGTTAACCAAAATACAACCAGGAATAAAGCCAGGAGAGCATTGAACTGAGTGCATGTACCGACGGACTCATGGTTTTATGATTGCCTTTACCTCTACGGTGCTAAATGGCAGAATATACTAGGATAGAGCATAGAGTCTTCAGGTTTGGGAATAGGTATAAAAGAAAAACTCATTCTGTACTGGTTAGCTTATATTTTTCCTAGTTTCTAAGTAGTACGAATGAGGAAAGAGAAGTTTGCTCGGGCATGTTTTCTCAAAGTCCTGATTGCCTTCATGGATCCATTTGTTTAAAACTGAAACACACATCATACTTAAGAAATAAAAACTATTTACTTTAGACCATTTCAACTGAAATTCGCAGCGTCGAATTTTACCAAAAGCCCCTTTGTTTAGTTTGCTAGGCCACACATTGTATTAGAATACCTTTGTCCAGTATGTATACTTTGGTCTAAACTTTGACGTTGAGCAGTCCTACAAGAATATCCTACAAGAATATAGTAAAGCGTCCTCACCCCACTTGCTGCCCTTGAGGACAGGACACCCCCCGTGAAAGACCTCGGGCAACATCCTCCCCTCACGGTCCAGGTTGAACCAGAGCACAGCCGAGCCCTTGAGTGGCGTCACTGCCACGTTGATGTAAGGGAAGATCGTCCGCCCCCCGGCCGGCACGTCGTTCATCTGAGGGCAACAAGGGTGAAGCACGACTGACCTTTCCGCAAGAATGACAGGGCAGGAAACAACATAGTGAACATAATAAGAATTGCATTTAATCAGAGGGCGCATAAATGGTTCCATTTTATGATTTTAACGCTGTTTTGGTAATAAGTTTAACTTAATGACTTGCATTACGAGAATGATAATGTTTAGGCGTATACAAATAGAGAAGGCTTTAAAATATGTTTAAAAAGGCTTTTAAATTAACGTGTAAAGTTATTTTATCTGGAACTGGCAACGACAGCATTTGGTAACGTTCAAGGGAATATAAGACAGGACAGAATCTCTTACATAAAACATCAGTGTTGCGAGTCGGTTTCCTTCTTGGTCTTCAGAAGATAAAGTATTCTGAAAAAAGAAAAGAACGTGGCTTGAATATATTATTGTAGAGTAGTAATAATTGAACTAAAATATTTCTATATCAGTAAACCCCTCATAAATCAAATTGCACTTCTTTGTTTTTGACATTAAATGATAATTATATGTAGAATGACTTAAAACATTTTTTACTTGGTATACAAAAGATATTTGTTAGACTTTATAAGCAAAGACAATTATGATAGCGCATAGATGACCTATGACTGAGGCGGGAAACTCAACATAGTTGAGGCAGCCCGAGCACAGAATGCGCTGGGAGCACTGCCGTCTCTCACCCCCTCGACTCCACAGGCTCGAGTTTGTCCGATGTCGACGACCCGAATGTGACAAAAGCGTGCGATCTCTGAGAACAACAGAGTTTGTGCATTCTGTGCGTAGCCTGCCTCAACTATGTTGAACTTCCTCTCTCGGTCATACATCATCTAAGCATTAACTACTTACCATAACATTGCCTTTGGTATGAACATAATATTACTGAGTACTCACGTTAGGTAGAGGGTCCTGATGCAGCTTGAACTCGCCTCCCAACCCATACATGGCGACCTGGTTGGGCTCACTGAACAGCATGTCCAGGCCAGTCATGTCAGCAGCTCTACGCGTCATCACAGCTGCAGTAGGGGAGTCCTCATCCCTGACCCAGGCCACGTTACACACGCGGTACGAACTCAGCTGTGGCCTGTCATCTGTTATAGTGGCACAGTCTGTCTTCTGCAACACGTCAATCACACTCTTCTTCAGCAAAGTTAGGTAAGCGTTACATCCCTGACCCAAGCCACGTTACACACGCGGTACGAGCTCAGCTGTGGCCTGTCATCTGTTATAGTGGCACAGTCTGTCTTCTGCAACACGTCAATCACACTCTTCTTCAGCAAAGTTAGGTAAGCGTTACATCCCTGACCCAGGCCACGTTACACACGCGGTACGAGCTCAGCTGTGGCCTGTCATCTGTTATAGTGGCACAGTCTGTCTTCTGCAACACGTCAATCACGCTCTTCTTCAGCAAAGTAAGGTAATCACCTCTGAACAGAACGCAAGGAAGTTCCGGTTCCTTGCAAGCAAATTTCCAGATGTAAATTCTCCACCATTAAATTCCATGTTTCGAAATTCCAAGGCAACGCTTGTGGCTACACGTTAGCTCTGGTTAATCACCCTAAAGGCATTTTGATTGCTTAGGGAAATTCGGAAAGAAGATGCATTAGTGACACAACGTTCAAATAAAAATACATATACCCCTTCGGAGGATGCCTGTATTATCTCTTTAATCTCCTGGTCCGAGATGACGTCATGGAATTGGTAGATGGGAGGATGGACATGCAGCTCTTCCATCTTGAAGGGAGCCAGCAGAAGGCGGGGGTTGCCGTGGCTCACTAGGTAACATTGCAGAGAGTGTTGTGGTGGTAGATCTGAGGGCCTGAAGCCATTGCACATTTCATTGTACAGGCGGGCAGTGTCCTTAGCCATGGTAAAGCCATCAATCTGTAACAATACAACATAGCTGATGAAATTAAATGAACATTGACACGTTATCTTCATTCTGGTCAAAGTTAGGATTGTAAGAGCAATACTCGATCACTTAACCTGAAAATGCTGATGAGAGGTGAGTTGAGTGAGAGGGTGGTCGAGTGGAGGGTTGAGAGGAGAAAGATGAGAGGATCCTGTGGGGTGAATTTCGTCTTTTGGGTGTTCCCTGGTTTCAGTAGAAAGAGCCTAATTAGTAATTACCATTACCGACGTTGGCTCCTCTTCGACGTTGACCCCGAGGAGAATCGACAGTGTCTTATAATTAGAAGTCACTGAATACTCAAACAAGATGTCGGTTTCCATGCATCGATGTTTAAAAATATCCCGAGGTTATTGTTAAGAAGCGGGTGACTGTTGAAAACGGCCTTCAGGCAACCGAAGTACTTCTGTCGTCTGGTCTCACAAACTCAGGCAAGAAATTGAACATCCTTAAGGCACAAGTTGAAAAGGACCTCAGCCTGACTCAAGGAATGTTTAGATAATCACGGTGTCTTGTTTCGTAGTATCTTATATCTGATGAGATCTGATGCATAACACATACAGGAGCGGAGGTAGGGGCTATATAATGTAGGAATGCCTAAAAAGTGGCGGTATTAGTTTATTTTGTGGATTGTTTATTCTTGAAATCCTTAGTTCATCCGTGAAGAACCTACAAGCATCTAAGACAACAGCGATTCCGAAATGTACACATTGTTATATTTTCTCACCATTTGTGCTCTCCTGACCTCCCGCCAGGTGCAGTTGCCGAGGATCACGTGACGGAACTGGGTGCTGAGATCTGCTGAGGAGAACATCAGCTCAGCAGCCGCGGTGTCGGTCAGCAACTCGTGCAAGAGATCTATAGCTTGTGTGCCCACGTCTTCTTCGTCACAACCTGGAGACAACAACAGCACTTCACACTGTCTGTCCATAGAAAATAGAGCTATTTATTTATATCTAGAACGAAACCTAGTACAGAACAGTTTTAGATCTTCGTTTGCAATCTCTAGGTTGAGTTCGCAGCAAAATTGTGGTCTAGTGATATTTTGTGGCCATTTCCCAAAATGGGCTTTTATGGTATTAAAACTTTGCATTTAATTCGATTTTGATGATACGTGGTTAAACATTTATGTTACCGTATCAAACATGTGTAACACAAATCAACAAAGTCCAACAAGCCAGACCATGCTGGTGGCGGAAACCCTTATCTTTGATAAACATGTTGAGTAGGAACAACAGATGTGTACATCAATTTTCATTAAAATCGGATCATGCTTGTAGTTTGTATAGCTTAAAACCCATTATTAGGAGGAAACGCCTTAGCAAAAAGGCACTTCCGGTGTAAATTATATCCCCACACTAGGAAATTCGCTAGGATTCACGGTAGCGCTTGCATTGCTTAGTAGCGACTACGCTCCGACTATGTTGTGGACATTACCTTTAACAAAGATAATGTCATGGTAAGTTGATTGCGCATTGATGCCGAAAGGCTGAGGCAGGAAAATCAACATCCTTGCGGCACCCCAAACACAGATAGCGCTGTGAGGGAATTCTTTTAAGAACCTTAAGTAGAGCCAATGACGCAGGCACAAGTTTGTTCGTTCTCGAAAATCGCACGATTTGATCATCGAAGTCGGACAAACTCGAGCATCTAGAGCCGAGAGGGGAGAACGACGACGTAAGACTCGGCGCTATCTGTGCTTGGGCATCCAAAATATGTTTATTTTGCTGCCTCAACCATGTGGCATCTATGCGTCATCTACTTACTCTAACATAATCTTTGCTTACAAAGAGAAGAGTCGGGAACTTAGAAAAAACTTCTAGTTCGGTCTAGAGTCCTACACGTCCCCAAACAATTGATAGTAGATACAAGAAAATAAATACACTCCCGGTAGAGCTATTCGACTTTTGGGTACTAAGGAAACAACGCAACTAAAAAGTAACGTTTAGATGGCCAAATACAAAATTTACGAGTACTTTGCAATGTTAAAACATACTCACTGGAGAATGAACTGGCGAGGAAGAGGAAAGGCAAGACTTGAGAGCGGCCAACGCTCAAGTCTCCTTGAGATACGAGGAGAAGAGCTTGTTCCAGCCACCTCCTGGCCTTGGTGTACTCTGCTACATGACTCAAGTACTGACCCATGCTCAGGCAGTCTCCGGCTGTAGACAAGGATACTCACTAGGAGGAGGATATGGAAACATTCAACTCAAGTCATAGGGGTTGTGTTGTAATTTGATACTTTGACTTGAGACATGGACCTCTCTTAGAGGGTATTCTAAGGTAAATATGGGATGAAGGGTGGGTCTTGTTAGAAACTAGGGCCGACTGTTCCCCAGATTGCGTCATTATGTAAAAGCTGTCCCGTAACAGCTGTTATCCTCAATGGTAGTTGTGAAGAGACGACGGGGCCAGACGGCTGAAATTCGAGTGAATGAGATTGTATGAGTGTAACTTATGTATGTTTGAATGTGATCTAGATGTGTGTGAATCCAAAATTTTAGACAATAATTATTGACGAACTATGTGTAGCCTACACATGTTTATTCTAAAAACCATTTATTTAAGGGGGTATATTTTTGCAGTTTGGAAGAAATTCCAAAAATTGAACTGCATTAGAACGTGTTTTTATAGTTCAATAACTACCTGATTATATTTCGAGTACAACACCAACGCAATGCCACGAAAAAAAGTTGACATTTCACGAAACTAGCGGCGTAAATCAAAGATCTTTTAGATAAGGCCTCACTGGATTGCATTCATCGTAAACTCACCAATGTCCTCAATTAGTTTATCCAACTATCACTAAATCACTATTTGTGATGCCGACCACTCTCATGAGGTCATTTTAAGGCAAATATGTGGTGAAGGATGAGTGTGATGAGTGGTAGTAATGAGTTATGAGGTGTAGTCTTACAATAAGTTATAAGTCTAGTTACAAACTAAGGCCGACTCTTCCTTAGAATGGGTAATTAATTGATAGCCCAATGACCAATGGAAATACAAGGACCAACGGCTTAACGTGACTTACGACTCACGCAGGTGATGGTCTGATATGTCTAAAAGATGGTGGGAGTTGATGCGGGTATCATCAGATGATCATTGAGACTATCTGAGCCGCTTTAGACCTATGTCAACCTCAAAACCTGACCTCCATGAAGTTGGATTACAGGACCACGCCACGAGTCCCTCCTCAACCCAACTGCTTTTGCTCCGTTAAAGTATCTCATAACGACCGCACGATACTGTTCAGACAGAAGCAGGAAGTTCAGTATTACCGATCATGATATTCTAACATTCAGTACAAGCGTCTTAGACCTTGCGATGGAAGGGTTTTGCGTGTTTGCTGATTACACGAGTTCTATAGCTGCACCGTTGTGAGTTGCAAGTGTGTCACCTGTGAGGAGAGAGCCTCCTGTGCCAGTCAACCGAGAGAGGTCTAGTGTGTACACCTCCTGCAGCCTGGATACGCCGCGCAGTGCTCCTTGGTACTGATCCTCAGTGGGCAACATCTCCACCATCTGGCTCACGTCTGTGAAGAAGAGGTTCACACGTTTAAATCTAAATCCATTCAAGTGTGTGTCGTAAAAATAAGACTTTACGTTTTATTTTAAGATTAAAATAAAACGTAATCGTAAACGTAAACGTAATTGTAATAAACGTAACTGTGCATCTGCAGATGTACAGTTTTTAAATGTTTTTAATGCGCCTTCAATTTCTAAAAGTCAAACTTCGCTTTACACCAACGCGCCTGAAACACGTTTTGCGCCGTCACTTGTTTTTTAAGTGCAATGTTTTGACTGTTCTATCGAAAACCATAATAAACCAAGGGTAAATAAATTGCAGATATAAATGTAAGAAATTATACAAATAGAAACAAATTTGTGTTGTTCTTGTGTTCCTTCATATACTTGTATTATAGTTTTTAAAAATTAGTTATTAGTGCCATGTATTTAAAAGGACCACAGACAAATATGGCTTGGAAATAATCTAAAAATAGGGATTACAATTTTCTTGGCCACTGCTCACCAGCCTCGCCTGATCAGAGAGTAGGCGTTGACAGGATATCCCAAGTACTTACCCCTACTCATCTCTGGCCTCTTGGCAAATTAAATTTAAACGTATGTTCTACACATAAGCATACAATGTGATGTAGACCTACCGTAAACCTGGGACAAGATTGTCAGCAGCAGAGGCCACTGCTTCACCAGCCTCCTGATCAGAGAGAATGCGTTGACAAGATCTCCCAAGTACACACTACTATTCATCTCTGGTCTCCTGGCAGATGAAATCTTAAGGTACGTTCTACACACAAGCACACAATGTGATGTAGACCTACCGTCAACCTGGGACATGAGTGCTAGCAGCAGAGGCCACTGTTTCACAAGCCTCCTGATCAGAGAGAATGCGTTGACAGGATCTGCCAAGTACTCACTCCTACTCATCTCTGGGCTCCTCGCAGAAGATATCTCAAGATATGTTCTACACACAAGCACACAATGTGATGTAGACCTACCGTCAACCTGGGACATGAGTGCTAGCAGCAGAGGCCACTGCTTCACAAGCCTCTTGATCAGAGAGAATGCGTTGACAGGATCTGCCAAGTACTCACTCCTACTCATCTCTGGGCTCCTCGCAGAAGATATCTCAAGATATGTTCTACACACAAGCACACAATGTGATGTAGACCTACCGTCAACCTGGGACATGAGTGCTAGCAGCAGAGGCCACTGCTTCACCAGCCTCCTGATCAGAGAGAATGCGTTGACAGGATCTGCCAAGTACTCACTCCTACTCATCTCTGGGCTCCTCGCAGAAGATATCTCAAGATATGTTCTACACACAAGCACACAATGTGATGTAGACCTACCGTCAACCTGGGACATGAGTGCTAGCAGCAGAGGCCACTGCTTCACAAGCCTCTTGATCAGAGAGAATGCGTTGACAGGATCTGCCAAGTACTCACTCCTACTCATCTCTGGGCTCCTCGCAGAAGATATCTCAAGATATGTTCTACACACAAGCACACAATGTGATGTAGACCTACCGTCAACCTGGGACATGAGTGCTAGCAGCAGAGGCCACTGCTTCACAAGCCTCTTGATCAGAGAGAATGCGTTGACAGGATCTGCCAAATATTCACTCCTATTCATCTCTGGTCTCCTGGCAGAAGTAATCTCAACGTACGCTCTATATACAAGCACATTGTTTAGTTTATTCTACAAAATTGAAAAGAAATTTCACGTTCACGTGTGTGTATAAAATAACTTCTTTCAAATCTAGATTTTCAGGAATTTTCTGAACAAAAATAATTATGTATTGATGTTTTGTCCATACTAGATCATTATGCAAAAGGCATTGTGGGGAAAGAATAAAACAGTTAGTCGCGTTATGACGAACTTACTGAACGAGCAGTCACAATTAATTTAGCAGGAAGCTCAAGATTACGGTAAGGTTCTGGCACTCACTGAGACAGAGGGTTGATTTTGTTCTTCATCATCCTGTTGAAAGTCATCAGGCCATGCAACAGACTCTTCTCGTTCCTGTCTGCTGCCTCCAGGTCGTGGATGGAAGAGAACAGATCCCCCGTCGACACTGTCGTCACCAGCAGCAGACATGGCAGCAACCTCCTGAGAGTAAGTACGTCGATAATGTTCAATAGTGTACGTGACCATCGTCTAGGTTTCAAATGTTTGAAATATATCTACAGACATTTTGGTTTTGTAACTTTTTATTGGAATAAAAACATCGAGACTTTTCGTTTCATAATCCGAACTGAGGAACCCAGAGAGCTAGCTTTTGCAGCTAAGAAACTGGTAGTTCGTGATATCGGAGGTGATATCCTCATGAGTGTGGTCGGCATCTCAAATAATGAATTAATGTAATGAATAAATGATTCGCCATATTTTGAACATATTGTGGCATTAGTATGCTGCCAAAGCGGGAACTGGCCTCTCAGCTTGCGATTCGCAGTACCAAATGCGTCCACATGCGCAGTACACACACATCTCTTCCCCAGTCATGCGTACATATAAGCATAATATACGCACGCGCTATTTTCAATATACGTAGTTTGTGAGCATTATGTGTAATCTTCTTGGGTATCGGCGTCCACATTACAATCAAAAAGATTTTTATGTTACAAATATTAATACTGCTAAATTAGATTCAATTAGGCAATCTATATCTTTTTGAAAATGTTTTGTCTTGGCTTTTATATAAAACAACTTTGATTCAAAAATGAGACGAGGGTACAATCTAAACACCTAAGTGGGAAGTGTATTTATATAAATAGTAGTTTTCTATTTACCTTTAGTTCGCATTTAACTTTACTTTCTCCTTAGTAAACCCAAGGTTGGTTTTCAAAAGGGGACTTTTGCTCTTTTCTAACTTGACTTATGGTTTCAAACGATACACCGTACACGCTTGTGTGAATTCCAAATGGTAGTGGTGCAGTTGGTTGATACTGTATTACGTTTGAGTTCACAAAAGTCGACAGTTTTTTTCCGGTTTTGAGAGTTGGATGAACATGATTATTAATTTTATGTTTATTACAAATAATTTCCTCTTTTCACCTCTTTTCTCTCTAAAAACCTTTGTTTTCCTAGTCATAGAAGAACTCAACAGTTGCAAATTCCAAACGAAGGCGCTTATTAAAATCACAAACGCTTTATGGACTAGCTACACCTTTTACTTTAGCCCTCAACAGCCACAAAGTTCCCAAAGAAACTGTTCGAGGTTTTAAACATCAACATACTCGTAGTTCAATTTTTAAATAAACTACGAATTGAACCAAATTTTACACTGACGACAAAAAACTCACACTCCCACAATACCTTATTTTCCCACTCTAGCTGGGGAAAAAGATGAGAACATAACAAAACAATAGCATGTAAACAGATGTAAGTAGAAAAGCGGAACAACACTACATACATCATGTACTTACATATTCATTCCACTCACACTGACAGACTACTGTCATCTCTGACTAAATTCATGAGTTTTGCTAACTTTTTGTGAATACATTCAGAGGAATAATAAATGTTTCTGACTGTTTTGCTAGAAATGTGTTTCAGTTTCAACCGTTAAATGTTTATGAGTGATAACGTCTTATCGTTGATTGCTACTTGGACCATAAAAGTATTGATGGTTCTAAGGTAGAGTTGTCAAGTTGTGATATCTCTGTGGATTATATTGCATGTATTAACTGCAGGTTGTTATTATCGAATTTTCTTTCTAAGAAAGATGATATTTACTAAATCAATATTTTAGATGCCGACCACTCTCGTGAGGGTATTTTAAGGCAAATATGTGGTGAAGGATGAGTGTGATTAGTTATGAGGTGTAGTCTTGTTACAAACTAAGGCCGACTCTTCCTTAGAATGGGTCATTAATTAATAGCCCAATGATTAATGGAAATACAAGGACCAACGGCTTAACGTGACCATCACAGAGGTGATGGTCTGATATGTCTAAACGATGGTGGCAGTTGATGCGGGTATCAATCAGAGATCACTGAGACTATCTGAGCCGCTTTAGACCTATATCATCCTCAAAACCTGAGCTCCAAGAAGCTCCCAGTCAAGCCGTCAGCATGGTAGATCCAGGCCCGGGACCATGAAATGAGCACCAACCCTAACCCCCAGAACACGTTTTGAGCACTTTTTCTCTTTATATTCATAAGGCTTAACAAACATGTTTATGAAATACAGGTTGCATTTTTGTCCAATTTTCATAGTTTGGTAAAAATGTCCCTTTTGCAAATATCTCGGTCATTATTGTTATTCAAACAAATCAGAATACCGGAAGTATCCTTTTGGAAGGGGGGAGTTTTCACAAAACAGTGTTTTAAATGTTCAAAAACTGTAAACTTCGTCATATTTTGATGAGATTTTAAGTAAATTATTTTTCGTAATGGTGGCCAAAGAAATGATGTTTGCTAAAACAGCGGAACGAATAGTGCAGATTAAATGAAATTCGAAATGATTTTTCCTTTCGTGATGAGTAAGAAATCTTGCAGCAAAGTCTGAGGGCGTAGGCTGAAGCGAGGCTCAAAGCGGAGTGAACTGGGTATTAGAGTAACAAATTGCAAAAGAATTCCCGTCACTCACGCCAGCAGTGCTTTAGCGCTTAGCCTGTTTAGATTTGAAAGCTTAGTTTAGAAAGTACAGTAGTACAAACTTCATGTCCCTGTTGAACAGTAGAGGTGGCTGGAACCTATGAAGTATGTTGTACCCTACTCACCGAACCTAGTGCACTGTGACTAACAATCAATAAGGGATTCAGTTAAGTCTTAGAGACTGATAAGAGAGATAACAGAGTTATTATAGGAGAATTATCTCTGCTTAGTTCCTATGTGATGCATTTCCTTACTCTCTATTATTAGCGAATTTCCATAGGGAATAGAGCTGTTGGTTTCTGTCGCAATTTACAACGAAAAAAGGTAAAAGGTAAAGTTCGTCTTGTTTAACGAGGCGAAGTTAGGACTACAAAGTCCTCTCTACCACTCAACCTCGACCTTTACCTAGCGTTACCGTATTAGTCACATTACAAATTGTATGTGGTGACTGCGGGGATCGAACCCGCGCCACCGGAGTGATAAGCTCCGGAGTCGCGCGCGATACCAATCCGCCACGGATCCCCTCCGTTGCAGTTTTAGCTTCCCAGCACCTTCTGAGTTTAATGGCGGAACTGTATTTAGTAAAGTATTGTTTTCATACTATTCCAGTTTTGTACCTGCATATGGCTGAGGCTAGAAAATCAACATAGTTGCGGCAGCCCAAGCATTGATAGCGCTACGAGGGGATTCATTTAAGAGTCTTAAGTAAAGCCACTCACGCACGCGCAAGTTTGTTCGTTCTCAAAAATCGCACGATTTGGTCACATTTATGTAATTGACATGGGACAAACTCTAGAATGTCGAGCCGAGAGGGAGAAAGACGGCGAGAGATGGCAGCGCTATCTGTGCTTGGACTGCCACAAAAATGTTGATTTTCCTGCCTCAGCCATATGGCCATACATATGCTCAATCTACCTACAATAACATAATTTTTTCTTTTTGCTTTCAAATTGTCCTAAATCCCATACCTTCGGCAGTGGGTAACAAATAAACACTTTTTGAAGAAAGTTTATTTACAGTTCAATAAAATATGTACAACTGGCGACTCGCCATACATGGAATACGTCACAAATCAGACATATATAATCAACAACTTTAAACTCAAACAACAACAATAATAACAAAAACAATAATAATTTGATATCGTCTGCGAGGTTGAATACTTTTACTTTGGAATCAAAACTCGTTGGGCTAAACAAGCCCAAATAGTATATTAACACTAAAATCAACAACAAAAATTATCAACAAATAAAATAAATAAATAAATAAATAATAACTATAAAAGTACAAACTACAACTGAAATTTGAATAAATCCGAAATACTAAACGTATTGCTAAATGTATCAATTATAAATTAAACTAATTTACAAAACTGTTTTAAAAATTAATTAACAAAAATAAGAAATGAATAAATAGATCACAAAACACACAAACATTCACACTTAAGAAATCTAAAGCGTTAGTAACCAGGGCGCCCGAACCCGTGTGCGTAGTTGTGTAGTGATAAACTGATAAATAGTAAGTTAACTGATAAATGTAACTGATAAATAGTACGTTAACTGATAATACAAATGATAGATATAACTGATAAACAATAGGTTAACTGAGAAAGTAAACTAATAAACGTAACTGATAAATAGTACGTTAACTGATTACACAAACTGATAGATATAACTGATAAACAGTAGGTTAACTGATAAATTTTGGGTTAACCGGTAAAATATTATCATCAAAATGTGAAAACTCTAATGAAACCAATAACAATGTAAACTGTTAACGTTTACAATTACAAACCAGGTAGATGAAAAAGAAAGATATTTGAAAATTGATGTTATTAAACTGTCTAGCATTTAGAAGTGACATCGCTAAAATTTACATTGAACCAAAGACCTCTTAGCACAAATATTAATTATTTAAACATTGTTAATTTAGGGTTTGGTAAATAAAATAAAAACTCAGGGAATAAAATCCTTTTTCAGAAGAAGAAACTCCCAAACTTTGTACGGTAAGTGTTTTGAATATACAAGGCACAAACTTTTATATCTTTTTAGTTTTTTACATAAAAATTGATAAGTCTCTCAAGAACGGCTAAAACATAGGAGTTGCTGAAATAAATAAGCCTACTGTGTTTCAATTTATTGATACACAAACTATTCATTATTCGGGGAATTTGAAGTACTGTAGTAGGGATGTTAACCTTCCTAATTGCTGTACGTAAATTAAGATAATTTACTTTCTCTCTACATTTAGTAGTTGTAAAATATTTGTATACGACTCAACTTAATAAATAAGAGATGAACTAAGCTGAATTGATAAAATAATAACACAAATTTGTTAGAATTTAAAGTATTGCTACTAACTAGGGTATCTACGATGTTGTATTGTCGAAAGTATAATTATCTGTTCTTAAGTAAATAATTTCAATTTATCCAACATAATTATGAAATGATTTAAACGTAAATGAGTCTACGTAATGAGCTATTCATATAAACATCTACTTTAACAACAAATGTAGACAGTTTCATAAGGTGTATGATTTAACAAATTTAATAACATAAACAAATAACTAGTTGTTTTTTCCAGCTATTGATAACAGGTAACTTAATAAACAAATAACATTTTTTTAAGTTAAAAGAATCCAACACAGGGACGCGCACGGGTTCATAAGCATGTAATTTAACTATTTATAACACCCACAAATCTATAATTAATTCAATAAATAATATTTATTTACATATTCATAAATACATTGACTACTTACTATATAAGACAGAAATTGAGCATTTTCTACCTTGCAACAGTTG